>CM061043.1:105964389-106359389 GCA_030762985.1 Adelphocoris suturalis
GCATAAACTAAACTAGAGTCCGATTGCTAAGAAATTTCAGGACAGTGCTGATTGATATAATGTTCAACTCTAACATCGGTTTCTTCACTCTTTTATATTTTCAATTGGCTCATTGTTGTACCTATGACTAAATTGAAACATAATCAATCACGGCGCATGCGGCTGAATGTTGCTGAATCAGCTACGGTTATAATAAAAATAACTGTTGTCCGAGGCAGAACACCAACGCTATTTGGCTAATTTTGGTGATATTTTCAGCCACTGAGCGTAGCAGTTCTGAAATAGTTCCCAGTGACGTTTTTTCTGCCAATATACATCATATTCAAATTTTGGTACTTTTCCGTTATACCCCCCCCCCCCCCCCCCCCCCCCACCCTTTCAATTCGTCTTCAAAACGCCCCGCCGATGTTTCTAGGCATTCCTTCTTACTTATATTACATATTTACGTAGAATTGGTGACAATTTCTAGCTGTGGGAAGAAATTGTATTATTTAAAAAAAAAAAGGATTACCGTGTTTTCAGAAGTTGCCGATGTCGGTGAGGATTTGTTGAAACAAATTGGCGTGGTTGCGGTTTGATTGCCTCCACATGCATTCGCACAAGTAGAATGTAGTAGTAGTAGTAGTAGTAGTAGTAAGTTGTTTGTTGTATTAAATCAATGATTATTACAAAGAGTTCAGGTCCACTTACACATTATCATTAGAAAAATATATAATAGCTAAGAAATAAGTCAAATATCTTCTTCCCAATCTAGTTGACAGGGCATTACAGCTTAATGAAATACATGCAAAATAAACGAAGTCATCGATATGAAATTAATATAAATAATTGTAATCCGTTATGAATCCATAACATCCACTCTATACCTGTGGTACTCGTACAATATCAACAACAAGCCTATCCTGTTGTACACTATACAATGCTAATGCTGTACATATCAGACACCTATTCGGTGAGCGCAATTGATCGAAGTGCTAATGCACTAGTTAAAAAATGAAATAAATTTAACATTTTCTCCCTATCATCACCAAAATTGAGCAAATTAGCCAGACGATCCTCATCCTCAACCACTGGGAGCCCACAGATGTATTTCGCAATGAATCGCCTTCGGTACGGTTCTAAGATCGGGCAACGTAGACAAAAATGGCAGAGGGTGTCAGCTTCTTTCATATTGCACATATTGCATAAGCTCTCGCTTCTAAACTTATGAGAAGTACCTCTATAATAAACAGTTACGAAAAACTTTGAAGACAGGCCTAACTGGCACAACACTCTCTCATTCTGGACATTTTGAATGAGTCCCAAGTACTTCTGCCTACCTGAATAGTCCGCTATCCTCCTATAGAACATATTAAATCTAGCACTGTAAACCAGATTAACGTCCTGGCACCAAAATGGGTTGTAGAGTTTTTCGATTAGTGACGGTAGGATCGATTTCAAATTTCGAGGGTCCTTAGCTGTTAGGATATCGTGGGAGCCAAGGAAAGCAAGCATGTTAAAAATGCATGTATACCAGTTTTTATGATCAGTTGAAGAATTATGCATGTTCTCCAATACCCTCAAACAAATCTTGGGCCACCTACTCTCATCCATCATAGAAACAAGTACCTAGAATGCACATGAATTCGCACATATAAATCAGAATGCTGTGAATAGGTAAGTGGTCTGGATGCTCGCAAGCTCGCATCCCAAAATTACATAACATCAAGTAGTCAATCCCTTAGTAAAAATACAGATTAGTTGGACATGTAGGTCAGAATGATGTGCATACTTTGGCGGTCTGGATGCTCGCAAGCTCGTATTTCCAAAATTTCATAACATAATCTAAGTAAGAAGTATTGCCTAGAAACGAACTAGTTATTGTTTGGTACTGATGATGGCATAACCGTCTAAATCGATTTAACATTGTAACTCTTTATTTTTCGTGGAAATTAACAACGTTTTTCACTAACTTCCGTTTTTTGCCTAGAAACATCGGGCGGGCGTGTTGAAGACAAATGGACTGGGTGGGAGAGGGGGGGGGGGGGGGGGGGGGTATGACGGAAAACTACCCGAATTTTGTTACACTAAAAGTATGGGGCGAAAGATTTTTTGACGAAAGAACAAATCTTGTACATAAATATACAAATAGATTCATACAATTCATATTATTCTATTTATTTTTTCCTTTTATTTTATGTTATATTTTATTTTGCGTGTTTTATATTCCTATGTATTTGTGTTATTTCCTAATCATTTTTATTTTATTTAAAATGATAATATATCGATTTATGCGGTTTTATTAACATGAACTTCTACGGATTTATTATTTATTAACCTAAGTTTTAATACAACAGATGGAACAAGAAGTCGTTTTAAAATAGTCTGAAATAGGAATTTTCAAAACTTTTTTGTCTCCGAAAACCCTGCGAAATCCCTTAAAATGTAACGAAATAACCTTTTAGCGAATTTTCGTAGAACATTAAGCTATTGCAATGGCTCCAAAAATGTTAAAATCAAAATTTTCGAATATTTTCTCCATTGAAATCCGTTAACGAATCCTAGAGTTTAACGCTTTTAAATATATATATAATATAAATATATATATATATATATATATATATATATATATATATATATATATATATATATATATTTGTATATATATATACTTCCAGACGATACCTCTCCTTAGGATAGCGATAAAAATTCCGTTCTTGCGCCAAAATATCAAGCTTTCCAAACGAATGGACGAGTTCTTTGTCCAGCATTTTTTGAGAAAATTAAATTGGTAAAATTTCAAAAATTGGTTAAATTTACATTTTTTCAGCAGAATTGGCTGAAATAAAGTTTATTATCAATAAGGTAGAATAATTACAATTTTATGAGCAAAATCATGCTGAAAAATGTCCTTAAATTTCATTAAAATGTGCTAAAAATTTATCAAAACTCCAAAAAAATTAAAAATCCAAAATATCTTTTTGAATCACAGAATATTATTTAGAACGAGATTTTTTCCATAGAATTGGTACTTGACAATTTCTTTTCCCTCAAAGTCCCTAATTTTCAAAATATCACGAAATTTGGACGAGAATTGTTAAAATACCACGATTTATCAGTGTTCCCCCCATTCTTCCCCTCCCATGATGGAATTTGAAACTTTAAAAATACGTTCCAAAACTATGTCGAGTTCAAAATGGAAAAAAATAAAAATCACGAAAATCGGTCGTGGTTTGTAAAAAATTTGAGATATGGAAAACAATAAAAATCACGAAAACCGGTCGATATTTGTAGTTTGGGCAGCGCTTGAAAAAATCGGTATAATCCCCTCCACCCTCCATCACGACAGCAAATCCGAAATTCCCAAGATTTTTGTACAACTAGACTGAAATTATGATCGAACCAAATAAGAATCACAAAAATCGGTGGAGAATTACTGCCTGGAAAAATTTGTTGAACAAACCATGTTTGTTCGGCTTCACCCCCTCCATTGAAGTTCGGCTCTTCCATCAATGAATTCGAAATTTCCGGGGTTCGCTGCACAACTAGATTGAAATTGGGATCAAATTTGGGAACAAATCAAGAATCTCAAAAATCAGTTAAGAATTGTGGCCTGGGCAGCGTCCACAAAATTTATCACACACACATTCACACACAAACTCACACACAGACACACACACACACAGACATGCACCTATGGTTTTTCTCACGGATTTGGTCTTAGAATCGTCTTTTTTCTCATGCTTAAGTTGTCACCCCCCCTCCCCCTGGATCAATTCCACAAGGCGTCCCTCTTTTTTACGAGGCCTTGCCAATAAGAAAAAGATTCAGAGGGACGTCCTAACAAAATAAACTGTCTTATTTAAATGTCTAAGGAATATAAATAATGAAAAAATTTAAAAAAATAAAAACATTTTGTTGCCTACTCATCCAAGAACTGGAGAGCTACGTCATCTTCAAGTCCTAGACTTCGAAGTTTTCTCAGTGTGCCCCTGAAACGCACAGCTACAGCACGAATGATGGTGATTTTGGATTTTACTCTCATCCATGGCGATTTGCGAGTATGGGCGGGGCCATTTTTCACTGAACACTGTGCAGTGAATATTTAGAATATTTATTTATTTATATTTAGTAAACCAGAAGAACGGGAATAGGATATGGATATAACTCTTCTACATTAGCATAGTCCTTATTAGAGATTCTCCACTCTTGAAGATACCAAGCGGATGAATTGTAAGCAGTCTAATTCATCATAGATGGTATAAGAGTTAACATCAAATTTTGTGTTAGGGATGGATTGCTGGGAAGGGGTAGACGCTACGATTTAATCGTCTCCCACCGAATTTTGAAGGGTAGAACGAGTAGATTTTGTGTGAATGTAAATCGATTTATAAAGTAAAACAATTTATATTCGAAACCGCTCAATGATACTCAAAATTATGCTTTGCTTCCAAACTGTGCAATATTCATATTTCTGTAGGCACCATGTATAAACGTTGCACCGAGAAAGGTAAATTATTGATAAATGTATGAACTGTTTACCAAGTGCATATTGCAGCCTGAGTCGGTGATTCTTACTGGAAAAAAATTGCATAAACAAAAAAAGCCCCTATTGCGTTCCTTCTAAGAAGAATCAAGAGTGAAATTCTTCTTCTTCAAGGTTGTCTAAGGCAGAACCATCCATTTATCGTCTCATCCTCCCCAGTAAGCCAGGTGTCACCTGTACGGAGACAGAGCTACCAAAAAGCGGCTTGTTCCCCAACCACAACTCGATCACACTGCGCACCTGGGCCCCCTTTTTCCACTCAAAATGTTTTATTCATTCAATAACCAAATATTAACATAACCTACGACCATTCAAGTGGGAAAGGGTAAAAATGTAGAGGGGAACACGAATTTCTAATTCTGAACCGCGACAAAACTTCGGAGCTCGTGGGAAGGCAATCGATGCGTTCGCTATAGGAAATAACTCGTTTTAATGGTAACACGACACTTGTCAGAGGAGCACTCCAGGGTCAACAGGGGTCTTCCTTTAGGGTTGCGCTCCCGAAATTATAATGTCGTTTTTAGAACATTTCCGTGAGAAAGAAACCCCATTGTTCCAACTGATGAGCCGTTTGATAAGCCTGAAAGGACAACTTTGTACTTGGCGAACGTACACGATCCGTTAATGGGTATTGTGGTACGTATTCGTTTTGGATTGTCTATAGTAGAATTACTGGTGAACGAAAAACAGACAAGTTCACTTTATTGAAAGGAAGCCTCCCAACGACGACTACTTGCGGGGAGGGGTTGTGAGGGAGTGGGAGGGATCAGGCGCAGAAAACACGCTAAACACCAGCTGTTAGACAAATTGTTCGATTTAACATTCAAAGGACCGTGTCGCGTCAAAGTCCGCACCATTATGTGTTTTTTTGACTCATTGTGTATTTGCAACATTACAAAAATTAGCAGATAAACTTTGAAGAATTCAAATTGGACTTTCCCTCCTATTATTGAACGCTGTTGGATTGTTGCCGTTTCCGAGTTTGGGAGAGGTGGCGGTGAGGAACCTAACAAAAGCGGCAATCTTCAATGAGACCCCATATTTTAAATTCCGTCTTCAGTTTTCTGTCATTTCTGTATGTTTTCTGTCGTTTCTGTATTATGTTGATTTCGTTTCTATGTTCTGTGATTTAGCGTTCTGTTTTATATTGTGTTCTGTTTGGGTTTCTGTCTGTTTAGTTCTTTTGATATTTAAATTCTGCCAGGCTCTTTCGCGTCGCACCTCTTGGCTAGTGTACTGCTAGTTGGTAGGTACTGTTTACATTGACGCAGTGATACATGACTGTCATTATGGCTTAAAGGGTCAAACCTACATTTCCAAATATCTTTTAGTTTACATACAATGACAAACTTCTCCAAATTTCACAACCAACTGGACTTAATCTATTTGATGAAAATCAATTCTATCTTTAAATGTGTGACATAGATTTGTGACATAGATTTGTGACTTACATGTGTGACTGAGTATTGAACAGTTAGAACCTGCATATTGCCGACTCTTAACACAAAAAGTCTTGAAGAGGCCTCAAGGGAGAAAGTACTCGAAAGAAAATGATTGTACGTAAACTAATTGAGGGTTACTGATTTTGTGACCTCACCTTTTTGGTCCCCCCCCCCCATGAGAGGAATTTTGGAAAACATTTCGTTCGCTGATTATATTTTCTACTTATTTATTTTTAGTCAGTGCCATTTGCAACAATGCCTAAACGTCGTTCTTCTTCCGCTCATTCAATCATTGCTTTCATTACATCAGGCACAACTACGGTTCCGCATATATTATGTTATCTACTCTTCTGAATTTATTTATTTATTTATTAATAAACACGACTTTCGCCAATCACATAGAAAGTAAAGTACAAATTACGCAAGAAAAAGAACAAAAAAAAAAAAAAAAACTTCAAAGTTGGAATGAAATGAAAAATTACAGAACGGAAAGAATAGAAATAGTAATATACCAAGATATATTACGTTTATAGTAATTACATTATTATTATTATACGTAATATACCTAGTTACTGTATCGTTTAATGTTACTTTTCAGTTTTTACCTATACATAATTCTGTCAATTCGTTCGTCAATACATTTTAAAGTTCCTGTTTTTAAACTGTCCATATCTGGTTCCCTGAGTGTCCATGACTAAGAAACCCGTTTTTTCAAGTGTTCATAATTTGTCCAAAAATTTTGAGCTCGAAAATAATTTACCATAAATTTATTTTTCATTCAATTTGAAATTTTTAATCTCTGATGGTAAGAGGAGCTGTGGAGGAGCATGAAAGAAAGAGATTTAAAATGACAGAATTAAGGTGTGGCGCAAAAGTCCCAAATAAGATCTAATTTTTCTTAACACTGTCCATCACTGGCCCCTTTACCCTAAAAGCATCATTTTCATGCATCAAATGCAATGCATGAGTAATTCACAAAGTTACTCACAACACACGTCACTGCGAATGGAGGTAAGAGTCTAGGCTCCTCTTGAGATACCGAAGACCATCGAAGAAAAAGTCAAAATCCACAGTCTGAAGGAGGGCATTAGTTTCTCGTAGTATCCCATACCTAGGCCTTTGCAGTTGGTAATTGGAGGCAGCAAATGGTACATAAAACAATGAATTGGAATGGGTGGTGTAGCTAGGAACGTGGATATTCACTCTTGAGAGGAGGGATGGGCACTGGATTCCACCATTAAGACGTTTATGGAAAAATAGGACATCGCTATGACACGCCAGTCCCTCAACCCAGGTAGATTGTGTCTTGCAGCTATATTGACAAACTGAAATGGCTAGCCGGAACTCTCAGCATGTAGTAGAGGAACCTCAAAAACTTGCGCTGTACACGCTCCAAACGATCTTGGTATTCCTCTTAAAACGGAGACCATATGAGACTTGCATACTCATAATAGGGCAAACAGATTTATAATGAATGAGCGCATGTCAGTATATTAGTATTTCTCTGCCAAATTTGCCTGTCTTTGTGAAGACTAATCCGTCAAATCTTTGTAACTATCATTACTTGTACTGTTTTCATCTGATTTCGATTAAATTCTCAGATATCGTATGGGTTAGGAGCGATATGGTCTTCTGTAAACTCCGATGTTCTCAGGAAAACGTAAAATTCTTGTGACAAGCTGAACTGCTACAGTTACCATCCTTCTTTGATGAAATCCTCAGGATTGATATCGAGATAGCTTCCTCAGAATTTCTTCAATTTAAGCTCCTTATGAATACATTTCAACCATGTAATACCATCATGTTATGGGTGCGTTTTCTACTTCCGCAGACATTTATAGCTTTTACTCGATCCCTGAACAATTTTTTAGACGGTATGTTTTACGTGGCAATCGTTCATCATCTAAGCTAAAAGGAGTCGAACAGGGTAAGAACTTGCTCCAACGATCTTGGTGACGAGTTTGAGCTGTTACGCTCATTAGTGAGGTGCTGCTAATATGATCAGGCACAATGAGACAAAGTACTCTTTTTTTTCGTGATAGTGTAATTACCTTGTGATTACCTGCCCACTAATCCATCTACTAATTAGTTAACTGGTAACTAGCTCGAATAAAGACGTCACGGACGGCAACCACACACCTTGAGAAGTTGCATCTTCAGAATGCGGTTCGCTCTCTTTGGAAAATCGCGTTTTGCGTCAAGGGTTTTCACCTCTACCAGAAAACATTTTTTTTCGAGTCTCCCGCTATTCGAGTTCTAATTAGACCGACGCTACCTGCTCAGGAACAGCTCCGGTAAACGAACAATTAGTTTTTTTCCGACGTCATCGCTTATCTTTTACAGAAGTTATGGGAGCGAGAACCGAGACGAGCAATCTGTCACGCCTCAGGCTCACCGGTACCGTTCCTTCCTGAACGATTAATTTACAAAACAGCCGAAAACGATCGGTTGTGTGTTATTTTAAATATGTACCGATTTAATATGAGAACGTTGTTATAAAAATGTATCAAAATCCTTTGATTGGTGCAAAAAGAGCATCGCTGAACCCATCGACGCTCAGAATTATATGAAAACCTAATTTCTAGAGCTCATGTCCCTCTACAGGCACATTTGAAGTATAATATCAAAGGAAACTGCCCAGAGAAGGAAGTGTACCACAATTCTAAAAGCGAACCATTGAATGAATTACAATTAAAGTTTTTCGAAGATTTAGACCTTATTTTTTACATTTTAGATCTTATTCTTAGGATGTGGATAGGATTTCGTTTATAAATCCATTTCTATAAAAATCAAATAACGTTTGTTTGTTTGTCCTTTATGTGCGACCACAATTATGAACTGATTTTGATGATGTTCTTTACAGCATGCCTTTTGAGCACCAGAAAGATAGGCTGCATAGCAATTCCGCAACTCACCCTTTTCAGCCTTAGAATAACCATTTTATTAAAAAACTGCGTTTGCATCTTGCCTCATTTCAAATGCTTCATATCAAAAATAATTGATTCACTTCGACAATTTCATTATATATCATCATAGTGGGTTTTAGACATAAATGACTTTCGATAACAAAATCAACGATACCAAAACGATTTTGGGGTGTTGAGCCGAGCATTTTCTATTCGCAAAGATAGGTCATCGAAATTGATATTAAAAACGGCTTATTAACTGCAGCAATCTTGGTCGGAAAGTTTTAACGCCAAAAGTAGACGCAGGGGTAAGGTCGGGGAGTTGAAGAGACCTAGACGCAAAGATGCAGAAGATACATAACTTAGCTATGGTTATATTGAGGTTGAAGAGACCGAGACGCTTTTACCAGTACCGATTGCTTAAAAAAAATAAATATGAAAATATATATACATATATACATATATATATATATATATATATATATATATATATATAAACAAGAAAAAGAAAAAAAAGTGAGAGTTGAATATTCTCTCCTGTTCACCCATGGGAGTTGAAATTTGATAGGGTGACCCTCTGGGACATGAAGAGTCGAATAAAATTATGGGCTCTTTCCTGAACAGCTGAGTGAGCAAAATTCTCTTCTTTCCACCCTTGGATTGTTGAACTTGACAGGGAGCCTCTCCAGCACATTTTAAGAAGAATGCAATAACGGGTCCCAATCAGATCAGCTGACTTAGCTAAATTCTCTCCTATCCACCCTGGGAATCTGAAATTTGATAGGGAGCCTCCCTGGGACATCGAGAAACGAATAAAATGATGGGTTCTTTCCTTATCAGCTGAATGAGCTAAATTCTCTCCTTTTCACCCTGGGAATGAAATTTGACAGGGAGCCTTTCGAAGAGACGAATGCGATGACGGGTACCGACCAGATTAGCTGACTCAGCTAAATTCTCTCCTATTATTCCTAAGAATTTAAATATGATAGAGAGCCTCTCCAGGACAATAAGAGATGGGTGCAATGACGGGTTCCCACGAGATCAGCTGACTTGGCTAAATTCTCTCCTTTCCACTCTAGGAATGTGAAATTTGATAAGGAGCCTCTCTAGGACATTAACAGACGGATGTAATGAAGGGTTCCAACGAGATCAGCTGACTTAGCTAAATTCTATCCCATTCACCCAGTGAACTTGAAATTTGATTGGGAGCCTAATAAAATGAAGGTCTCTTTCCACGATCCCTCACTTACATCGTCCAACGTATCTTCCAACGTCTCCGAAAGGTTGGGCAATACATCCACAGAAACTAATACAAATACCCATATTCACTCTTTATACATACTACTGTATTATTTATATACAATGTTTTCTTCGCTTCAGTTGAATAATACATTTTAATGAATAAATGATTGGTATTTGTGAGCACGACTGTGCGAGTAATATGTTAGGTGGAACAAAGTATGCCGGATCAGCTAGTGTGATAAATAATAATGAATCGATTGACACCACTTTTGCTTTGGAGTCTAAATATACGTTGCGGAAGCATGTTTTCACTTTTGGGAAAAGACAAATTTTTCTTATCCAAAATCAAAATTTCAACTTGTATTTTACGTTTTATACCATTCTCATCAACTTTAATTCTGTCAACTATAAAAAAAAAAAGCCACAGTTCCTTTGAGCCTGACGGCTAAAATTAAAAAACATGAATATGCTTTAGCCGTACACGACTCACTCCTCGTCGATTCTCTGAACCGGACCCCCCATCGGCCTCTGAACTCTGTTTATCATTCTGCCATCGATCCTAAAACATGGAATCATGTTTTAGCTCCTCGCTCTCACTTTATTATAGAAATGATCACGACCATTGAGCTCTTGTGAGATGATGATCTCCTAATAGAAACTCGCGAGTAAACATTCACTTTATTATAGCAAGAGGCTAAAGAGGCTACATACGAAATTACAGCTTCCTATAGTGTAAAGTATAGAAATTACCTATTAAAATAATTTAACCACCGCTTCACAAATCTAACCGTTCTCGCAATATTAGGATCACCTGCTATGAATCACATAATCGAAACACCAGCTCAATGAAATCATCAGAAATTAACAAGCGGTTGCAATCATGTTCACAATATCAATAATTGAGAATGATCACCTGTGTGTAAACAATTATTCATATAACCATGCTCATAACTCAGCTTGTTGGCCACGCACTTTGCAGTAGTTAATATAGGTAGTATGGTTGGATAAATCGAGAGCTTTCGAACGAATGGTCAACGAATTTTCTGGGATGAAAAACGACGAAGTACCATTTCCCTAGCAACGACTCGGTTGTAAGCGGAAATCATCAAAATATTTTCGTGAGCAATTTTCCGTGGCGTTTTTTTAGTTTATGTGCCATAGCAAAGACATGATATGTCAAAAACACAACAACCAATTCTTCTAATCTTGTGAACAAAACTTCATTCCAACGACACGTGTTCTTCATAACAACAAGTATACATAACAAACAGATTCGATTCCTACACTACCTCCCGCAGCCTCTAAAGCCCGCCCTTGGGCGTGAGCTTTAACCAATCTGTTTGTATGTAACAAGCGAGAAGTCCATTCCATTTTCACTTCAAAGAGTACATCGTTTTTAGTCCCAAGTATCTTGTAAGGCCCAGCTCATGCTGCTTGCAACTTTGGGCATTTTTCACGTTGCCTCCGGGGATTGTACACCCAGACAACGTCTCTCACATTTAATTGACATTTTCTAGCTCGGCGATCAAAAACTTCTTTCTTAGCTCATATATAGTGTCAACTGTCTGCTGGCAGCATACTCACTGACAGTTGACTTACACGCTCATGGTCACCTTTATATTAATGTGTGTGACTGGTTGTCTACATCGTTGATGCAACACGCACACAACACCTCCAGTTCCATCCAAGTCAAGAATTATTGGGAATAATAAAATAGAGCAACTCTATTAAGATCTTACCAAGAACAAACTGTTGACATGGGCGCTCCGCAGCGTAAAGGCGTCAGCATCCCGAACGGCCAGGAAAAAATCCTTGCTGGGACATACCAACTGTGACGCATTCGTCACGCTAGGCGATGGTGCATTAATAGTGATGTTCACATAACTCAGATGATACGCATGTTCCTTGGAATCAATTCCATCGACTCGTTTTTGATGAGTTGTCGAAAGGCTCGATTGCTACTGGATTCATGCCCACATGAAACCTGTGTGGGTAGTTTCATTGATGCATAACTAATTCTTTATTACTTTACTATGGCTCCTAATCACAAGAACTTCATTGGGATTCAATGACATCAATGTCACCGTGTGTACGCATACGTGGTGATCATGCAGTCTACAGTTATAGTTGCTTGCGAGTTTCCATTTTTATGGTTGAAGAACAGCTAATGGTAGCGGAAGCAATGTTTGCACTTTCTGAAAAAATAAAAAATAAAAAAATTAGGTCTCCAAAATCATAATTTCTGGTCGCATTTTACGCATTAGACCATTCTGAACAACTTTGGTTCCGCGTCTGTCTGTGTGTGGCTGTTGTGTGTCCGCGAATCCTTATAACAAGCTTATTTTCGACAGTTTTCATCCGATTTAGATTAAATTTTCAAGGGATGTACGAGATAAAGGGTATACGGCCTCCTATCAGTTTCATTGTTCTTGACTCAATTCCTCACTCTGTGCATGCGTAAATTCTACCAAACATAATTTTCTCACGCCCAAGTATTAGTTCGATCCCGCTTAAATTTGGATGATGGTGTGGGGAAGAAAATTTGATCATCATACATAAATTTCAACATGATTGTATCATTAAAAACTACTCCGCATCCGCCGATATGAAATCCTTGGGACAAGCTTATTTTCCACAGTTTTCATCTGATCTGGATGATGTTTTTAGGGAAAGTGTGGACAGTCCCTTATCAGTTTCATTGTTACCAAAATTATACTTCATTCTGCGCATGTGCAAACGTGAATTCCATCATGTTCCATTTTGGTTTATTATTTCCAATAATAAGCCTATGTGATCGTGTAGCAAACAATTTTTATAACCCCCCCCTCAAACTTTGTCACTTTACGTTTCAAGGTGCGTAGAATCCAAATTTGAAATGTCCGTCCGCCCGTAAAAACCCGTTCTTTCGCACATAGACTCCATTTGGGGTCTAGTTGGTCCTAACGTTCAACCATTCCGATCGCTTTACTCGCATAGATGCTATGGGCCAAAAACTCTCGAAAAAGTGTCTTTTTCGAGGCTTTGAGTGTTAGACGTGTTAGAGGCACGCCTGGCAGGGGGTCGCGGTGGGTGGTAAGGGGGGTGAGCGGGCGGTGGAGTGAGAGGAGGTGCCGCGGCAACTTGTGGTTGCTGGAGTGACCAGGGGCGTAGCAGAGGGGTGTAGGAGAATGGATATTTATTAATTTTACGTGTTTTACCCATATAATACACCGCGGCACCATGAGGTGGGTACAGCGTTCCTTCGAGTCATGAATATATGTTTTTTTCTAGGTCATATTTGTGTGTTAATACCAATGCTTTTCCTACGCATATTTAATAAAATATCCTCTCGACTTTTCGTACGTACTTAGATAATGATATTATTAAGGCAATAACTATTTGAATAGATAGGAGCTCAAATCGAGAAATATAAACATGCGTATATAATTGTAGAAGTATAGGTTGTGGCAACTCGAAATAGGACACGCCGAGGAGTCTGGACGGGCCTTATGACGTACGCAAGCCAACTAAAACTACGATCAAACTCAATTGAAAAATAATAAACCTTTGTGAAATAATTTGCAGCGTTTTTCATTCTCTAATTGTTCGGGTTCGCTTAAATTCGGATGAAATTTGGAAAATGATGATAGGTATACGAGGAAGCTATCTGCCACAACCAACTTGGCAGTCTTTTTTTTTTTTTTTTTTTTAATGCATTCATCATGGCTGGGGTTCGCCCATGTGCCAGAACGTTTCCATAATTAATGTTGATAGTTTTGGATTAAATAAATCATAAAAGCAAATTAGTAATTTCTAAAAACTTCAGACTCTGTGAATATTCCTTTTTGTTCCTTTTCTTCAGCAATTCTACCGCTGACCCATCGTGTTCGGGAAGGGTACCCCCAAGTACTGCTTCGCGCTCTCCTCATATTTGCTACAATGTGAGAGGACTTATACTTTGACAGTGTGTGCGTTTTAAGGACAGTTCTACCAGTTCAAATGCCTAATGAGCTCATCTAATGGAAAGAAAAGAGAGCAATTTGATAGCAAAGAAATGTTTAACCATCGATTTTATGATAAATTAGGTCGTTTTAAATCACATTCTACGATTCAAAACAGATTTTGGATGTATAGCAATTTTTAAGTTCTTTAAATCGATTTTTGAACAAATATAAATGAAATTTCAGTACGTTTTTTACCATAATTTTGTGAATAAATGTTCGAATATTCTAGGTCATCGTTGATGATTTTTTCGGCTAAAATTCGTATAAAATATACATTTAACGATTTTTAGACGTTTTTGGTCATTTTTAGTGATTTTTTATTAAATTTTTTGAAATTTGACCAATTAAATGTGCTCAAAAAGTGTTGGCCAACAAACTCATTCTTTTATTTGGAATGCTTGATGTTTTGGCGCTAGAAAGGAATTTTTATCTCAATCCTGAGGAGAGTTATCGTTTGGAATTGTTCCAGTCAAGCAGCACGATCTAATGCGCGAATTTTTGTAGATTATAGTATTATATTATGTTACATTGTTTTGAAATTTGAGCACTCTTTCTGGGCAATAAAGCAAAATATTTGGTTTTCAGCAATTTTTCAGATTTTTAATTGATTTTTCATCAATGTTAATGAAATCCAAGTAAGTACTAAGTACTAGTATTTTTTTGCATGTTTTTTAGAAAATGACCGTTGCGAGAGACATTCAAAGAATTAAAAAATGCTGATACGCTAAACTAATCCGAACATAACTGAATATGAATAACACTGGTCATAAAATCAAAAACCAAAAGATTCACTTACCCTTTGACAAGTTAAAGAAACAACGATTTCCGAAATCAGTGGTTTGAAACATGGAACTATAACTATCCTTGTTGTTCCTTGAGTTTATGCTAATATTTTGTCTTCTTCTTCTTCTTCTTCGATGTTTAAACCAGTTCCCTAAACCACAGCGATAAGGGCTTGTACCGCCCACGCTAAACTCGATCAGTAGTTTAAACCAAGTTTCAAAAGTAAACGATGTTTAGCTATGTTTCAGTTTAAACCTTGACTTGAACCCTAGCCCTAAATCACTAACTCTAATTAAAAAAACGTCAAAATCTTGGGTTGCTATTGCATAAGTACTATATTAGATCATCAAAAGTGAAACAGTTTATTGAAGTAATATCGTATCTGTATTCTAATAGTTCATTTCTGAACGGAACGAACAGTACGTGGGTACTTTACACCCATTTAATAGTGCTAGCATGAACAAAAAAATCTCGTTTCAGGCAAACCTACAAAGTAGACTGAGAGAGATTTGAATACACGGGCGGAAAGAATATATTTACATACATATTGGGGATTTGTGATAAAGTGTTCGAGACTTGGGGCAGTTGTTGTTTCATTGGCGTGGACGGTCTGGAAGGGCATATCCTATCCCGTTTCAGGAGGGTTTGAGGAAACCTCATCTCATTTGGTGGGACGGCGGAAAATAACATTCATGTGCCGCCCCCCGGGCGAAACGTTTCAAAAAACTTGAAACACGTTTTAATCAACGGAATAAATGGGGTGCCAGCGCGAGCCGGAACCGGTCCCCCAGGAAAGGGGTGAGCCTGTACCCCACAGCCGGGAAGGTACTGAGAGGTGCAGGGAAGACAAGGAGGTAATAGGTGGAAGATGAATATGTACAGTACTCTAAATAATTCAGGTCCTCGTTTCTCTCAAGTGCTAATGGGAGTCATTCCGATACCAAATGTTTCACGAGATAAAAATAGAGACCTAATATAACACCTAATACAACTTTATCTGTAAGTTCACAGTTTGATTGTGAAGACAGAGATAATGGGGAGTTTTTTTTAGCGAATTTTTGAAGAAAATTATTGCTCTCGCCTCAAAATGTGTAGAATGTGAATTTTTGAAAAAATTGTATGCAGAAATCCGTTTCAGGCTATTCTGGATCATATTCTGAAGTTTAACGCATTTTTTTATGTATGTACCTATGTATGAATGTATATATGTATGTATAAATGTATGTATGTATTTATGTATGTGTCATCCCAGACGATAACTATCCGTAGAATTGTGCTAGAAACTTCAAACAAATTTTAAAATGATAAGAACACAAAACGAAAGTTCAAGTTCGTTGGCCAGCATGATCGGATTACATCTTCGGGTTGAAATTTTCAAAAATGTAGTCAAAAATGTCAAAATAGCCTGTTTTTTGAGATTTTTTGTGCGAAATAATTTTTTCAGCATACTAACATGTGGTATATTCGGAATCAGCGTAAAATTTCCTATAAGAATATGTATCAAGTTTTCAAAAATTTCAAAGTTGAAAAATGAGTCAAAAATCGAAATAATGCCGTTCGCTAGTTGTAAAAATCGGTAATATTTCCATGAAACATTGTCCAAATTCAGATTGAACTACTCTTATGGAAATATCCCCGTATGACCAATCCTAGAACCATGCTGTTTAAAACGTAGGTAGTAGGTAGGTAGGTGCTTGTTAAAAAAAATGTGATCACAACTGATGAGTTTACTCTGTGAAATATTCCGTCCTCCGATTCTCTCGGTCGCTCTCTTTAATGATTTACGCTCAACTGCTTTAGGACTTGATGTAGCTTTAATACTGACTGTGGCTTAGAAAATATCAGCCATGAAATTATGACGAAGTTCTATTTATGTACGTACTAGCACGCAGACCCAAGGCCTCCCTCCACTCGCCCGTAAGTAACGTTAATCTACAAGATTAGTTTAATAATAATAAAGTATGAGTACCTCCTAATAATTTTTAATAATTTGATTCCATGTTCGTCTATCAAAATCATAAACTGAAATTTCTTTACACGATCAATGGCGACTGAAATGTCGAAGATTTCTTCAAAAATTGCATGACTGGACTTTTTATGTCTCGTATTGGTATTTCCCGTAAACACGAAAACAGGCTGTTAGAGCAAGATGTATGCGAACCTTTTCGCATTGACTTCTCGTAGCGTTTTTGTAAGCCCGAGAGAAATATAACTCTTATAGAGACGTTAACGTGACTCTTGTAGTGAATCACTACTTAAAACTCACGGTAGACAATTTCCAAAACATAACATGATGTAAGAAACAACGACCACTTACCTCTACATGTTACAAAAAAGATTCTGACGTGAAGAACACAAATCCTTGAAACGTGGAAATGAATCTTGAAACAAAATCTTGAGAATGAAAAAACTGAAATCTTCGATAAAACGTCGAAAGCAAGAACAAAATGCCACTAATGACCTTTCTCGTTTAGTCTGGGAGCCCGGCTGAAAAAGGGCAACTGATCGATAGAAAAGTACCAACTATTGAATTTTATAGTACTCATTGTCGTTATATATAAAACGGACGTCTGCCATTCGAAAGCCGTCGGATTAGAACATGGTGGACACTGAAACAGAACTCAAAACTATGAAAATCCGACTTACAGGTAGATGAATACCACTTCGGCCTATGATACTTTCATCCATGAGCAACTCAACCATGTTCGTCTGCCACTTCAAAGTCATGAGAATGAAAAAGCCGAGATCGTCAATAAAACATCGAAAGCAAGAAAAAAATGCCGCTAATGTCCCTTCTGGTTGAGATGCGAGGAAAAAATATGAAATAAAGACAAATACAAAGGTTAAACCAACGTCAGGCGATTTTGTCAGGTGTGTGTATGTGTGCACATGCCCACTGCATGATAGTTGCTAAGTTAGGCTGTTAGGGTATCCAAGAGAAAGGGCAAGTTGTCGTCTCGAACTTAATTACGATTCCAAAAAAGCTGAACACGAGGAAAGCCGCCTTTTCCCGTTCCAAAAAGTGTTTCCACGTAACGAATTAATTTTCGAAGTTTCTAGCTGATTTTGATAAAATTGTCAGTGAGATGGTCCCGTACATATTTCATTGGTTTCAACTCATCAGTTCATTCTGCACATGTGCAAACATATAATAAAATGAGTATCATACATTTTTGTTTCTTAATTGAGCAATTGGTTTACTCTTTCCCGCTTTGGAATTTTTCAAGATCATTTAAAACTGTTCAGTGATCTGTACACTCGTAATAGTTAAACGAGGAAGCTATGTGCCACACCCAACTTGGCAGACGTTCATAATTTAAATCCAGTTTCCGCAGTAACCATATGTATTGAATTAGCTTTGTCCATAATTAAGCGTACAGAAAACTGAATAAACGAGATAAATGATCTATTGGTAGGTAAGCAGACCTTTCTGAAATGCAGAATTGGAATTATGTATCCTGACATATTCAACAATTTCCTTCAAAGAAGAGAAACCCAAACAGGAATCGCAAGAAATCGAATGCAAATTATCCGGCTCAAGATCTCCATTTCAAGCTTGACCCGAAAAAACGGAATCCGATAAACGACCACCCATTCGAACATTCAACGACTATAATTAAAATCCGGGACGCGACAGACGTCGAAAATCCCGCGTAAATCCTTTTAAAAACACAGCAGAAATCACCTAACGAACCTCCTACTCGAGGAAAGACCATAAAAGAAAATAAACGAACTTACCGAAGACGGTCTTGTTGAATATGTACGACCGTTATAAACATATCACTGCGGATGCAGTTTCGGTGAAAAGGCCGATGTTTTTGTTGGGCTTCGATTCCAAAAATATTCGATGCAACTTCGTTTGGATCGATCTGGGTGAAGGAGGGCTGGTTTTTCTTTAAATTAAATTGCATTCGTCCAATGGAAAGATCGTACTTGTGATAATGCGGAGACGGCGTTGTATTTGGGTCGGGAACCGTTGGGCCGCGGTGATCGATAGTGATTGGCAATGTTTTTCGTTTGAGGTTGATTTTTTCTCTCTTTCTCTCTGTCGAGGTGGAAGTTTCGTAAAAAAGGGACAATGTTGTTTATAGTATTGCGGAAAAAAGAGGACGAGGGAGAGGTCCCAGTGTCTACGGATTGACCGAGGGAGTAAAGCGGTTTTTGAGTTCCCGTGTAGAAAACCTTTCAGGGCGAATTGAACGGTTTTTGATCAACGCTTCCGCCAACAGGTGGCACATGTTGAACTTGTTACCGCTGGGTCCAGTCCATTAGTGACTGAGTCGGGAATCCACGAATCATGCGCGAGTTGATATTGACGAGCTCGATTCAACTGGAAAGAAACGCGGGAATTTCAAAGTTAAATGTTTAGGAAAGGTGAAAGGAAGTTTAAAGATAGTGGGACCATCCCCCCCCCCCATTCCAACCAATCACGATGAACACAGTAATTATCTTTTAGTCCCTTCTCCTGGTATTTCGTACATTTGTTACCATCTAGTATTTTCCAAAGCAACACTGATTTGGAAGGCCGGGAGCTGTGATGTCATCGTTGATGTTATCCAAGGTGGCTGACCCTCTTATCAGTCAGCTCGTGATATAAGAAGGAGATCGCTCTCATTTTTCTACTAGTAGGTAAAGGTAAAACTTAGCTCATGCAAATAAATCCCAGATGACAAGTGAAATTCAGTGAGGTTTTTTATGATGAAACATTTCAAAGCTTGATGTGGATGTGCACCAACGATTTTTATCTATTTATTTTTATTTTATTTAATTTATTTATTTTTCAAGTGCTATAGACCATCAAACCACTTACACTTAATTACTAATACATTTTGTCACGGATTGGTTTGGTTATAAAAAAGTAATAACCCAAACAAGAATTTTTATTGAAATGAAATGAAATTATTTTGTTTATTTGTATAAGCCTTCCGGCGTTACAAGGTTGGTGAAAAATGTACAAAAATAATAATCACATTATTAAAGAACTAATGCCCACGAAATAGTAATATCCAGACTAAGCGGGCAATTAATGATAAGAAAAGAGTAACAAAAATTAATTAATTAATCAGCTAGTGTAAGAAACCTTCGTTCAAAAAGAAAACTCTTATTCGTATGCAATTGTTAACAAAGCAAAACACTTTTTTACATGTGGCCACATCTTGAAGAAGCACAAAGAAGAGAGTTCATAGCTAGAAAATTCATTTTTCAGAACAAAGAAAACAAAAAAAAAAAAAAAAAAAAAAAAAAACGAAAGACTGGGTATACACAAAGAAAATGAAAGATAGTATCAGAAACAGAAAGGTTACATGAAGGGTAATCCGCAAGCTTATTGAATTTTACAGTAAACCTGGGTATACTTAATTTAGCAAAAAGGTTCCCTGATAGCCGAACCTGAGTAAGAAGTACCTTAGTGTGAATACCTAAGTCAAAATTCAAATAGGGGGGAGCATGTCCCCAGAGGGGCTATATATTTTGTAGATAGGGCAAAAAGACGATTCATCACTCGTTTCCCGTCTGATTGACTCCAAAATGACTGAACACGTTGTAAGAGTATGTATTTCTATTAAAATTGTTTGGATCTTGAGTAGACAATGGCAGCCATTTGAGAAGTCCAGTTGTATTGTTGGTCCGGCCGACAGCGTGTAGAGGAAGGAGACGGGAGAAACAGAGCCTAGGTAGCCTGGAGACCTCCATACTGCACAGCCTAGACCACCAACCCAAGGCCAGACCAAGGACCCCATGGTGCTCAAACGAAATTTACTCGGGAACGCAAAATTTCGTATAGTAAATTCAGAAAACCCTAAGCCGAGTGCGGAACCCTGTAGGAGTAGAGTGGAGAGGTAAGGTGGTTTGTGAAGAACTTTTAATAGTGAAAGTTGGCATGAAAATGATGATGGTGCTACCCAGATTAGCTCAATGGGTATTTGGGTATTTGTACAGAAAGTGCACCCACAAGGAGACATCCTGATAAAAGGTGTGATCTTTTGTTAGCGCCATATAGTTCCAACGCATTTCTCGTCTGCTCAAGCGGGCTGGTGGAGGGGGTCTCTTGTCCGTTTGTTGGTGACTGTATGTAACTATTACAAGTCGGGCCAAGACCAATGTTTTTCTCCTACATAAACAAATTTCCACTTGCATTTTAACATGGAACACGTTTTCGCCGTACAAAATTACCCTTACGTGACATTTATTGCGTTACGCTCCTATTTTCTGAAGACCACTGCATACATCCAAATCGTTGCTACGGAACGGTATCTTAAGGCCGTATCACACTTGCATTGTTATCGCATTTTTAATATTCGAACGTGAAGAAGGCAAAGTGATTTTTCCCAAGGTCAGCTGTGAATGTTGAAGAGGAATAAGTGCAAAAACAGCGCATTCTGGCGGAATGCAGTTTTATTAAGTCTGTAGGGTTTAGGTCTCCTAGAGTTTTCCATTTAGTTGTTACCTTTCCAAGGGTTTTAGCATTTTTTGCGTTGAGGTAAAAATCAGAACATGTTTTAATTTTCCCATGTGAGTTTAAGAATTGTTCAACAGGATACGCAATGGTCGAAAAAGCTGACCGTGGAAAAAATATCTTTGCCTTATTCACGTTCGAGCATTAAAAATGCGAGAAAAAAGCTGAAAAAATGGAAATGTGATACGGCCTTTAGGCATTCATCAGCGTACAAAAATCGTTTGCCATTCGTTGGAAAACTTATGTTAACCACTGCGCAGTGCGTGGCCAAGAATCTGAGGTATGAGGTCTTAACAATTGTTTACATACAGGTGACCCTTCTCGGTTAATTTTGTAAACATGAGTTCAACCATTATTAGACTGGAAAGTTGCAAGTTGTAACAGAGTTACCTCCTGAGAGGTCCATCAAGCTCCCGTCAGAGCACCAGAGATAGCGTTGGCGGCGTCCCGTTGAGGAATCAAGCGCGTCCCACGCGCTGTTCTCGATCGTTTTAGACAGCTGGTTTGGCGTCGGATGGTTTTCTGGTGACAGGAATATCAACCTTCCCCGAACATGGCTCATTAAAAGCTATGACTAGGGGTGGTATCTTTCTGTCGGGATGCCTGTTACCTCCTCTACCTTTTTATGAGGATTTAGGCCCCCATCGCACCTAAATTCCTTATATGGTAGCAGAGCGTGGTTTGCATTATGCACGGCTGACGCCTAGTAGTCCAATCCACTATTTTTGGGGCGTTAATGTTTCAGAAGAAACATGGCCCGGGGTTCCAGAAGGAATTCCCATTATCACCCTTTGGTATATAAATAATTTCATTGGTCTTTGAATTATAATTTCTCTTTCATTCCCCTTTTATATTTTATATACCATATTTTCTTTCAATTTTATGCCACCTGAGTATTGCTATAATGTCAATTACCAGGTTAGTGCACAATTTAAGTCCCCTAAGTTGGGCAAATTCATTTTATAATATTTTCTTTCAATTTTTTCGCCACCTGAGTATTGCTATATGTCAATTACCAGGTTAGTGCGCCATTCAAGTCCCCATAGTTGGGCAATTTAATTTAAAAGTCCCCAATGTTGGGCAAATTAATTTCTATATATATTTTGATTTCCTAAGGTATAAGTCTCCATAGTTGAGCATCCGTTTTGTCCCGATTGTTCAATGAAGATACTTCTTATGAAGCTTCATTGACAATCCAGTTTTAATTTCTATTCCCCCATCCAAAACGCCAATGCAGCTATTTATGATTGAATGAGCATTAGTTCTCAGCTATTCACTATTCCACCCAACTACCATACTTGATCTTCAATCAAGTATGTCTTTAAGGGGAGGAGTGTAACAGAGTTACCTCCTGAGAGGTCCATCAAGCTCCCGTCAGAGCTCCAGAGATAGCGTTGTCGGCGTCTCGTTGAGGAATCAATGGGAAAGACGCGCTGTCCTCGATCGTTTTAGACAGCTGGTTTGGCGTCGGATGGTTTTCTGGTGACAGGAATATCAACCTTCCCCGAACATGGCTCATTAATAGCTATGACTAGGGGTGGTATCTCTCTGACGGGATGCCTCTTTACCTCCTCTACCTTTTTATGAGGATTTAGGCCCCCATTGCAATTCCTTATAAAGCTGAAAAAATGGAAATGTGATACGGCCTTTAGGCATTCATCAGCGTACAAAAATCGTTTGCCATTCTTTGGAAAACTTATGTTAACCACTGCGCAATGCGTGGCCAAGAATCTGAGGTATGAGGTGGTTGTTTTAACAATTGTTTACATACAGGTGACCCTTCTCGGTTAATTTTGTAAACATGAGTTCAACCATTTTTAGACTGGAAAGTTGCAAGTGGAGACTTGGAAGTTGAAATTTAAAAAAGAGAATCTCTGGGACATTAACAGACGATTGAAATGAGGGGTTCTTTCCTAATCAGCTGAGTGACACAATTCTCTCCTATTCTCCCAAGGAACATGCTCTATGTTCTGTCAAGATTAAGTGCTTACAAGTAAATTTGCTGATTTGATATTTTTTAGACCATTCTCAACCACAAATTATGGTTCCGCATGTGTGTGTGGGTTTGTGTGTGTTACATATTGTGTCGGGCTGTATGTCCACAAATCTGTGCTACAATCATAAATTTTACAGTTTTCATCCGAATTTGATGACATTATGAGAATGTGCGAGTCAGGCTACAGATGGTCCCTATCAGATTCATAGCTCACGTATCAATACTTCACTCTGCGCTTCCACAAACGTCATTTCCATCAGGCATACTTTTCCAACGTTCTAGTTATCTATCTCGTTCAAGTTTATAGGCTTGTAAGCAATAGTGTATTTACTCATCACATGTCAACTTCATCATGATCGTACCATTAATTAATAGCTGCTGCGAACGCACGAATGTGAAATCTATCAAGCTTCATTTTCTCGTGGCCTATTGATCCGATTTCGCACAAATTCGAAACACAGTTGGGGAACGAATGATAGGTATGAATTTCATCAAGATCATATCATTAGCTACTGATGCGCATGCACGAACCCCAATTCTTCTTAACTACAAACAATTAACAACTACTAACAATTTCTTGGTTTTTTTTATCACGACCAGTCACTGGAATAGTCAGAATTCCGGGTCAGTCACCAGACGCAATTGGCTCACAAACGTTTCCATCCCAGTCAACTAATTGTCCCCTGGTCCTCCTCGCGCCTCTATTTTATAGCAGCCATCTGCGGTAGAAACAGATTTACAACGCTGCTCCGATCCCAGCGGACGTACTTTTCAGTCTGTCTCGTTAGAAACTTGACCTATCCGAGTTGCTTGGCACGCCCCTTACGGCGACATGATTATAATTATTGTGCCGTTTATTGGTTACAGCAATTGATAGTGAATATCCTTGACTATTCTGAATTTGACAAGTTGCTAGTAATTCACGTTTAAACAAAAAACGAAGGTGAATGCGAATGTACTGGTTGTCATACGGAACCAATTCGGGTATAATAGTGAATCTTACCTACTACAGGCCTCAATATTGTAATTTTACCTTCGCTACCCAGTCTACCTTTATGATACTTTTTTTCCTCGTCAAAATCAAAATTTCTGAACAACTTCCGTTTTGTGTCTGTCGATCTATCGGTCGAGTGTTAATCCTTGAAACTATCTTAAATTCTACAGTTATCATTGGATTTTGATAAAAGCTTTAAGAAATGTGCGGTTTAAGCTGTGGGAGGTCCTTATCAGTTCCATTTTTCACATTAATACTTCACACTACGGATGCGTAAACTTGAATTCCGTCAACAATTTCCTTATGGCTTAGTCGTCCTATCTCGCTCAAATTTAGACGGCAGTTGAAAAAACGACGATCGAATCATCCTTTTTTTGTTTTTGTTTTTAATAACTGCGTAAGATCTTTGACTTCAAATGATCTCTTCAATGCTGACGTTTTGTTTTCATGATTTTTCGAAATTTGATGCCCTGTTGACGTTGTTTCATCTTTGATTTTGAACTAAATGTGGTTGAGACCAGAGTATTTAATCGATTTTTAAAGGATTCCGCAATTGAGAATTTAAAGCAGGAGATAGAAGTAATGTAGGTTTCTGAACGTACATCTAAATTTGTTCAGGTAGCTATTCACTCACTTGCCTCAAAGGGATGTATGCGTCGACGATTACAGATTCGTTTTTTGAAGAATTAAGTTACCTACTTAATACTTATTAAAACTTGGTAATAGTGTTTCAAAACAGACCGTTTAAAATCTTATGAGTATGCAAATATTGTGGGATGTATGGGAAAAGTTACCATGGATGATCCTTCACAGTAAAGTCACACGGAGACTCATTAGAAATATACCTCAATTGCAAACTTTAAACTCATGCAATAGTTTAATAAGTACCTACTATTGATTGTACCAAAAGCGAGTTGTATTCATGTTATCACAATGCAGTGTAACAATCGTACACCAAGTTATCAGAAGACACTTAAAAAATAACCTTGAACCAAATATTTGTGGACCAGAAAATGTAAAGGATCAATTAGATAAAATACTTCCAAAAGTTTCAGTCATCCTTTTAGCAACTAGTTACATATAGAACAGACTTATGATTTCCAGATAACGAGATATACTCATAAATGAGATTGACATTCCCGTAAAGGTTTAATCATAGAGGGCATTATAGTCTCATACTCCCACCGTGGTTGGGCTCAGCCAGGCCTTAGCCCAACCAAAGCGATCTCGTCATGATCTCATAGAGATAATATTATCTTATTATAGATCACAGCTCAATCAGTTTAATCTCATCATGATCTCATACAGGTCTGAGCCACCGTTATAGTTTCAGGCTCACCATACTTCATCTAAAGCAATTTCACAATAATCTCATACATAAGGGATGCAGGCATTATTTAATCAGTATTTAATGATCTCATACATAATCTCAGATATATTATAGTTCTACCAAAGCGATTTCTTCATCATTTCATACAGAACTCAATCGAACGCAAACTCACTGTGATCATTAAGATTAGAGCATTACGATTTGAGACAGATCGGAACATCATGATCTTAAATATATCAGAGTTATGGATAATTTCAAAGAAATAATTTTACTACATACTCATCAGATAAGTATAAATTAAATCTGATTAGTTTTCAACACAATATCTTTTTGTGAGAAGTTATGTGAACAATGTACGGTTAGGTTCAAGCATTAGCCAAGTGGTAGTTGGACGACATCAAAAGGAATCCTGAATCACAGGAATTATTAGAAAGGAAAAGAAGAAACACTTGCATACTTGCGATACAATTCAAAACCTCACACTCATTAAAATAAATCTAATTTAATTTGTGCGCTAAATAAACACCTCATGATCGCCCAATGGGTCGACAATTTTCACAGCGATGCATCAGAAGATATACATATAAATCCCTTTTCCATACTATTCCCGGTCGAACATGGTTCGCAAGAATATTTGGAAAACCAAAACTCTACCACAAACCTATATGCAAAATTCAAATCGATCATTACATATTTAAAGATTGACTTAACGAAATCGGAAGAGAAGATTAACCGAATTGGTTAACGTGCATCCCGAAATTGGAAGATCTGACAAATTAGTGGCTGTGTCCGAGATTAGCTTTTCTACGAGAAATCATGTATACCAAAATTTTAGAGGAAGTGACTGCTCCATTTATTACACAGAGTTTTGGTCATAATATACAGAATTTTATATTCACAAAATAATTATGAAGTGTACCTTTATTTATTTGGAGTGATAACCAACATCTATCACTCACTTTACTTCTGTGTACTTCTGTCCTGTAATCCTATAATTTTTATCATTTAATAATGATTAACAGGATGTTTCAATTTGTTTTCGTCACGTCACGAGCATCACGTCACGGTGGGGTTTTCTATTGATTTTCACGTACAACCAATGCGTTACTAGGAATGTGTAACTCCCTTAGTTTTCATAGCAGGAAAATCCTTAGCCACTGTTTGGAATGCTCACATTTTATCACAGCATCTCATAATCCCTAAGCCTCTGTAGTGTCAAGGAAAGCTGATTTATTACGCTCCATTATAAACTAATATTGCTAAGTAACCATAATGAACTAATAATGTGTAAAATTAATCATTATTAAATGATCTGACTGTAGAACCGTAGGTCTACCGTCCGTTTTTTTTCTGTTTATGGATTTATGGTGCAAAGTAATGGCAAATAAAGTAAAGTTTGAAAAAAAGGGTGTATACGAGAAATTGGAAATAGTTACTATGTCTATGTTATGTATTTCATCACTTAGCAACACCAAGTATTACTTAATTTGATCTGTTTTCCGATCCATGTGAAGAATTCCATCTCTTCAACGAGACTCAAAGATCCAAAACAAACAGTAGAAAAAACCACCCGGGATCCACTGCAAGCGGAGACACCCAGTTAACACAGTTTTTATGGTCGGCGGGATCTTTTTTTACTTTCCTCTCCCGGGTCTTCTTGAAAATCGATTCCGATGGAGCCCGTCAAGACAAAGTGACGTTCGGAGGGTAACGGATCCTTGTGATGTGTGCAATACCTGTCAACTTCACGTCCGTCTGACGAACTTTGTGTTGGGTTTCCCGTAAAACCTAGAGAAAGACGGAGAGAAATAAGCGGGCTGTTCAGTAATATCACAACTCAACTCCGTCTCCTACTATTAATACTACCGGCGTTTAGTTCCGGTGATATTTCTTTTCTCTGGATAGCACAAGCCAGCGGACTCGTTTCGTCTTGTGAACGTTCAGATATTTACTTTGATACGGAGCAAACTTTTTTATAATGACAAAAAAGACTTAGGCACTCAGTTTGCGTAAGCAGAATCAACTGTTCGAAGAGATAGGTAATATGTAAATATGTATCGAAATTAATTATCGAAATAAGACCCACTAGTTTGCTTTTGTGTCACAGACGGATTTCTGCACTTCTCAAGAAAGTAGTTATGTCCTTGTGGTCCTTTCTGGAGACATTTTGGAGTACTTGGGCGAGGTCATGGTTCTCGCTTAATACAGCGTTGAGTATAGTCTCTCTTCGGATTAAAGGGGGCAAACCATCATCTTGTGCTCGACAACTTTTACTACATGCCCACATAATTAGCAATTTGGAGTCTCTGAAAGTTTAATTAGGTATCGACCTCGGTTTCCATGACTGTGGCCAGTGCGTAGCTGAACCAGCTTTACAATATCTTTTCTGGACAAATGAAGTTGAAGAACTGCAGGTTTCTTTGTCTCTATATCCATGATCTAAAAGTGGTACACTCCTTTAGAGACCGACGGCTGATCAAACCATTCCTGCCATTCTCTCATCATTAATTTCCGCGTGAGGAACATCGCGTCGGATAGAACGGTTTTAATAGTTTGGTGTGTTTGGTAGACGCTTCTCTTTTCGCGGCCTCGTCGGCATTTTCCATATTGATGTTACTGGCACATAATCGGCTAGTGTATGATTTTTGAGCTAAATTTCATGATGTTCAGTTGTTTTGAAAAAAGTTCTGGAGGCCGGACGGACGAATGTTTTTAAATTATATTTTGGATTCTGCGCATCTTGAAACGTAAACCAACAAATTTGAGGTTGGGTGTCTTTTGGCTGGGGGTCAAGGAATTTTTCGCGAAACTTTTTTTCTCCACACAAAATGCAACGCTCCGGCACTTTAGATTATTATTAACTCGAAAAGTGAAGGCTAGGTAGAAATCAATGAGGTACTAGGGTAAAAGCACCAATGTTACTATAAGAAAGAGAAATCATTCAATTCTGCGTTCTACAAAAGTGTTCAAGAAAATAAAACTTTTAGGTAGTTAATGAATTGTGAGTTCCTTGTGAACAGTTTGCACGTAGGACTTACCAAAATAGTTTTTTTTATTATCACAAACGAATTTTTTCTAACATGGCTTTTTGCACCCAATGTTGACACATTTGTCTGCGAAAATTCCATATGTTGACATTAGCAGTTCCTAATGTTGACACCAATTTAAATATTGACCCTTCGCTTTCCTGAAGTTATTACTCAAGGCATAAATGAACAAAAGTGATTCAGAACATGTTAAAATATATTTCAAGAAGGTATGTGACATTTCAGAAAAGAAGGTAAGTAAATTTTTAGCATAGGTACCTACCTAATTAAATTAAAGAGGAACAGATACAGAAACTGGGAACATAAATTTATCTGGATTGCCCCTGTAATATCTGGGCTTGGGCAGTTTATACCTATTGTACGTGGCTGACCGATAGGAGATGATTCCCGTTGCTCGAAGGCTTAAAAACCGTCCTCAGTCTGTTGCAGGGAAGAAGTGGTTTATCTTATGATTATCTCCAGAATCAATTTTGAAAACCAGGCAAACGCATTCCGTGTCCCGTTTTCTGTAAGGCAACACAGCCACAACCATGTCTCCTTCATTAATTCGTCCAACTTCTTCCTCGTCACCACTCTTACTCGTCACGGCACAAGGTCCTATTTCTTCCACGGTGGTGGTTTTCCCAACAACACATGCCTGGTCGAATACACTGTTTGAAGGTACGCTTTGTTCGCTGGTTCCTGCTGGTAATGATATCAGCTCATGGGTCTAAAAACAAACAGGTTGTTCCCACAACAATAACTAACAACCTAAGTATTTGATAAAATAACGTTTTCTATGCAAGTGTCAACTTTAGGAACCGAATGTCAACATTGGGATCAGACGATGTCAACCTAAGTATTCATAGAGCAGACGATGTGAAATGGTAATTTTTACTCATAATTAAATTATTTCGTAATAATATTAAATTATTTAATATTTCGCTTAAAAAGTCTAAATTTGTTGACTTAAATCACTAAGATGCGGGACAAGGTTGGCGTCGCTGGAGTATCTGCTGCAGCTGTCATCGGCTTCAATATCAGCCAGATGATTTATATACGATTTTATAACTAGTGGAGGAGGCCGACCTCAATAACTACATTCTTATCAGCAGAATGACACCAATTTCGAGCACCTACAGTGGCACAATACCTTATTTTTACATTTTGAAATTGAAGTGTCAACATTTGGATTAGTGTCAACAATTGGTGCTTTTACCCTACCGCAATGATGCATGGACAACTGAAGATTTAACTCTTGCGTTAATCAGCTGACGTTGAACAGCAGGATTTTTTACTTTCCCAACATCCCAACAGAGTGGAAAGTAATGTCCATTTTTACTTTCCCAACATCCCAACATAATGGAAAGTAATGTCCACTTTTACTTTCCCACCATCCCAACAGAGTGGAAAGTAATGTCCATTCTTACTTTCCCAACATTCCCACAGAGTGTAAAGTAATGTCTACAACTTTGACATATCCATGATCTATTGTTTTTCCCCCTCAAGGGAGAAATTTATAAATGGGTCATTGAAAAGTTTCTTGTTTAATGCAACATATCTTTCGATCAAAATCGTCCCTACATTAAAAGCCCAGTTACGATTTTCATAGTTCAGCTTACTAAGGTTCATTATTGAAAATAATAACCCTAAATTGCTGCAAAGAAAAGTAAAAGTTGACGAATTGGCAAGTTGGGAATTGAGCAGTTTGATGAAACATACGGAAATACCAACTAAACGAATGGAAACCAAACGAATGGAACGTTGGAAAGTTGTGAGGTGGGAAAAATATGGAGTTAGAAAATATAGAAGAGGAAAGTAATTAATTTAGTGAACGGAAAGTCAGAAGGTGAAGAATTAGCAAGTTATGAATCATATCCAAAGTTCTTTAAAAATTGGCTATTTGTTTTTATTTTTATTATTTTGCTGATTTTTCCAGCCGGCCAAAAATGGTGCCCTTCCCCCCTACCCCCTCTGGTGCGACGGCCCTGGTTGTTATGTGTTCTTTTTTCGCTGCGTTCTTAGATGTCCATTTTAGGCAAGAAGGTCACCTTAAATCAATATTAAATGTTAAACGTCTAACGCATGTTTCTAGAAGGACAATAAGAGTTGGAAAAAGAGCAGGTGAGTATTCCACCTTGCGAATGGATCTGAAGAGTACGTCGACCATTTGCCCCGGCATGGGGGACGATTACAAGGATAATCAACGAAAAAGGGAACGAGATACAAGCGGTTTTCTTCCTTGGTTAGCATAACGATGGGCATCATTCAGACATATTGGTAGTTTAATCTGACTTAAGGTTATGAATTCTGGAATTTAATTGAATGATAACGATTCAGCGTAGGTAGTAATTAATCACATTTAATAGGGGGAAATGGGGCGGTGCTTACGACATAGAGTCCAACGTCTCTCGCATTACGGTTAATTAATGACCTGGAACCACGATATCCTCTTTTTTATTGTTGCTTTATCATTGATTGGGCCACTTGAATGAGTGAATATTGTGTCTTTATTGATAGGGATATTTTTTAGCTTAGGGGGTCTTCCCGAATTTTCTCCGGAAAGAAAAACTCTGCAAATTATTACACAAAGATTAATTATTTCTGTACTAGAAAACCCTTCTACGCAGAACGCTTGTTTACAGCAAATTATTTAACGATTCTATATTACATTACCTAAATATAACTGCGTATGCGTAAATGCTTACCATGGAGACATTAAATTAAATAAAACACCTACACTTTACCAGTCCTTCTGTCTTATACACGAGTACAACCCAAGCACAATAGTGAATAATCAGATTGAAATATGAAATAAAAGTAAGAATCTAAGTAGGTGTATTGGCATTGTCAAACCATATAAAAATTATTGAGATGAAATGAATCACCCACCTACGCTTCACTGATCTATCTATAAAGGCCCGATCGCACAGGACGCGTTATAACGCGACGTTATAGGAACGCGCGTTCCCCCCGACGATCGGCGATATAGCAACGTCACAGACACCGCGTTATTATTGGGCGTTAATTAGGGCGCAAGACCCAGTCTTGTCTGTGCTACTCAAGGGGTTCGATAATTTATCTAATCTACAATGATTTCTGACAATGACTCTGATGAGGAAGAAGCTCTACTTCTTCTAGCGCTAGTAGATCGCAGGAATAGACGGTATTGGGTGCACCCAATCAATCAAAGGAGGGAAGAGCTTGGGGAATACCACCGTCTATGTCGGGAGTTGCGCTCACATGAAGATCGTTTTTTGAACTATTTCTGCATGTCTAGACGAAATTTCGAGGACACTACTAGCGGTGAATATCCACAAGATAACCAGAAGGACCGAGGAGAACGCCCTCAGTTCGCGATATTTTGTAATTTTGTACAACCCGCTTGGCTGACGTCGCGTTACTGAAAGTATCGCTGAGGGGTACCACCGTGTGTCTGACGGGGGTGATGCAATGTTGCGTCATACTACCTTATCGCGGTAACGCGACGTTACTGGAATGCCTAACGTCGCGTTATAACGCGTCCTGTGTGATCAAAAGGGTTTAGTGTCAAAAGTTATAGTAATCTCGATTTCGTGAAGTGAGAATTCAACTTAAGGTTAATGTAGGTAATATCTACACAGAACCAGTAGTGGACAATTGCTCGAATTGATGTGAAAACGTTTACCAAGTTGGGAGTGGCACATAGCTTCCTCGTTCACCTATCATGAATGTATTTCATTGAAAAGTGTTACCTAAATGATTTTGAAAAATTCCGTACCAGAAAAGAGTAAATCAAGAAGTAGCGTGAAATGCCATACCTAATCGGTCAATTAGGAAACGAAAAAATGATATACAATGTAATTTACGTTTGTTCCAGGATGAACTGATGAGTAGAGAACAATGAAATAGGTACAAGACCATTTACAACCTAAACCGCGCTTTCACTGACAATGTCATCAAAACCGGATGGAAACTGTGGAAATTAAGGTCATTACAAGTAGTTCACATTTGCGCATGCACAGTAGCTAGTAATGATACAATTGTGTTGTAATTGATACGAGGTAATCAAGTCATCTTCTTCCAATTATCATCCAAATTTGAGTAGGATCGGACGAATGAGGCGTGGAAAAATGGATCTTATGGAATGAGATGTGATACTTCTATTAATATTGAAATTGCTGTTTGTCAAACGCGTAAAACGTTAACATGGATCATTGGTCAATAATAATTAAAACCTGTATGTAATATATAATCAGAACATGGAGGATCGTGCCTCCGAGAAGCTTTCGCACTTTTACAGTTCCAAGACCCCGCAATTTTACGCTCCAAAGTAAAAATGTTTGAAAAAAGGTCGATAGGTAAGGAAATAATATATTATAGCATTTCCAAGTCAAATTCAACCTTTTCCAAGTCAAATCCAACCTTTTCCAACTCAAATTCAACCTTTTCCAAGTCAAATTCAACTTTTTCCAACTCAAATTCGACCTTTTCCAAAACAAATTCAACCTTTTCCAAAACAAATTCAACCTTTTCTAAGTCAAATTCAACCTTTTCACCATTATTAGGGAAATGACGAAAAATACGCATAAGCCCTAAATATAGTAGGTACCAAATGCTTGTCTGTGATTGGGGACTGGGCTGAAAACAATACTCCAAACGCAGTAGGTAGGTACCTATACATAAAACAAAATCATGTTTCATGAAAGAGAAATCAATAAAAAATATAATTTAAAAAAATCAACATTTCTTTGAAAGAAAAACTCTTCTCTCTTCTTTACATAATTAATATTTTAAAAGTCTTAAAATTAAAAATCTTACTTGTAAAAAGTCTATCTTCGATTTTTTTTTTTTTTTTTTTTCCCCACTTAAAAAAATGTACAGGTACTTAGGTACTTTTGTGAAATACGAGTAGGTACTTGTAATAAATTGACAAAAAATATGACATCAGTGGAGAGACTGTCCAACTGACGCTTGAGGGAGCAGGAGCATCATATCCATAAAATAGTTAGTACAATCTGTAGCTGTAATTGATGACACAGCCCGTGGAATCACATCGCACAGATCATGAGTTTGGCGTGGCTCACTCAGAATACCACGAGCAGCGGTTTTTATTTTCGAGAACGCATGTTCCACCGGGTTGAGGGTAGGCGAATACGGTTTTTTGTTAATTTATTTTTTAATAACACATGATTTTGTTTTATGTATAGGTACCTACCTACTGCGTTTGGAGTATTGTTTTCAGCCCAGTCCTCAATCACAGACAAGCATTTGTACTACATTTAGGGCTTGTGCGTATTTTTCGTCATTTCCCTAATAATGGTGAAAAGGTTGAATTTGACTAGGAAAAGGTTGAATTTGTTTTGGAAAAGGTTGAATTTGTTTTGGAAAAGGTTGAATTTGAGTTGGAAAAGGTTGAATTTGACTTGGAAAAGGTTGAATTTGAGTTGGAAAAGGTTGGATTTGACTTGGAAAAGGTTGAATTTGACTTGGAAAAGGTTGAATTTGACTTGGAAAAGGTTGAATTTGACTTGGAAATGCTATATATAGGTTCAGAGGCCCCTCAGCTGATCAGTGAGCCTCCGTACCCCGTAATTCCCTCCGAGCAGTCCCAGAGGAGCTCTCTCTAAATAGAAACACCGTGAGTCGTATAGGAAAGTTAGCCTCGGAGGTTCCGAACCTGATATGAGTCACTCCATACTTTTTAATTGTATTCCAGATCTCCGAAAAGGAGCTACATTTCTGGTTTCAGCATCGTAAGATAATTAAAAAACGCTGCAAATTATTACATAATGGTTTATTATTTCTGAATCAGATAGCCAGCTATAATAACCAGCATGCTCTGAGGCTTTCGCCAGTCTCTTTTCTAGTATCCACCTCTTTTCTTCCTCTCACTCCACCCCCCGCTCACCCCCCCTCACCACCCACCGTGACCCCCTGCCAAGCGTGCCAGGTGTGCGCGCGTGCGTAAGTCTAACACTCAAAGCCTCGAAAAAGACACTTTTTCGCCCGTTTTTGGCCCATAGCATCTATGCGAGTAAAGCGATCGGGATGGTTAAACGTTAGGACCAACTAGACACCAAATGGAGTATATGTGCGAAAGAACGGGTTTTTTAAGTCAATTCTTAGGCCTTTTATGGCCCAGATGGCGAACGGCGGACGGCAGACGGACATTTCAAATTTGGATTCTACGCACCTTGAAACGAAAAGTGACAAAGTTTGAGGGGGGTTATTCAAATTTTTTGCTATACCATAGGCTTATTATTGGAAATAATGAACCAAAACTAATTAGGCTCAGAGGCCCCACTGCGGATCAGTGTGTACTGATATGAAATTCTTGATATTACAAAGGAGGTCCATTTTAAATCGCAGATCATAAGGTTGACATCAATATTGCTTGCGTAGATACAGGCACCTGTAGGAGGAAAATGAATGCAATTAATTAAAATATTCACATTTTACTAGTCCCCCTGGTCTCATTATAACGATATTTAAGAAAGTAGGTACCTACCAATTGGAAATAACATAAATGTATAGATCATTGATATGCTGTAATTATCATTAAAAACTCCATAGCGGAATATAGTCATTAAAGATGTAGGTTACGTAAAAACTATTCGATTCAGGAAACGAGTCAACTGACTGTTGCGTTAAGAAATTGGTAGGTATGCGGCTAACAAACGACTTTGCAGGTAATTTGGCCAACGTACTGGTCATTAGTTTTGAATTCTCGACTCCCACAATCAATCATCAATGAAGATTGAACGTTTCCGAGTAGTGATTTATGAATGTTGGGGTTCCATTTTCAAGATTGCGTATCGTTCAAATGATTTAAATTAATTTATTCATGCATTTTAATTTTATTATTTCAAAATTGATGTATTTGTGCAAAACAAATCACAGGCCATTATTGGTAAATACATTCTTAATATGAACTCTCGTATCTGTTTCTGAGATGGCACACTGGTAACTTTTCCAACTGATGTAGATGTCGCGCACATGCAAGGGTGTCTAGAAAGTTGAATATCACCACTCAAAACCATCTCGTAATAACAGTGACAACTGAAAAGTAATTTAATATTTATATTCAACGAGATAGTTGTATTTTCTAAAAATATATGTACAACTTTTTGTACAAGTCGCTATTCATGAGTTGAAGCTTAGCCATAGGTTTAATATCCAAAAATGTCTCTAAATTTATTTTTTTTGTACACATCCTATCCAAAACCGAAATGTGAGTGATCCTTTCTGCACTGCTTTGTTGAATTCTAAGAAACTGATAGAATGATGGAACAAGATGACATCGCAGGAGCCTCATGGTGTTCATTAATGTGTAATATATATATATATATATATATATATATATATTATTTATATTATATATCCGTTATATATATATATATACCTAATATTCCCCTTCCCTGCTTACCTATTCACTGTTTTGCTGATCAGTCACAGAACTGCTTTTACCATCCATCCTCTACAAGAATAAAATAACAGCTGGCCGATCCCGCCATTTTTAAGCCCGCCAACAGGATTTGAATTTGAAAAACGTCGTTGTACCATTCTCACCTCGCGTGTTCCCAAGTCACCCCGGTTTACGGTATATATATATATATATATATATATATATATATATATATATATATACCGTAAACCGTATATATATATACCGTATATATATATATATATATATATATATATATATATATATATATATATATATATATATATATATATATATACCTAATATTCCCCTTCCCTGCTTACCTATTCACTGTTTTCCTGAACAGTGTGACAGAGTTCCCGTCAGAATCCCAGAGGAAGCGCTGCCGTCGCTCCGTTGGAAAACAACGGGTGTCGCACCCCTTTTCTCGTGTTCTTGAGAAGCTGAGTTTGGCGTTGGATGGGTGATCCAGGTCCTGGAAATCCAATCTACTCCGAACATAGCTCATTAATGCTATTAGTAGGAGTGGGTATCTCTCTGACGGGATACTGTCATCCTCCTCTACCTCTTTCTCGAGGATTTAGAGCCCCATTGCACCTCTGGGGGGCTACCTAGATCCTTGATAACAGTCACAGTGAGAAAATTTGAACTGAGCTTTAATACAATACCGTTCATTTGAAATATATGGTTCAAATCAATATAAACAATAATGGATCTAAAATTACACAGGGGAACAAAAAAAAGTGATGTCGAGTAACAAAGAAAGTAACAGTGGACTGGGGGGGTTTTGAGGTCGCTGAATCGGAAAATGAAAGCCGATATTTTCCAGATTGGCTGGAATTTTCAATTTACGCATGTTTTTCTCATGTTCAGTAATCTGAAAAATCACAACTAAACGTTTTGCACCGTATTTTTCAGTTTAACCACCTTACTTTATGTTTCTTGGAGTGCTGAATCCGAATATGTAACCGAATTTTAATTATCTTGCTTCGTTCAGGCGTAAATTTCATTTAAACCCAGTAAAAATCGAGAAAATTGCCAAAAACAACGTTTTTCAACACATTAGAAGTTATTTTTCTGTGCAACAAACAATGACAGAAAAAATCCGGTTGCAAATTAGAATTATACTTTAGAAATAATATAAAATGGTTCTATTTTCAAAATTATTGAAGGTTAAGTAATTCAGAACTAACTTCTCAATCACTTATCTGACTTTGAATATGACCTACATAATCAAGTCTTTCGATTCCATGAAAATTAATTCGATGAAATAAATAAGTGGCCTTTATACCTAGGATTTTTAATGTGGAATTCAAACTTAAAACCAGATTTTTTCTATCGTTTCTCGTTTCAGATAAAAATAACTTTTATTGTTGAAAAACGTTTTTTATGGCGATTTTTGTTGCTTTTCTCATTTTTAGTACTCTGAAAAATCACAACTAAAACTTTTTCTTCGTATCACCTCACTTTTAGTTGTCTGGGGTGCTGAATATGAATATGAAAACGAATTTTAATTATCTAGCTTTGTGTACATGCACAAAAACCAAGCAAAAATCGGAGAAATCACCAAAAACAACGTATTTAAACACTTTAAAAGTTATTTTCCCCTAAAACAAAAACAATAGAAGAAATCCGGTTGTAATTTTGAATTTAAAAACAAAAATCCTATAATGAACAAATATTTATTTCATCGAATTCTTTTCAATTCAAATATGTAATTAGTGTTAATTGATTGGGAAGTTAGTTCTTTATTATTTACCCTTCAATAATGTTAAAAACAGACCCCTTTGGAAGGATTTTTATTGTAAAATTCAAATTTGCAACCGGATGTTTTCTATCGTTTTTCATATCAGAGAAAAGTAACTTTTAATACGACAAAAAACTTTGTTTTGGTTATTTTTAGTGGGTTTAAACAAGATTTACGCCTGAACGATGCAAGATAATTAAAATTCGGTTTCATATTCGGATTGAGCACCCCAAGAAACATAAAGTAAGGTGGTTAAACCTGGAAATGCGATGCAAAACTTTTAGTTGTGATTTTTCAGATTACTGAACATGAGAAAAAAGTCCAGTCATGCAGCATGACCCCATGAGCGAATTTTTGAAGAAATCTTCGACATTTCAGTCGCTATTGATCGTGTAGAGAAATTTTAGTTTATGATTTTGATAGACAAACATGGAATCAAATTATTAAAAATAATTAGGAGGTACTCATACTTTATTATTATTAAACTAATCTTGTAGATTTAAAGACAAATGTAGGTAAATATTCATAGATTTCGATGTCCAATGAGGTCAGTATTGTAGGCAGTTGAAATCTTAACAGTATCCTATACAACTGGCGAACGGCATTATTTCGATGGTTGACTGATTTTTCAACTTTGAAATTTTTGAAAACTTGATACATATTCTTATAGGAAATTTTACGCTGATTCCGAATATACCACATGTTAGTATGCTGAAAAAATTATTTCGCACAACAAATCGCAAAAAACAGGCTATTTTGAAATTTTTGACTAAATTTTTGAAACTTTCAACCCGAAGATGTAATCCGATCATGCTGGCCAACGAACTTGAACTTTCGTTATGTGCCCTTAACATTTTAAAATTTGTTTGAAGTTTCTAGCTCAATTCTACAGACAGTTATCGTCTGGAATGACACATACATACATATATATACATACGTATATACATACATACATATATAAATAAATACATAGGTATATACATACATTAAAAAATGCGTTCAGAACAATAGCCTGAAACGGATTTCCGCATAATTTTGTTTTCAAAAATTCACATTCTACAAATTTTGAGACGAGAGCAATAGCTTAATTTTCATCAAAAATTCGCTAAAACAGGCGTATGGGCTGTAAATTTATAATTCGAGCCAATCTGGAAAAAAAACGGCTTTCATTTTCCGATTCAGCGACCTCGAAAACCACCCAGTCCACTGTTACTTTCTTTGTTACTCGACATCACTTTTTTTTTTTTTTTTTTTGTTCCTCTGTGTTATCATTCGACGGATGTGTCCACCGTCACTAGCGATTTGAGTACAGCAGGCGAGCGCTTTCGATGTAAGGACATCATCATGAGACCGTCGAAACAGTACTCGGCAGCCTGATGATGATGTCCTTACATCAAAAGTGCTCGCTCCCTGTATGCGTCTTGCTAGTGACGGAGGACTCATCTGAAAGGGACGTAAACGACAATTTGGCTCTTATAACTAGCAAAAATAACCCTTCATACTTAATATCAATGATGGGTCTATTTGGGCGATGAATTATGTTCTTAATTGAAGAAATGAACAAATTAAAAGCTCCAGTCATGCAGCATGATCGTGTGGGAGAATTTCCGTGGATTATTTTGGTATTATAATATGTTACATTGTTTTGAAATTTTAGCACTTTGAATATAAAGAAATAATTCACTGCCAGTTTTATGATCAACAAATTTGTTCTAAATAATATTCTGCGATTTGAAGAAGATTTTGGGTTTTTAGTCTTTATTGCGGTTTTTTCTCAATTTTTGAGCAAATATTATTGATATTTAAGTTAACTGTTCAGCATAATTTTTTACATACTTTTTTTAGTGTATTAAGTTATAGGTGATCCTTCTTTTGACTAAAATTCTGTTGAAAATATAAATTCAACGACTTTTAGCAGTTTTTAGCGATTTTTAATAATTTTTTGGTATAAGACGGATTTAGTGTGCTCAAAATGTGTTGGCCGACGAACATGTCCTTTCGTTTGGAAAGCATGATTTTTTGGCGTAAGAACGGAATTTTGATCTCAGTCCTAAAGCGGTTTATCGTCTAATGACACATAAATAAACACACACACACACACACACACACACACACACATATATATTATAATGAATGTTCTGCTCTGGGACGATGAAATAAAGACGAAATTGCGTTTCTCTGTAAAAACGAAAGTTTTATTATCAATACGTGATTAAAAACTTTAAACCATTATTATTATCGGCTTACAAAAGGTTCACTCACCTGTAAAAACGAAAGAAACAACATTTAAAGCCTTTATCTCAGGGTTCTTCAAATCCTTTGGAAATAGCTAGTTATAATTTGATAAAAATAAATTTGTCAAACTTTGATAACAGTGATAAAAGTCCCAGCTGTTATCCATGAATTAAATTACGCAGTAGGCTTGTTCTATTGGGATACAAATACGAACTGAAGAAAACAGCTCGTATATGAGTGAGGTAGTTTTCTTTACATCTCCCCCCCTTAGAGAGAAACAATGTCGTGCGTGACAGTGTACGTGATTGTTCATTCACTAGCTAACACTGGACTCAATTTTGTGATGTGGTAGAGGTTTGACTCTGCTTTCCTGTGTCCGGTGTCAACTTCATAGATTGAATTTGAGATCTTCTTAACTATTTTGTAAGGTCCAATCCTTAATTCTTCCAATTTCTTCCTATTCAGTCGATTTCCGTTTTCTACGTAGACTTCGTCTCCTACTTCTAATTTATATTCTTCTCTTTGAAGATCGAATATTTTTTTATTATAGTTGTGCGATTTTATCGTGTTGGCGAGAGCTTGTTCTCTGTCTCTTTTCAGATCTTCTTTTGTACAGTTTGATTTCAATTCAGGTGGTAGAATGTTCACATTACTGCCTTCCAAAAGGTATTTTGGAGGAAACTTCGTGACTGTGTGTTCTGTTTTGTTATATTTGTCTACGCATTCCTGTGCAATGGTAGTCCAAGCTTTTTTTTGTACCGCTCTCATTTATTTTACACCTTATCTTATTGACTAAAGTTTGATTAAGCCTTTCATTGAGTCCGTTTGAGAATGGTGAATCGACAGCAGTGAAAACCAGGCTTATATCCTTCTTCTTCAGAAATTGTTTAAATTCATTGGAATTTATTCCTGGGTATTGGTCTGTTAATATCATATTAATATTATAGCCTTGTGTTGCATTTTGTATTAGTTTTATAAAATCAGTTGTGCTTTGATTTTTTGATGTGAGAATACAGGCATATCTCGTGAAATGATCAACCAGGAGATGTAGGTATTTTTTTGTTGACCGTGATCCTCCAAAGCCTCCAATGGTATCAATAGATACAATTTCGAACGGGCGTGTCGCTGGGCCTAAGTGTGACATTAAACCATATTTAGGCTTCCTCCTCGATTTGTTTTTGATGCAAATTTCACACGCATCACAAATTTGTTTTATGTTTTTGATTAAATTTTTTGCTGTGTAGAATGGTGTTATTTTATTGGTCATCTGGGTTCTTCCAATGTGGCAGTAGCTCTCGTGGACACCTTTTATTAGAATTTTGCTAAGATGTTCGGATAGTACAATTTTTTTTTCTTCCTTTTTTCTTCTTATAGTAAATTCCGTTTTCCAATATTTGTTTTCCATTAAGTAAGCGCAGATTTTTGTGTTGATCATCCTTTATAACTGCTAGGTTTATTAAATTTACTACTTTTAAAAAGTCTTCTGTATTCTCATGAGGTTCTAGTACTGGGTTTCTGCTTAAACAGTCTGCTTCTTGGTTTGATATTCCAGGGTTATAAATGATTTGGAAATCATATTGGGATAAGTAATACGTTAGGTCCCCTAGTTCCTCATCAGTTCTAACCTTGATGTTCATATTTTCTAATGGCTTATGATCTGAGAAGACGCAAAATTTCCTTCCCATAAGCCAGTGCTGCCAATATTTCACAGCTTCTTTTATCGCCAGACATTCTAGGTAAATTGCCTTCTTCTTTTTTTGAGATTCTGTTAATTTCTTTGAAAAATAGGCAACCGGGTAATTTTCCCCGTTTTTTATTTTCTTGTTATTTTTTCGTAATAAATTGTGCAGTGGGTCCAGGATAATCGCACTGTGGGGTATAAATTTATGATGAAAATTTATTTTTCCTAGAAATTGGCGTATATTTTTTTGTTGTTTTTGGAACTGGAAAATTTTTGACGGCAGTTAAGTAATCTTTTAGAGGTCTAATTGAATTGTTTTCTATTATGTGACCTAGATATTTGGCGTGATTATTTGCGAAATTACATTTAGAAATTTTCAATCTAAAACCCTCCGTTAGAAGTGCTTCTAGTAGTTGTGATAGGTGTAGTATATGTTCTTCAAAAGTTTTCGAAAAAATCAATATGTCATCTATAAAATTTACGGCATAGCTAGTGAGATTGTATTTCCTTATTATGTTGCTCAGTATTCTTTGAAAAATGGCCGGAGCCGTCTTTAACCCAAACGGAAGACAAGTCCATTGGTAATGACCCTCTTGTGTGACAAATGCAGTTTTGTATCTATCTTGAATTTTCATAGGAATTGACCAGAATGCTGAATTTATGTCAAGAGTAGAAAAATATTTACAGTTTACCGTTTTAACCATTAAGTCCTCAATCAAAGGAAAAGGTTGTGATTGAGGGACGACGATTTTGTTCAAGTCTCTGAAATCTATGCATAATCTTGTTTTTTTATCATCTTCTTTTTTATAGGCCAGAGTTACTGGAGCAGCGAATGGGCTATAAGATTCCTCAATCAGATTTTTTTCTAATAGTTTGGATATTTGAGTTTCTATTTGTCTTCTATCTTCTGTTGTGCATCGGTATGGGCGTTTGGTGCAGTATTTATCCACCATCAAGTCAATATGAGCTTCATAGTGTCTGACAGTTCCGACGTCATATTTATCTTTGGCGAATACTGGTTTATATTTTTCTATCAACTTGTTAATTTCCGATTGTTGGTATTCATCTAGATGGTTTACTATCATTTCGAATCCATCGGTATCAATATGCTCATTGAAATTTATTTCACATTTGTTAGTGTGTTTCATTTTTCGCTCCTCAGAATACAGTGAAATATCTGTTTCGTTTGAGATTCCCTTCTTTTCTTCTGATTTGTTACATTGCGTGATCTGCAAGTCTTCATTTTGTATTAATTTGAAACTTTTGATACAATCCAAACCAATTAAGAAATCGTAATTAAAATTTTCATTATCTACTACAAATATATCCATAAATCTTTCTATGTTGTAAATTTTTATTTTTAGTGTTACCATACCTTTTGTTTTCTTCTCACCATTAATTGTCTTCAAGTTGACTATTTTCACATCATTTGTATGCTTTTCTGGTTGTATTTTCAATAATTTTGCATTAATTAGTGATACATTTGATCCTGAATCATAAATTCCAGAAACTGTTAATCTATCATTTAATAGTAACTTGACTTTTATTAATGGTGGCACTTCTAGTTTTTTGGATTATCCTTATTAAGTTCAATTTCCAATTCAGAATTATTAACAGTTTTCAAAATTGCTTTCTGATTTTTCTCTTTAAACCAACAATTTTGTTCAGGATGGTATCGTGTGCCTTTTCTCTCGTGAAGGCAGATTTGGCATGGTTTTTTTTCTACAATATGTTTGGATTTGGAGTCAGGATGTAGAATACTTTTTGTTTCATACTTATTCTTCCCAACAAGGTGTTCCAATTTTCCTATTTCATTGTACAAATTTTCAGTTCCTTGTAAAATTTCTCTGTCGATTTTATCAGCCACATAATTAGGTAAACCAAATGCTATAAGGTCAATTAGTGTACCAGTATCTATTGAATTCCTCACTTCCAGTAATAGTTTTTCTTTTTTTAAAGCATACTCAAGCAATGAGCCTGATTGATATTTAAAGGCTAAAGCATATCTAATGGGTGACCACCCTTTATTTGCAAACGTATTACAAAAATTTTCCTCCCAAGCGTTCCATTCAGAATCCATTGTTAGTTTAATTAGCATGCAGCTGTACCAATTCACACTGGAGCATTCCAGAAAATGTTTCAACATTTTTATTTTTTGTTTGTCTTCATTGATTTGGAATCGTTCACATTCTTTATTAAATTCTTCGATCCACTGGGTTGCATTTGAGTTTTTGCCTGTGAATTTCTCTATCATGAATTCCTTCGCAATCGCTCCTATATTTTGAGTTACTGATTTTGTTTGTTTGTCTTCGACCAACTTCTCTAACAGTTTTTCCAACGTTTGACTTGAGCCACTAGGTATAGATTGAGCAGGGATTAGCTTCTCTGTAGTTTCCTCTAGGTAAATATCATTAAACTGTAAGTTTTGATCATCATCTAAATAGGTTTTTGATAGAGCGTCCGTCAATGTTATCCATATTTTCCTAGTTTGATGACGTTTAGATAACGATTTTCTTACCTTGGTATAGTTTGGAGTGTTCGTAAGTTCTTGGTGTAGACCTGCTGGTTGGAATTCGGGTGGTATTCCAAAAGTCTGTCCATTCAGTGTAGCTATCGAAGTTATGCAGATGATGTTTGATTTTCCATCTACCGATTGTTGCACTGTAAAGTCAAACCTCAGCTTCTCCATATTCGAGAAATAGTTGCAGAAAATGTTGTTTTATAATGAATGTTCTGCTCTGGGACGATGAAATAAAGACGAAATTGCGTTTCTCTGTAAAAACGAAAGTTTTATTATCAATACGTGATTAAAAACTTTAAACCATTATTATTATCGGCTTACAAAAGGTTCACTCACCTGTAAAAACGAAAGAAACAACATTTAAAGCCTTTATCTCAGGGTTCTTCAAATCCTTTGGAAATAGCTAGTTATAATTTGATAAAAATAAATTTGTCAAACTTTGATAACAGTGATAAAAGTCCCAGCTGTTATCCATGAATTAAATTACGTAGTAGGCTTGTTCTATTGGGATACAAATACGAACTGAAGAAAACAGCTCGTATATGAGTGAGGTAGTTTTCTTTACATATATATATATATATATACTTCATGAAAATTAATGAAAAATGACACTTTATAAACGGAAAAGTTAGGATACGAATTCCCCGATTTCGATACGCTGGAAACATTCAAAGATCATTCCGGCCCTTTAATAGCTATCAAGTCTTCAATTCGGAAGATTTAATTTTTACTTGATTGATTGTAAAATCGTTGATGTGTTTCAATTTCCCAACACGGGATCGATCTTGTCTTCCACGCTTGTAAAATTCAGCGCAGAAAAAGACAAAAGAGTGAAGATATTTTTACGAGATTTCCACCTCACTCTTTTTCGTTAAAAAAGCCCAACATTGAACGAGCGGCGGAGAGGGATTGAAGCCATTCCACCATTTTAAGGGCCTATACTAAAGAAAAAGAAGCGCCCAAGAAAACGAGCTCGCGCCTTCGGCCTTTCTCGGAGTAAAAGCAGTCGCTTTGAGGGTTAAGGGCTATTTTTTTGGGTTTTACAACATAATTTAACCGAAAGGGCTGACTGGGAAAAGAGGCACTAAGTAAACCCTCAAACCAATGTTCCTCGAGGCCAGCCCTAGCCCTTAGGACCCCTTCGAAAGTCTCGTCATAGTGTAAATTACTCCCTCAAAGTTCCCAACTCTCAGTTAATTACCCGACATTCCGTCTTTACTATCTTCCCGAGTTTTATTGAATTGTCATTCCGCCGAGTATTTTTGTCGTGTTTTATCTAAAGGCTGTGTCTATTTTGTTTTATTTTACTTTATTTTATCCAGTTTATGGAGGATGAAAGAAGCGCCTTTTTATGGTTATATGGTACCTCCGGAAGATTTTGTAGTGCTCCTTCCCGAGAATCAAATCAAAACTCCATCTTTGCCAAACATTACCGCTATCTCAACGGATTCATCGCACATTATAAAATCAAATTATTTTGACAATCACACAGTTTCAATAATTTTATTACATTTTATTTTTTATTAGAAAACGACCCAGCCCAATAAAATGCAAATTAAAAATTAGATTATAATGGTTCGATAGGATGAACTGTCCGCGTTATGAGAGAAATTAAAGTAAAACAGTCATTAAAATGAATAAATAAACTGTACACTACAATTTAAAAAGGTAATTTCACTGGCTAATCGGGGTTTTTGCAGAAATTTGTCAGGATCATACAACGAACAATAGGCAGATGTAGCAGAAATATGGTTAGAGTAGGTAAGCTGGCAATCTAGAAGAACTCCAAGATCCTGAACAGTGGAAAGTCTCGCCAATAAGGCTGCGGCACTCAAGTAGTAATGATGGAATGAAGATGAAGACTGAAGGAATGTCATGACTGGACATTTAGTTGAGTTAAGGGCTGGACCATTTGATGAATACCAAACCAGAAGTGAAACGAGGCGTGTCTGCAAAACATGGCAATCAGAGGACGGTGTTACAGCGAGATTGATTTTTAGGTCGTCTGCCAAAATTAAGTAGAGTAGGTAACCTGGTAATTTAGAAGACTTCCAAGATTTTGAACAAGATTCCTCCAGTACATTGCCGACACTGTTTATAATAAGCAAGAACAATTATGGGCCTACGTAGGAACCCTGGGAAAATCCAGTACTTGCAGAAAAAGGCCTCGACTGGACGTATCTTAATCGAAAGATCAGTGACCTGCCCACCAAATAAACTCGTGTTCCACCTCAAAAAACTTCCAAGCGTCTAATCAGAGATTATAGCACGGAGAGTATCAGTGGGTGAGGGAGTTCGCCGATAGCCATCGAGAAATCAGTCGAAATACAGGTAAACCTGTGTTGCCCGACTCGATTGCTTGCACTCTTACTATGCACTCTTAAAATTCGGCAAGGTTTGACCGCAGTTTTGGTTTTGGATTTCATGTGCTTAGCACCGAATTCGGATTGAAATCAACACCTTACTGACGAACTAAGCGGTCCCTTGGGCACTTACCTCCAAAATCTACTTTTTTGGATTTCTTATTATATCATCAAAGTTAGTGTGATTCAACACATGTCTTCCAATCAAAACTCTTCATTGATTGTATATTTATCACAATTAAAATTAACTAGTTCGCTCATTCACTATAAACAAAAGAGATTGGGGGGGGGGGGGGGGGGTAGAATCACGCAAAAATAGAACAATGTCAATAACAGTGCCTATGTATTTCAATCTCTCTGATGCACACCTCCTTCCACCATTTCGAAAACCCCAAACTTGGGACTTTCAAAAGATACTGTGAGACCCCTCCTATCAAAGAACATTTTTAAAGCCTCTATTTTTGTTGCAGCTCACAAAAATTATCATCAATAATCACCAAATCATCAGCGTAAAGGGGCACTTTCACCACATTTGCAGATGCATCTCTAACGTCGTTCTCCAACTCGTCCCGAATCTGTATTCCCGTAGAAATCACATAAAATATGGAGAAAATAACGAGAAAAAAAATCATTCCAGCTATGTTTGTTTGCGCCTTAGACCCAGTAAATGTAGACGGTTTCTGCTCGGGTTGGTCTTAAAATGTTTGATGGAGTTCCAATTTCGTCCCATTCAAGTTTTGAGGTACGAAATTGTGTTTTCCGATAGATATGAACGAAAATATAGACTGACATGTACGTTTTAGAGCTACCGATCTCCTTATTTATTCGAAACGTACTTTGAACATTGTAATAGAACCCCTTGAAAAACATCGCGGAAGGTCTCGCGTTTGAAAGTCATTTCCAACAGAAAAAAAGATCCAGTCACGTAGCATGATCGTATGAGCGAATTTTCGTAAACTATCGCACTATATTGTTACATTGTTTTGAAAATTAAGGACTTTGAGGAAAATAAGTTTTTGCTAACTACCAATTTTATGGCGAAAAACTCGTTCTAAATGATATCTTGCAATTCAAAGAGGAATTTTGGATTTTTAATTTTTTTGGAGTTTATATAGATTTTTTTTTTAGCACATTTCAATGAAATTCAAGTACATTTTTCAGCATGATTTTGCAAATACATTTTTTAATGTTCTATTTTATAGTTGATAAACTTTGTTTGAGCATATTCTAATAAAAAATTATAAATTTAATGATTTTAATAGTTTTTTGCTAATTTTAGTGATTTTTTCAGCACTTTTCCTGAAATTTGACCATTCTAATGTGCTCGAAAAATGGTGGCTAACGAACCATGAGAAATCTTGATATTTTGGCGCAAGAACGAAATTTTTATCTCAATCCTTAGGAGAGTCATTGTCTGGCGTGACACTTACATATATACATAAATAAATAAATGAGTAAATAAATAAATAAATATATATATATATATATATATATATATATATATCAGTTTAATTCGATGATTGAAAGACTAATTCGAAATATCAAAAACCTTTCCCAGTGGTTGTTTTTTTTCCGAATTCAATTCGTGATTCGCAGTTATAATAATATTCAAATAATATGCAGTAACGGATATTGAAGCATAAACGAATTTTGTTACATTATGATTAGTCGCACATGATGCATACATTATTAATCAATCTTTGAAATATTCACAAAATAATAATTACTTTGAGTTGTATTTCATTTCCCATAGATCCAGCCGAATATAATATAGCTCCTGTTATAATCCTATCAGAGTCGAAATACTGAATAACTCGTATTACAATGGCACTAATAGTACCAACAGATCAATGTATATTGATTTATTATCGTCTTACCGTAGAAGCACCGTGGATCGTGGGCGTACCAACGTCCCATCCTAGCTCTCTCCACACAACTCTACTCCCCCTAGTTGCGCCTTACTTTGCATATTTCCATCCCAGAAAGAATACCGAGCCACTTTTTTTGTATTCTTTGTTTCAAATGGTTCCCTTCTCTCGGGAGTTTGGAGCGAGAGGGAGATAATGGAATGAAAATAATATTTTGTAATAATAAATCTCACAGAGCCTCCGGCCGAATACTAATTCGTTTTCTGAGATTTCTAAATAAGGATCTCCTCCGTTTAAACCATTTTCTTTAGGTTCTCCGTTCCAACTCTTCAATTCCTTAGGAAACTATTACCTTTTTATTCTTCCAACCTACCTCAATTTTTTTTCTTTTTACAAATCAAAAGTCTAATTAATATACAACAGATTAAAGTGGGAATTTACAAGATTTTTAAATTAATTCCTGTTCTAATGACAACTTCTTTGAGTTACTTTTTGTATCATCTTTTATCCTTTTCTGAAACGATAATTTGATGCATTTATTCATTAAATGTGTACGATATAAATGGTTTTTATTGAAACCAGTGCAGAGCGGCAATGATCATAACTTGGTCCGTATGTCCTTGTTGGGGATACAAGTTCTAAGTCTCTCGGCTTAGAAAATAGACCGCTATGCGAGTTATAAATAAACAATTAATATTATATAAATTACAAGTACTATTAGTAGATAACCACTTACGGTGAACACATGTACATCTTATTAACCCCCACAACAAACTTTTGGGAATCATCAACAACCACTTGGTATTAAAGAAATGGCAGAAGATCATCTACACAGGATGTCCCGCATAAGGTGGTCAGTACTTCAGGGCGTGATTCTAGAGCTTATTTCAGATCTAAATTTACAAGTGGAGATTTTTTAATTTAAACCCTTGGTTTCGAGTAGGTAATTCAATTTTTGAAATTTTTCCGTGTTTTAGACCTTTAGTCACTAAAACAGCAATAACAACATTAATTAAAGGAGTGAGCTTAAATTTGAGGATACAGTTGGAAAGAACTTTAAATTACCTTACTATCTAATGCAAAATCAAAATTTACAATAGAATTTATTTGGTGAAAAAACTGACTGAACATAAAATTTCCACGAGAATGAGAAATTGGTATTTTTTAAACCGGCTGTGAGTGTCCCATTTCTGTACTGTTTTTTGCGTACCTTATCTGTAAAAACTGAAGAGCTCAGCTTTCTAGCGGTATAATCAATTTTTATTTTACTTTGCCAATTAGAGGATAAAAGTATTTTTGTAAGTTGAAAACAATGTTTTTTTCCTTGAAATCATGGTTTTTGTGAAAAATTACCCTCCAAATAAATTTCGAGTTTGGGTCCGGATTCTAAGTACTTTTTTTTTCTTTTTTTTTTTTTTTCACGTTGAATCGAATGGTAACACTTGCAGATCTCTCCGAATCCGTTGTAACAGAGTTTTACACATTAACTAACTAGTTTTACCCTTAAAAAACATTTAATTGAGCATAACAAATGTACTAAAAATTCGTGAGTCAAAGCGTAATACTGTGTTATAACGGTGTTGGGAAGACCTGCAAGTGTTACCATTCGATTTAACGTGAAAAAACGTTGCGTTATTCACCTCAGTGATTTATCTTGAATTGCGTGAACCACAGAATGTCAAAATTTTCAAAAGTGCTTTCCAGAAACCAAAGGTCTGACTAATCTCTTCAAATAAAATACAATCGATACTTGAATACGATCCAAAAAAAAATCTTTAAGAGGTATAAATAATCAATTTATCGTAAATTAAAAAGGACTGTACAACATCTAAGCTTGTTGGGCAAAAATATATTAGTTATCATAATAAGCAGTAAACAATTTCATGGTAAACACGTCATGTTCTATAAAAAAAAGTAGGCTTTTTACATGAAAGGATGAGTTCACTGGCCAGCACTTTTGGAGAACATTAAATTGGTCAAATTTCAAAAAATTTGCTCTAAAACTCACTAAAAATGGCTAAAGATTGCTAAAAATTTTTGTTTAGCCAAAAAAGAATTTTTTTTTTGCTAAAAGAATTTTAGCCAAAAAACGTTTATCAATAATGAACTTGGAAATTACAAATTTTTCGCACAAAATTATGATGAAAGATTTATTTACTTAAATTTAATTGATTTTGCTGAAAAATCGGTAAAAACTTCAACAAATAGCTAAAAATTCAAGATATTTTTTTCTCGCAAAATATTATTCAGAACTACCTAGTTATTTTTAGTTATATCATTATTATTGTTTTTGTTTTTTAATTGATAGTCAACAATTAATTTGCCCTCCAAGAAGTCAAATTTCATAACAATGTATCATAACAGAATACGATAATTTACAAAAATTTGCTTATACGATCATAATAAATGACAAGAACTTTTTATTGTTGCATTGTATTTTCTTTACTTATCGTAGAATAACCGAAGAATAATGGTTTGGGATAACATGCACTCGCTTCCACCAAGCGTAAGTACCTACACGTGGACGATATACTCTTTTAGATCTCCCTTCACCAACGCAAATATTGGAGGATGCATAGGATAATTGACCCGCACCATAAGAAGTCGAAGACTTTGAGGAGCTGCCCAAAGAGGTCTCTAGGGTCTGACGGAACGCCCCGGTAATGAACATCGAGCGCCTGTTAACAGACCTTTATTGACCACGGAGGAGTAATTAAGAGTCTTCCACCACTCAGACTAAACCTTCCTTGTGGAACCAAGCTGCAAAAAACGTCTTTTTCCACCTCACCCAGAAAAAAAGGAGACGGACATCGAGAGCAACTCTACACCTGTACGAATATATCTGGGACGGATTGTCCACCGATTTATTCCGCCCGGTCGTTCCCTCCAGTAATTGACATTAATTACCCTCTTCCACGTTAGTTACTACCCCTTCTGCCTCTTTTTCTTTTCCAGGATTTCTCCTTTTTACTCCTTCTTCACGGTTCGCATCTTATTCTTCTTCGTCTTTTCCCGAAATCGTCCCTGTTTTTACTCCTTCGGTCTTGATCGGATCTGCCTCTTTCCCGCTCTTCTTTCGTAATAGGTTTAAAAAGGAACCGCAGAGGTTTTGTCGCAGGACCCTCTGTTCCATTAAGTGTTTTTTCCGTTAATGCGTTTTACCAGATTTTTTCCCCATTATCTTTCGGGAAAATGAGCATCGTGAATCGAAAATAATATTAATTTAATAAAGACCAGATGGTCTTTATTACCTACAAATATTACATATGATCTACATACAATACCTACAATGATGTTTTACACATTATTCAAAACCTAGGGCCCTGACTAAAGAGCATTTTGCTATCATTTTTAAATATGAATGTTTTAGATTATAAGTATTTTATGACAAGGTTTAAAATTTTATTGTACACATATAAATATTTTAGTCAAATCGCAATAAAATAGAGAAATCCACTTTCAACCTATCCACTAGTATAGGTATCAGGTTGGTTTGGGCTGTGATAGTGTATGTTTATGGCGTAAGTTCTTTAAAGTTTCCGATTCGTAGCAATTATTATATTATAAATCATATTCATAACACATGAACATTGACAAAATTTAAAGTGTTTGTTCTTCATTAATTTTTAAGCTCATCAACTGTATGGCATACCTCTTATTTTACAGGTATAAATACCCGGAGTAGACTTCTTCAGAAAATACCAACTTTCACGTTTCTACTAAAATTTTACGGTGTTGATCAATTTTGTTGGACAGTTCCTGGTTACCAAGCTGTTCTATAGGGTGTACGTGAATCTAGGAAAACAAAAATTTCGCTAACGCGCTGGTTGTTACAACGATGCAAGCTGGATGTTTCACACATCTTCACACGTCGTCTCTTACCATATGATCTGTAACCTAACTCTGGTTCCGACATACGACATCTTGTATTCTCCGACTCTGTTTTTCTTCAACCTGATCTCAGTTTCCATCATTCATCACCGTGTGGTTTTATTGTATTGTTTTCAATTTATAGTGATGTTTGCAAAGTGAACCTTTGTAGGTAATCGCCCGAAAAAATCATTTTTAACCCCTCTCTCAAAATTTTTTGGTTACGTTTAAAGATACGTAGATGTCAAAAATTGAATCAGTCCGTCTTCCATCGGCCCGCCGTTTCATTTGTGCAACGAAAATCGGCGAGAAGTTTTTGACTTCGTAGGGTTATATATATCACGCCAGTTTATTGAGGAGAGACGTTAAATCTTGAAGAGATTCGGCAAGAACACTGGAGATCGTTCAAGTACCTACGTTCTTGCTCAACTTTGTTCGTAATATTGGTGTACGTAGGTATAGAAGTATTTGTATAAGTATACGCATTTTATGGGGATAATACATGTTTGTATCTTGAAAAAGGTAGGTATGATTGGAATGAGAATTCATCCGTTTTTCGGCAACCCTTTATCTTCCGTTTTGTTGACTAAGTTGTTTTTGTTAGCGAATTTTTTAAGAAAATTAAGCTATTGCTCTCGCCTCAAAATTTGTAGAATGTGAATTTTTGAAAAAATTTTATGCAGAAATCCGTTTCAGGCTATTCTGAATCACATTCGGAAGTTTAACGCATTTTTTTATGTATGTATGTATATATGTATGTATACATGTATATATGTATGTATGTGTCATTCCAGACGATAACTGTCCGTAGAATTGTGCTAGAAACTTCAAACAAATTTTAAAATGTTAAGGACACAAAACGAAAGTTCAAGTTCGTTGGTCAGCATGATCGGATTACGTCTTCGGGTTGAAATTTTAAAAAATGTAGTCAAAAATTTCAAAATAGCCTGTTTTTTGCGATTTGTTGTGCGAAATAATTTTTTCAGCATACTAACATGTGGTATATTCGGAATCAGCGTAAAATTTCCTATAAGAATATGTATCAAGTTTTCAAAAATTTCAAAGTTGAAAAATCAGTCAAAAATCGAAATAATGCCGTTCGCTAGTTGTAAAAATCGGTAATATTTGAATGAAACATTGTCCAAATTCAGATTGAACTACCCTTATGGAAGTATCCCTGTATAACCAATCCTAGAACCATGCTGTTTAAAACGTAGGTAGTAGGTGCTTAAAAAAAAAAAAAAAAAAAAAAAAAAATGTAATCACAACTGATGAGTTTACTCTGTGCATGTGTTAATAATTTGATTCCATGTTTGTCTATCAAAATCATAAACTAAAATTTCTCAACACGATCAATAGCGACTGAAATGTCGAAGATTTCTTTAAAAATTCGCTCATGGGGTCATGCTGCATGACTGGACTTTTTGGGCACTCGATGAACGGACTTCTTCGAGTGAAAATAATATGAATATAAAGAAATTTACTATATTTTAATATAATTATATATTTAATTTATATTTCAAATAATATAATTATGTAATAGGTATATTTAGCATACATTTTAATATAGGTAAAAAATATGAACTGAACACGCTCATCACTGAAAACTTGAACGGGTTTACCTATACATTTACGGGCGTAGTGTTGAAGACGTGGTAACGAGGACGTACTAACACTCGATCTTGCGTTGTCAATCAAGCGGTCTTCTATTCACGTCGCGCGATTGTAGTAATTTATCAGCTGTCGGTTGTTACCAGATCAGCTGATGGTTCATGTGCACCATGTGATCTGTAATCGCAGTAACCGGGAACTCTCTATTGAAAACATCACCGTTATTTGCACAGTGGACCATCAACTTTGTTTATAGTAACACTCAATCATATATAGCATTTCCAAGTCAAATGAAACCTTTTCCAAGTCAAATGAAACCTTTGCCAAACCAAATGAAACCTTTTCCATATCAAATGAAACCTTTTCCAAGTCAAATGAAACCTTTTCCAAACCAAATGAAACCTTTTCCATATCAAATGAAACCTTTTCCAAACCAAATGAAACCTTTTCCAAACCAAATGAAACCTTTTCCAAATCAAATGAAACTTTTTCCAAACCAAATGAAACCTATTGAGAAAATGAGTGAACTGAGGTACCTAGATAGGTACCCACTCACATTCAACAGTCAGAAATTTCTCAAACTTACTTGTTTCCTATTCTACTAAGGTGAGATCCACTTCGGTAATCCTATGCCTGAAATTCATCGAATTTTCATTTTGTCAACGTCTTTCTATGATAGGTACATTTGCATCTACCTGCAACTTGCAGGGTACCTACCTATCTAGGTACCTCAGTTCACTCATTAGCGAATTTTTTAAGAAAATTAAGCTATTGTTCTCGCCTCAAAATTTGTAGAATGTGAATTTTTGAAAAAAGTTTTATGCAGAAATCCGTTTCAGGCTATTCAGACAGTTATCGTCTGGTTGTTTATGCTGTAAGTAAACATAACCCCACAGTCAGTGACGAAAACTGGAAAATGTGTTGTTTAGAATCATCATTTGAAAAACGCCAAGTTAAAGAAGTAGCATACATGATTATAAAGTCCAGTCATGCAGCATGACCTCATGAGCGAATTTTTGAAGAAATCTTCGATTATTTCGATTTTTGACTGATTTTTCAACTTTGAAATTTTTGAAAACTTGATACCTACTCTTATAGGAAATTGTACGCTTATTCCGAATATACCACATGTTAGTATGCTGAAAAAATTATTTCGCACAACAAATCGCAAAAAACAGGCTATTTTCAAATTTTTGACTACATGTTTGAAAATTTCAACCCAAAGATGTAATCCGATCATGCTGGCCAACGAACTTGAACTTTCGTTTTGTGTCCTTAACATTTTAAAATTTGTTTGAAGTTTCTAGCACAATTCTACGGACAGTTATCGTCTGGAATGACACATACATACATACATAAAAAAATGCGTTAAACTTCAGAATATGATTCAGAATAGCCTGAAACGGATTTCTGCATAAAATTTTCTCAAAAATTCACATTCTACAAATTTTGAGGCGAGAGCTATAGCTTAATTTTCTTCAAAAATTCGCTAATGAGTGAACTGAAGTACCTAGATAGGTAGGTACCCTGCAAGTTGCAGGTAGATGCAATTGTACCTATCATAGAAAGACGTTGACAAAATGAAAATTCGATGAATTTCAGGCATAGGATTACCGAAGTGGATCTCACCTTAGTAGAATAGGAAACAAGTAAGTTTGAGAAATTTCTGACTGTTGAATGTGAGTGGGTACCTACCTATCTAGGTACCTCAGTTCACTCATTTTCTCAATAGGTTTCATTTGGTTTGGAAAAAGTTTCATTTGATTTGGAAAAGGTTTCATTTGGTTTGGAAAAGGTTTCATTTGGTTTGGAAAAGGTTTCATTTGATATGGAAAAGGTTTCATTTGGTTTGGAAAAGGTTTCATTTGGTTTGGAAAAGGTTTCATTTGATATGGAAAAGGTTTCAATTGGTTTGGGAAAGGTTTCATTTGACTTGGAAAAGGTTTCATTTGGCTTGGAAATGCTATATATATCATTCCAAACGATAACTCTCCTTAGGATTGAGATAATAATTCCATTCTTGCGCCAAAAAATCAAGCCTTCCAATCAAAAGGATGAATTCGTTGGCCATCACTTTTTGAGCACATTCAATAGGCCAAATTCCGAAAAATGTATAAAAAAAAAATCACTAGAAATAGCTAAAATGCTAAAAATTGTTGAATTTATATTTTCTGAAGAATATTGCTCAAATAAATATTATTAACTATGAAATAAACATTGAAAAATGCATTAAAAAAATTATAATAGAAAATGTACCTATTTAAAATTTATCACAATTTGCAAAAAAAAAAAAAAAAAAAAAAAAAAAAAAAAAAAAAAAAAAAAAAAAAAAAAAAAAAAAAAAAAAAAAAAAAAATCAATAACAACTGCAATAAAAGCTAAAAATTCAAAACCTCTATTTGAATAGGAGATTATTTTTTAGAATATGTTTTTTGCCGTAAAATTAATAGTTTACGATTTTCTTGGACTCAAAAAGCTCAAATTTCAAAAAAATTTAACATCATACAATAGGATAATTTACGAAAATTCGCTCGTAAAATCATGCTACATGACTGCTTATTTTCTTTGCTTCTGATGGTAGAACTTCAGACCTTCAGTTTCATAAACAGAAAGGTAACTGCCTCATCCGCCCAAGAGCTTTACGAATTGAAAGATTAAAAAAAAAAAAAAAAGACTAACTTACAAGAAAAATTATTTCTCGAAGGCGTTCAGCCATTGAAAATGGGAATTTCATATTCAAATAAAGAAGGCATTGTTGATGACACCAGCGCGCCGCCGAGCATCAAGAGAACGAAAGGACAACCCGTTCCATAACTTATAAAAATGTATAATAATCTCCCTCCATTTAAACATTACTTATTGATTTCAGTCCCTCGAGCTCCCTTCTCCACTCAAGAGAAAAATGATAATAAAAGGAACGGAGAAACAAGAAAAAATCGAAACGAACGATAATAAAAAGAAACTGGTGGGAATGGGTATCGGTAATTTAAATCACCTTCCGAAGCAATCAAAAGCTTTAATAAGTGATAGGGAGTCAAGTGTCTGTGGGCGTGTTTACTGGAAGGTGATATATTTATGTCCTTTTCCACTCCGCTATTATTAAATTCAAGAACAAATAGGTAGTCCTACCAAAGGCGGTTATTACCCGTTCGAAATACTCCGCTCCCGGCTTCGAAAACTCAAAACTCCCAGATGCCGCGTTTCTTTTTTGTAAAAAAACCCCGGGCCCACAGGGAAGTTTTTCTGTAGTTGTAATTCTTCGACAGAGAGAAGGAATGCCTTATCTATCTCTTCTGGGTGGAGGCCTCCGGGGTTCCTCCCTTTTTGAGGTTCCCTTCCCGCGGATATCTACTCGGTGGAGGTTTTTCCGTTTAACGGGTTCCCCATCTGGCGGATGCGTTAAAGAAGTTGATTCGGTTGCGCCTTCTGGATAATCGCTGGACCCTTGGCCGCCGCGCACATCCCATTTGGAACTGGGTGAGAAAAAAACAAAAAACGATGACGGAATGAAAATAAATGAATGGAAAGTCTGCTGAGAATTTGAAAAAGAACCTTCTTCACATACCTAATGTAATGTTTAGTAACCCTAAGTGGTAAGAGACACAAGTGAGAGAAACAGCTAGAACAATTAGTAGGTACATATATTTGATATTTGTGTGGTTGCATAATTCACATTTAGGGATTTTATTAATTTGACCTGTTTAACTATTAGATTGGGACTGAATGTAAATATTTCTGAAATCGCTACTACGTAGTTCATGTTCATACATACATGCCCATGCACGTGTTGCTCCAGATATGTCGAAAACCACAGACGAACATTTTTATTTGTTTAATTAATGAGTATGGCGCAGACCAGTTCAAGAAAAGTACTCAGTCATGCAGCAAGACTGATAGAGCAAATATCCAAAGTAAAGTTTTGGATAACATTGAATTCCCAAATCCGGAATGAAACTGAGGGGACAGCCGTGTGACGAGATCGCGAAAAAAATTTTCGAACATGCAGCCGAACTCGACAATTTGGTTAAATATGGGCATTTTTACCTAAAAATAAATTTTCCTCACTTATTATAAATATTATAGATCTGGGAGTGGTCGCAATCGACTCAGCGCTGAAAACTACTTGGACTGTGACACCCCACAATCCCTTTCATCAAAAATCCGATTTTTTAGCATTTTTCGAGCAATTTAATTGTAAATTTGCGCCTGCAATTCTGGAACGATCGGGTTGGCCAACGGACTTTTTTAGTTTTAGAGAGTAATCGTCTAAAAATACATCCTAGATATATATATATATATATATATATATATATATATATATATATATATATATATATATATATATATATATATCCGCTTTATTGATTACTGAAAGTACATTACTTAGACATTATTAAACAAGAAATATAATAAAAATATACAATACTTCAGTGAATTATTATCACTAAGTAAAATATATGTTGTACAGTACCTACCTATCTCATTCAAAAGATTGCGACCCCTCTCATATATATATATATACTTACGAAGTTAAAATCTAGGATCGTGTTCTTTGATGTATGTAACGGATTTGTAGGGGTCCCCGACCATTTTACCCACTTCCTTCACTTACAATTTCACTACCATCTAAATAGCTTATTTTTTCGTTGAAAATTTGCTAAATACGAGTTGTTGCTGTTGTTGTTATTGTTATCTTTGTTTTTAGCGAATTTTTGAAGAAAATTAAGCTATTGCTCTCGCCTCAAAACTTGTAGAATGTGAATTTTTGAAAACATTTTATGCAGAAATCCGTTTCAGGCTATTCTGAATCATATTCTGAAGTTTAACGCATTTTTTTATGTATGTATGTATGTATGTATGTATGTATGTATATATGTTTGTATGTATGTATGTGTCATTCCAGACGATAACTGTCCGTAGAATTGTGCTAGCAACTTCAAACAAATTTTAAAATGTTAAGGATAGAAAACGAAAGTTCAAGTTCGTTGGCCAGCATGATCGGATTACATCTTCGGGTTGAAATTTTCAAAAATGTTGTCAAAAATATCAAAATAGCCTGTTTTTTGCGATTTATTGTGCGAAATAATTTTTTCAGCATACTAACATGTGGTATATTCGGAATCAGCGTAAAATTTCCTATAAGAATATGTATAAAGTTTTCAAAAATTTCGAAGTTGAAAAATCAGTCAAAAATCGAAATAATGCCGTTCGCTAGTTGTAAAAATCGGTAATATAAAAAAAAAAAAAAAAAAAAAAAAAAAATGTAACCACAATTGATGCATTTACTCTGTGAAATATTCCGTCCTCCGATTCTCTCGGTCGCTCTCTTTAATGTTTTACGCTCAACTGTTTTAGGACTTGATGTAGCTTTAATACTGACTGTGGCTTAGAAAATATCAGCCATGAAATTATGAAGAAGTTCTATTTATGTACGTACTAGCACACAGACCCAAGGCCTCGCTCCGCTCGGCCGTCAGTAACGTTAATCTCAAGGCCTCCCTCCACTCGGCCTTCAATACTGACCACATTGGACATCGAAATCTATGAATATTTACCTACATTTGTCTTTAAATCTACAAGATTAGTTTAATAATAATAAAGTATGAGTACCTCCTAATTATTTTTAATAATTTGATTTCATGTTTGTCTATCAAAATCATAAACTAAAATTTCTCTACTCGATCAATAGCGATTGGAATGTCGAAAATTTCTTCTAAAATTCGCTCATAGGGTCATGCTGCATGACTGGACTTTTTCTTAACCGTAGCCGTCCGGCTGGGAGGTTACTTTCTGTGGTCTTCACCTGGCTGCTGCTTCTTCACTCTTCTACCGTCCTCTTGTTGTACGCTCCGCTCTTTGTCTCTGATTGCCAAACCGTGTCTCTTCTTTGCCTTTTCGCTCTATATGGGCGTGCCCCCCCCCCCCCCCCCCCCCCCCCCCCCCCCCCCCCCCCCCCCCCTCATCGCCTTCAACAGCCTCAGTGCCTATCATGGTAAAAATAAATTCCACCTAAAGTTATAAGTAAAAGTGAATGAAAATCGAATTATAAAAGTCCAGTCATGCAGCATGACCCCATGAGCGAATTTTTGAAGAATATTACCGATTTTTACAACTAGCGAACGGCATTATTTCGATTTTTGACTGATTTTTCAACTTTATAATTTTTGAAAACTTGATACATATTCTTATAGGAAATTTTTACGCTGATTCCGAATATACCACATGTTAGTATGCTGAAAAAATTATTTCGCACGACAAATCGCAAAAAACAGGCTATTTTGAAATTTTTGACTACATTTTTGAAAATTTCAACCCGAAGATGTAATCCGATCAAGCTGGCCAACGAACTTGAACTTTCGTTTTGTGCCCTTAACATTTTAAAATTTGTTTGAAGTTTCCAGCACAATTCTACGGACAGTTATCGTCTGGAATGACACATACATACATACATACATACATACATACATACATATATACATACATACATATATACATACATACATATATACATACATACATACATACATAAAAAAATGCGTTAAACTTCAGAATATGATTCAGAATAGCCTGAAACGGATTTCTGCATAATTTTTTTTTCAAAAATTCACATTCTACAAATTTTGAGGCGAGAGCAATAGCTTAATTTTCTTCAAAAATTCGCTAATAAAACAAGTAAATTATAAATTAGAACGACACTCTTATAATCGGCGCTGAATAACTTGACGCGAAGTTTTGGAAAGATCGACTGTCATCCAGAAATGTGTTAGTCTCACGTGATTTTTTTTTTTTTTTTTTTTTTCTTTTGAGTGTTGAACATTTTTATGAACGAAGAAGAGTGACTTTACTCCTCAACAGTGTTGGAGTCTGCCTGTTTTGGGCTTTTGGGCATACCAAACTAACGTGACAGATGATGTAGCGAGCGATGCATTAGTAGCAGGGGGCAGAGAGTGGGACATGAAATGCGAACAATCGCACGTAGGATACGCAGGCACGTTGATGCCAACTTTAGTGAGAAGCGAAGGAGATAGCCGCTTACTAGTTTGTAGATATCGAAGGGATAGCCGAAAATTAAGAAAATGACGAAATTTTCCGCATAATATAAATCAAAAGTTTTCTTCGCCCTTGTTTTATTCAATGTCATAGATATTCAGAATGGCAAAAGTAATTTTAAATCTTACCCTTTCAAATATAGGTATATACATTATCGAAGACTAATTTTTTTTTTTTTTTTGTTTAATTTTCTTTAAATTTATGTAGGTACTCTTCACTCGAATCCAATTGTTGAGAGAAATATTTCAAGTTACACTGATGACTAATAGAATGAGACTTCAATAATTGAAAAAATTACGATGCTTTTTCTCCAAGGAGTAAATAGATTCCAATGGTAATTTAGAAAACAGGTAAATCTCATACTTTTTAATCCCACTAATAAATCATTTGAAAATAATGATGTCTCTATTTAGATTACCAACGTTAAATTTCCATGAATAAACAAGCGAGTAGGTAGCTATTGATGCATTTTGGTAGGAAATATTACAAAACGAAATGCCGTATTGGTTAAATTATCAATTAATGTGAGTAAGCAATGGAAAGTAATTAATCAAGGTAACTCAAGGTAAATGACTAGACTAGAATAAAAAAGTTAATTTGAAATTATTAACATCTGCTGGATTTTGTTTAATTTAGTTGTTCATTACGCTCATAGCGTCATTGCTATTGATATCAATTTATGGAACAATAGGGAAATGAGCTTGAATAACCTGATGATGTAAATCAAGAATCTAGAATGGGAAATTCTCATACAGAAAGCGTTTTTCATGGGCTAATTTTTTCACAGTTTTCTTATATCTTCTCATTTATAATTACTTCAATCCATGTAAAGGGAATGGTATGAGTGACTTGCAAAACATAAAATGTTTAGCAGGCACCTACTTGTTCACCGTAGAGTACGTAGGAAAATTTACTAGAGAGCACAAGTGAAAAAATTTGTATTCATTGGAATAGCAATTGTTCTTGCTTAGATGAAAAAGTATTCCTTAGAAATAGCACCGTTTCTTTCAATCAAACATGAAAGTTTATATTTGGTTAGTCCGTGAGAAAATAATTTACACTTTATGCAATTTACAATCTTGTACTGCACTATGTTGGTTATAATAATATAGTTCGTAGTACACGGCGAGGTTATTATCTATTATAGCTCGGAAGGGTTAAAGATAACTGACATAGAAATCATATTCTCCATATCACAACACTTTCCATGTAGCACCACTTCCAAAATTGTCCGAGAGAATGGGAACTTGGAGAACACTAGGGGATCCGTCACCGTACTCGCAATGCACATCAATAGAACGTAGGATTTGACCTTTAAAGAAGGAAAAACCCCGAAGAGGTCGTTGTACACTCATGCTAGGAGTTTTCTACAAAAGCAAGACTATGATGAATAGAGTGAGGAGATTAACAGTAAAAGCCTACGTTTAAGTTAAATAGGTACTTAACGGTTAATGGATTGGGTTTTTCACCTATATGGGAGGAAAGCAGCTTACCATCTTTCAATAACTTTAGAAAGTCACCTAATAATAAAAACGTGAATATGAGAAACGAGAATTTCGGCTGGGTTTAAAGCTCTGGTTTGAAAAGCAATAGAGCAAGGGTATCTGACTAAATCTGAGTCTAGTAGTGAAAGACACAGATTCCATTAAACTTGAACGTTTCAGTTGTGTAGAGTTGAGTCTCATTCTTTGAGGGAGATGAGAGAGAGCAATGTAAGGGCGGATCATCAATAACTCGGTGGTGGAGTGACTCGGCTCCCGTGTCAATCATTTGGAGGGAAGAGACTCCTTGGATAGACCAGACCATCCCAGACCAGACCGTTCCACAGCCAATTAACCTCTGAAGTCCTTTTTTCCCCTCTCACAACCACCCCAACCATTAATACTTCGGCAGATACCATTATCATATCCGAGGTATCTCAAGTTCCCATTTACACCTTGGGCCGACCAATCGGCTCCCAGAATCTTGGGATCGGGGCATCCCAGGACGCTGCTTTCTTCGTTTTCGTGAGCATTCCCTGGCGAATGACGTACGACCTATCTTGAATGATGAATTGCGCGCGCAGTACTCAACTTGGCATCTCGAAAGTAGGCGTGTGAAACAACCAAGGAGTAACGGTGTGGATTAAGAATATCCTATCATCACCCTTTCGCACGACACTTCGAAAAACTCGATTAACCTTGATCATGATTGAAAGAGCCAGAGTAGCTTGAAGCCTCAACGCAACTTCTTATCTGATAGACGCCTCGTTAGCGTCGCCACTGATTTCAATGAATCGGGAGGTCGGAACTAGGGCAAAATCTCTTAATAGATCTAAGACACCTTCCTATACGCGTAATTTCCCAAATAACTGATGCTGTACTGCAATTTCAAATAGTAACAGATATATATATAAATCTTAACTTACATATATCTTAATTAATCTTCAATATATATATATATATAAAATATATATATATATATATATATATATATATATATATATTGAAGATTAATTAAGATGTATGAGTTATAGTTGGACCTAATAGCCTCGATCTATGTATTGCATCATAAAGATTCTGAATATTCTATAGACTGTAGGAAGTGATGTCAGTATGATTAAAAAAATAGCTGGATTACTTACATATTCGGTGTCATTGATTACACATTCATGACTGATTTTTCGTTCCATTGAAGAAACTCCTGTTAATCCATTATAAGAATTAACCGGTATCTAGGAAGATGTTGCGAATGTACTTGTTACTTTATCACCAATATAGCCGTACAAATAATGATGAAGTGAGATTCGGCTATCGGAACTAAAAGCATTGTATAAAATAAAATCAATACCTACCTTTAATATCAAGTTTTCATAATTCAACTTAAGTGATGTGGATCGTCAAACAAAGTGACTCTTATATTTACCAATGAAGTAGATCATCAAGGAATATCGTATGAGCGCATTTTCGGAAGTTATTGTACTATTCTAATGATAATTTATTATGTAATTTGGGCCATTTGAGCTCTGAGATATAAAATCAATTATATGGCGAATAAACTTGTTCTAAATAGTAATCGGGTATTCAAATAAAAATTTGAATTTTAAGCATTTTATGCAATTTTTATAATATATTATAATAATGAATATTATAGTAAATATTAATGAATTTTAAGTATATTTTCATCATAATTTTGTGCATGCATTTTTGAGTTCTTTTCAAGTTCATAGTTATTAAATTTGTTTTGAATAATATGCTGCTGAAAAAATACAAATTAATGATTTTCAGCCGGTTTTCAACATTTTCAATGACGTTGTCATCACCTATTTCGAAATCGGGCCGATTTTTCGTGCTTGAAAATTACTTAACGGAATCATCCTTTAATTTGGAATGTTTGATATTTTGACGCCAAAATCCAATTTTCCTATTCCCTATCGTTCGCATTACCTTATCATCAATATTTCTCTTACTCATTTGCGTTATTTCACACATTGAAAATAGGAATGTTTATGCATATTCAATTTATTTGACCCTTATTCATCTATCGAATTATTTCCTATTTGGTTCAAGCCATTGTTGATAGAAAAAACACCCCTCTCTTTGTATTAGGTACTTACTTAGTTTCCCCTTTTTAATTATATCGTTTTCTATTTTCAATTTTCTCAATCAATCTTCGTTTATTACAACTCCGGAATGTATCGATTCGGTATAAACAAAACTCAATTTGCTCGTTAGCATGAGAGAATCACAACACAACAGCACTTAGGTTCCAACAATAACAACATATCAGTACATATCTGATTCGAAATAAATAATTTCCAGAAATGGTAGCAGAAGCTTTGTTTCCCTTAATTTCACGGATTTCATATTTTCCACCGATAACTGTCGTATGTAGTTAGAGTAACTGAATAACGAGTGTGTACCTACTTCCTACTGTCTGTGTATTATATACGATCCATTATTGAGTATTACTATTAATTTCTTATTACCTGTTGTTTGGAGTTACACTGTACATATCACTGTCACAGCCACCTATTTTTACAAATTATGTTGACTCTGTTGTAATACTATCCATATTATGCAAAATCGAATGCCTCAAAATCTAAAAAAAAAATAGTATTTAAGTGACTATCCCTTCCAAATAGAAGTTGATAGACTTATAGGATTCATACCAAAAGATTGAATGTTGATAATCCATTAATGAACCACCATGGAGAAATTTACGAGAACGTTCCCGTGTTACGGTCTCAATAACGATATCATCAGCGTCATGACGCATCAGATTCCGACAACTGGTTCGCTATAAATTGAAACTACTGCCGCCAATTATTTTCCGAACGCACGATATGGAGGAGTGAATAACCCCCGGCACTACACAAGTTCTACAAAAAGAAAAAAAGGCAAAGCGCCTTTGGAAGGATCCGATTCGTTAAGATACAGAATGTCATGATGGCTGGAAGTTGGAAGGAGAGCAGATATCAAAAGAGCGTTCGAATCAACTAGAACTCGAAGAGAGGTGGAGATGGATTCTGGACTAAGAAGACGTCAAGGCTGTGGCTATTGTACCTATGTAAATCTTTTTCCTCCGCGCTCTTTAGGGATCTTATTCAAGAGGGGCTCCGACCAGGCAGACAGAAGAATGACTTGGAGAACACCCCTGGCTTGCCCCCTGTCGACTCAAGTCTTTCTTATTTGATAAATATTAGCTGTGAGAGATCTTTCCCGTAGCTTGAACCCCGCCGCTCGCTATTTATATTCTATATCGATTCTTTTTTCGAGTGATGACGAAATAATGTGGATGACTCGGCAGTAATTAGGAGTTCCTCAGGGGAACACTATGGCACCCACTATAATGAATATCACAGCCAAAGACGCCTCCTTATTTGGACTATACGTCTCTAGGTGTTAGGGCAAGGGAGATAGAAACGACCAAGCCCATTAGTTGATTGCAGTTGTTATTAAGGAATTCAGTATTATGTAATTCCAGATGATAACTATCCTCAGAATCGAGATGAAAAAACCGTTCTTTCGCCAAAAAATGAAGCATTGACTTTTTGACCTCTACGAACTAGTCTAATTTAAAAACAAAATCTTCAAAAAAATAAAATGAATAAATTTAAAAAAATAATTAGAAAAATATAGCAACAACAAAACTGTTAAAAATTGGTAAATTATTTATCTTTAGCGGAATATTACTCAAAAGAAGTTATTCGACTAAGAACTAGAACAATAAAAATGTTATGCACAATATTATGATGAACAATGTAACTCACCAACTTAAATTTCATTAGTTTGCTGAAAAAATTGGCGAAACTGCCACAATACCAAAACCGTCGAATTGCAGTAGGTATACGTATTATTTATCACCATCAGCAGGAAGCCCGTGGTGTTCGAGTGATTCAGTTTGAGTCAATTTGAAAACCAAAAATAAGATGACAATATTACATATCAAAAGAATTGTTTACTGGAATTAAAAAGGGATAAAACCTCCGATTGAAGAGATGTGCAGTTGGAGCCCTGGAACCAGAAAACTTATCAACCGGTGGGATTCTCTAGAATTACAAGATGGACAACTGTGTCACCATTGGATGTCAAAATCTGGCAAAACATGGCTTCAGTGGGTAGTGCCAATTAAAGTGATCCCGTAAGTGCTTTGCCAGTGTCATGACAGCCCAGGTGGTGGTCATTTTGGTTTCTGGAAAACACTAGGGAAAATCCGACAAACGTACTTCTGGATTGGAATGTCATTTGATGTACGATCTTGGTGACGAACATGCCGGGAATGTCGAAAAGTAAAAGAACCAGGCCCAATTAAACCAACACCCCTTCAGAAGTTGGCTGTTGGAGCACCATTTGAACGGTTGGGCCATTCTAGGTCCCCTCCCAAAAACTAGAAGAGGTAAGAAGTAAATACTGGTGGTTGCAGATTATTTTTCTAAGGAGCCCGAAGCTGTTCCACTGGCGAATCAGAAATCTCAGACAGTAGCAAATGCTTCGATGGAGCAGGTTTTTAGCCGAATAGGAGTCCCGACTGAAATACATAAGGACCAAGGCCGAAATTTTGAGGCTAAACTTATGCAAGAAATTGTTTTTCGTATGGGTTTTAGTAAAAATCGTGCTTCTCCTCTTCATCCTCAATCTGCGGGGCTTGCGGAGCGTCTCAACTGCAAGTTGGCCAAAAACTTGGTCATTTTTACAAATAAAAACCAATAAGATTGGGATGAAAAGATTCCTTTGTTTTTAATGGCATAAAGTTCTATGCCACAACGTACCACAGGATTTTCCAGCCCAGTCGGTATGTAGACATGAATTACACCTGCCTGGTTCACTTGTGCGTCCGCCACTTGATCGACCAACACTGAATACCAATTATACGATTCAGTTAGGAGCACATTCGGAAGAGGTTGGATAATTTGCACGACAGGAAAAACATATTAAAATGGGAGTTCAGAAAGAAGTGTTTGATCGCTGGGCTAGAAAACGTCAATTAAATGTGGGAGACGTTGTCTGGGTGTACAATCCCCAGAGGCAACCTGGAAAATGCCCAAGTTGCAAGCAGCATGGGCTGGGCCTTACAAGATACTAGGGACGAAAAACGATATACTCTTCGAAGTGAAAATGGAATGGACTTCTCGCTTGTTACATACAAACAGATTGGTTAAAGCTCACGCCCAAGGGCGGGCTTTAGAGACTGCGGGAGGTAGTCGTTCGAAAGGAATCGAATCTGTTTGTTATGTATTCTCAATAATTGATATTGTGAACTTGTTGTTATGTTTCAAGATTTGACACAGGTGTAGTTTGAATGAAGTTTTGTTACACAAGATTGGAGAAATTGGTTGTTGTGTTTTTGAACTGGTTTATTGAGTTCAGTTTTAAGCTTGCATAATAACTTGTCTTCAACTAAAAATAAAAAATGTGTTGTAGACTCGTATGCAAGCGTTTGAACTGGTTGATTGAGTTCAGTTTTAACAATAATAAAAAAATAAATAAATTTTCGGAAAACTGTTATGTAAATTGCGTTTTTCTAAATTATACATTACAGTATTATTTATTTTTTAAACATTGTGCCAATAAATATTATTCATTCAGTCCTAAAAGAACTGGATTTATGAATAGTCACTCCAAATGAAGTCTTTAGGTGTTTAATAGAATATTTACGAGTATTTACTTATTAACCAGTGACCCTGAGCTATTTTTGAGATACCTTTGTTCGATTTTTCGTACGTCCAACGACATTGGCCTTAAACTTTAACAGATTCATAGGTCACTGCGCCATTTTTCGTAGAGCGTCTTTTCCATATCAGCAGGATCGTTTATCTTCTAAATATAGAGCGATGAAGAGATTTTCTGGCTTACGAACCTCTAGTGGGCCTTTTCAGGTTGATGATACTGGATTGTCACGTCCCGGATGAGTCACTCATATCTAAGTTAGACCGTCGCACTGCTGAGAGCAGCAGATTTCGTCAAGGATTTTCAAGAACCTTATCACACCACTATAACCGGCTGCTCCCGGTTGACCCTTCTTCACGTCGTCCTGGAAGACAAACTAGGGCGACCATATCCCTCTTTTAGTTGCTTATCTGAGTCAAAATTATTCAACAACAAATAACTTGAGCAAAGTAATAAAACTAGGCACTCATAATATATATACCACTGATATAGTTTATCAATTGTTGAAATCATCCAAGTACCACATGATGTTTTGAATAAACACAATAGTTCGTAAACAGGTACCTCAATAATCATTAATTTGATCAACTCAAAAACATCTTCAAGTTTTATGGTACTGTTGATGTTATTTTTAAACATTAAGGGTTTTCCTTCTTTCTTTAATGCAGTAAAAGTGTTATTTTCAATTAGTTGCGGTCTAATACAGTGGTCTTCGGACCAAGTGGATTTCCTTGCTTGCGGTATTATGTATTAGGGATACACACTCATAGATAATGGCGTTTTCCTTTTCATTCCATAGGTATGCATTTATTATCTTACGTTGCCAGTCTATACATATATGTTACCGTGCAAGGGAAAAGGGCGATTAACTTGCCAAGGCTTTTTTTTTTTTTCAGGAGAACGAAAAAACGAAGATTGGTCAAAAAATTACTTTTTAGTGATATTTTTTTGGAACCCAAAACTATCAGATCTCTTTCCCCAATGATCTCAAATTTTGTTCGGAAAATGATAGAAAAACAAATATTTTTTCAGCATAATGTGGAGAAAAATAAAAAATATGAAGTCAGATTTGACATCTGGCAAGTTAAGCTCCCTTTTCCTTAGCACGTTCACATATACATCTTTCAGTTCTCCGAATATCCATTAAACCTCTACGATTAAGTGAGGAAGCGAAGTTTTTTTTTTCTTAATTCGCCATTTCCATTCGATGGTTGACGATTCAAATGGCTAACTCAACTTTGCTGGAAGAAGCCCGAAAAACGTTCACTGATGAACATCCGAACCATCTTCTGAGATCCTTTAACCAGGAGTTCTTTCTCCTGCCAACAGAATAGACCTCCCTTAATCTATTGGAGCAAATTATAACAAACTTCACGCATCACACGTCCAATATACCGAGTTTTTCTTTTCATAACAGCAGGAGTTCCTTGTAGGTACCATTTTTCCTGAAACCTCTATGTTGATTACACTTTGCGTCCACCCCATGCTTAACGGGTGTCGGTAAACATACATTTCAAATGCTGCAAGATTTCGCTCAATTCCAGGGTGTAAACTCGAGCTTTTGTGATCATAAAGAAGCATCGAGTACACATAACAGCGAAGCATTCTCACTCAAAGTGCTCGACTGTGTAAACGAATGGAAAAGTTCTGAATTTAAAATATAAATTCTCCTTTTACATTCTCAGGAGAAACCTCACGGAAAATGAATAAGGTAAGGTTGTTGACAACAAGTAGCAATACCATTAAATATGTTTCTGAACTGGACGTAACATATTCCAGCGCGAAAATATAGTTTTGTCTCCCTATAGGATCGCGTGATCGCGTTCACTATAGAATAATTTCCACGAGGCTGAATGATAATGAGTAGTCGGGTCATATGTTCAAACAACACTCTCAAGCAGTAACAGCCTTTTTAATATTGTATAAACACGACGACGAGGATTTTGGAATGAAGACACGAAATAGAAAAATGTCTCTGTTAGCTTTATGGCTACCACCCGTCTTTTCTGTCAGGGGTGCTCGTCGAAGCATATAAATATTTTGTTGAAAGCATTTTTCTAGCGTTACCTATAATCTAGGAACGAGGAGTGTCCGTGTGAATAAGACATCACCACTCTACGCTTCGGTGAACTCTTCTGTATGATCACCAAAAACTATCCCATTCATTTTGCATACTCGTGATTGTACTGTGTGACAGGAGTGATGAATTTTGCAGTGCCTTCGTCATCTAGGTGATTTGTTGGGCGTTTGTTGATTCCGGTAAATCTGTGTACAATGTGTTTCAATAGGAGAGCTATTGTTTTATGCAGATTGGAATACTAGAGTGCGGAATATCGAAATGGTATTGTGTACTCAGAGAGCTGGCTTAGAGTTCCCATCAATATACTAATATTACAAGGAACTTTGACTTTTTGACGATTGATTCCTATAACGTTTTTATGGAAAAGGCGTTAAGTCAAATTATATTACACGTTCTATAAGGTCATTACAGGAATATAATATCTTAAAAATACATATGAAAATGGAATTTTAAAAAATATATAACACCTACCATTAGTGATTGAGGTGTTTTATGCATTGTTTAGGCCTCTTACAGTACATTTTCTGAAATATAAGGTTACGTTTATTTTAGTTTCTTCAGATAGAAGGATTGTATGCAATCAAATGGCAACCGCAACCCAAGGAGCAAAAGGAGAACTACTGTTCAATCAAGTTCTGATGAAACTAAGACAGTGGACAGCGTTGCATTGTTTATAGGATAAATGTATAATTCAAAACGCGTACTATCCGTAAGTTTACCAACATTTCCTACAAAAATGTGAAATAAATTTTCCCTGTCGTGCAAGAAGTCGAAAAAAATGACCCTCTGAAATTAAAATGTCTACTAATTTTTTGCTATTCATAGGTTTACTGATGTTTTTTTCTCCCGAAAGTGAAATCAATGCTTCCGCTGCCTTTAGGTAGACTCGGAAGCAAATAAAAAAGTTCCAGTCATGCAGCGTGATCGTATGAGCGAATTTTCATAAACTATCTATCGTACTATAGTATGTTAAATTGCATTGAAATTGGAGCTGATTGCATTGAAATTTTAGTTGACAGAAATGGTTAAAAACCAATTTTATGGCAAAAAACTTATTCTAAATAAAATTCCACTGATTCAGAAGGGATTTTTGATTTTTAATTTTTTTTTGCAGTTTTTATAGATATTTTAACAAATTTTAATGACATTTAGGTACATTTTTCATCATAATTTTGAGCAAAAATTTTTAATGTCCTAGTTAATCGTTGGAAATTTAGTTTTGACTAAAATTCTGCAAAAAATATAAATTTAACGATTTTTGGCCGTTTCTAGCCATTTTTAGTGATTTTTTTTGTAGGTAAATTTTTTGAAATTTGACCAATTTAATGTTCTCAAAAATTGTTGTCCAACAAACTCATCCTTACTTTTGAAACGCTTGATTTTTTGGCGAAAGAACGAAGTTTTTATCTCGATTCTATCGAGAGTTATCGTCTGGAATGACACATAAATATATACATACATATATATATTACAATCAATTTTTAAGGAAAAACAACAATTGACAACATGAAACTAATTTTTTATATTTCGGCTTATGCCTTTTTCAAACTACGAGAAAAGAATTTTGATTTTTGTTAATTGGTGAGAAAATCTTGCCATGGAGAAGCGTGGTTGCCCAGTTAACGTCTAATATTCAACCCTGGAGGATCATACGCGCCCAAAACATTCGAGTGAGCTCTCTCTGAATGAACCAGCATTAATTTATTTTCTGTGGGCCCCATTTTTTTCAATACCTTCATAGCATAGCAATCATAAAATGTGTAGCATCATGCGACGAGGCATGGCGGCTTACTGGCAAATCTTCTTTTTTCATTACTACCGATGCTCTATGGTTATTAACCCTCAAATTAAGTGCTGTCTCCGCTTTTCCTACGTAGAAGGCAGGGCATTGTTTGCACAACAACTGATACACACACATAGGTGTCTGGCAAGCTGCTGACCCTTTGCATGTGTATGAGTTGGGGTTATTAGCAGACGTGAAGTGATCCTCTTCTATAACCAGTGGGCAAACTTTACATCTGCGCTTGCCACAAGGATGCAAACCTTTCGGTGGTGGCGCCGTCCTATCTGATCTTCTATGGGTCAGGATATCTCCGATAGACGATCCTTGTCGATAAGACAATGATGGTACTTCTGAGAAGACTCCTTTAGTCACTGGGTTTGCTGAGAGGAATGGGTAAAGATCGTTTAGAATTTTGTTCATCTTCTCAATGCCGAAAAAGAATGTTGTTGTGAGTTGGACTTTTTTGATCGGATTTCGGGGTGTCGGGTGGTGTTTAATGTGGGAAGGAATAATTTTTTGCCTTACCACTTTTGTTGGGTATCCTCTGTTCACCAGTTTATCTGCTAAGTTCTTCAGGTATGTCTCCCTGTCTGCATCCTCACTACAAATACGATGACCCCTTATTGAGAGAGCTCTTGGTATAGCTTGTTTTGTGTATCGGGGATGGCAACTTTCATAATGGAGATATAGTTGTTTATTTGTCGGTTTGATGTGTACTGAAGTGGCGAGTATACTGTCTGTCAATCGAATGTTTACATCAAGGAATGTGGCTGTTGATATCGAATAAGTCCATGTAAATTTAACCGAAAATTGCGAATTTAGATCTCTTAGAAATTCTTTTAGCGTTTCTTCCCCGTGTGTCCAAATCAAAAAAATATCGTCAATGAATCTTTTCCAAATTATGGGTTGAAGGGCCTGCGATGAAAGAAAGCCTTGCTCTAAATGGGCCATAAACTTAAGTCAATTGACCGTTTTTTAAGTCAATTCTTAGGCCTTTTATGGCCCGGACGGCGGACGGCGAACGGCGGACGGCGGACGGACGTTTCAAATTTGGATTCTACTCACCTTGAAACTTAAAGTGACAAAGTTTGAGGGGGGGTTATAAAAATTTTTTGCTACTCGATCACATAGGCTTATTATTGAAAATAATAAACCAAAATGGGGCCCACAGAAAATAAATTAATGCTGGTTCATTCAGAGAGAGCTCACTCGAATGTTTTGGGCGCGTATGATCCTCCAGGGTTGAATATCAGACGTTAACTGGGCAACCACGCTTCTCCATGGCAAGATTTTCTCACCAATTAACAAAAATCAAAATTCTTTTCTCGTGAAAAAGGTTTGAAAAAGGTTTTTCCTTAAAAATTGATAAGCCGAAATATAAAAAATTAGTTTCATGTTGTCAATTGTTGTTTTTCCTTAAAAATTGATTGAATATGCTATGTTGAACTTATATGCTCTTGTAGAGCCATTTCATGCGGTTATATTATACACACACACACACACACACACACACACACACACACACACACACACACACACACACACATACACACACACACATACACACACATATATATATATATATATATATATATATATATATATATATATATATATATACATAAAAAAGCGTTAAAATCCAGGAATCATTTCAGAATGCCTCAAAACAGATTTCGATGAAGAAAATTTTTGAAAATTTTTAATTTAAAATTTTTGGAGCCATTGCAATAGCTTTATTTTCTAAGAAAATTCGCTAAAATCACAATGAGTGAGCTACATTGGTTCCAACGTGATTTACGATCTCTATACCACCATTCAGTGCCTTTATTGAACCTCAAACCGTCGGATGAGTATGATCGCATTTTTTCCTGTAATTTCGTAGTCTCGGGTCGAGCTGTTCGAAGTGAGTAGCCTACGATTCATTCTTGGCCTCTTTCAAGGAGGAAAAAAAGGAAAAGGAAAAAATATTTTCATAGAGAATGATACATCAGAAGGGGGAAAGAAATCTTCAAGGATCGGGATATTGGGTGACTAATAATAGTGAAACCAACGGCCCAAGCTCGTACGTGTCTGTGAACCGAGACCGCAGAATATGGGGTAAACCGTGTAGAGATGCGATAGTTGGTCGATGGGACCCCACTTTACCAATGATTTGGTTGTATGTGGACATATCCAAAAGACGCGAGAGACAAAGAAAAAACATGCTTCAGGAAAATGCGTCATCACGATAGGGGATAGGAGGGATTTTTCATCGATTACGACCTTCACGCGGACGAGGAAAGACTTTTTCTAGGGATGGGAACAATCGGTTTGGAGTCGGACCCTGTAATCTATCGCAGGGTGTCCACCTTAATTATATAGGAGGGCAGAACTGTCTTCACTCTTCCACCTTAGAGGGTGTTGAGTGCGAGGTTTTTTCTTCTTCAGCTCCACCATATCCTTTGGAGTGATGTAAGTTCCCCTTATAAATCTCCGCAGTTTAAAATAGAATGATCCAGTCGCTGAATAAGAAATGCGATAATTAATGCGAAAGGAATTGAAGAAGACTTAATCAAAGTGCCATAAACTTACATAAACAGAACAAGTAGCAATATAAATTTGTAGTTGACGAGGTTCCTTCTTTTCGCGGTGCAGTGATCATTTCACCAATATATCAAGACGGAAATTAATGAAACTACAACGATTTCATAATTTCTCCCTTGAGAGGGAAAAACATTAAATCATGTTTAATGTTTTTCCCTCGCAAGGGAGAAATTAGATATAGTTTTTAAGGTCAAGAAAAAAGAAAAGATTCTAATTAACCAAAACAATTTATTATATTTATATACATTTTTATTTTACCATTAGATATTTCCGATGGGACTCATACCAAAGTACGCTTGCATACGAGTCTGCAACACATTGGGACATTTTATGTCTTTAGTTGCAGACTCGTATGCAAGCTCTAAGAGCCACTCAGCTGATCCGGACCCTGGGCATCGTCAAGTAAATGTCCCAAAGAGGTTACACACGAAATTACAGCTTCCTAGAGTGTAAAGCATAGAAATTAGCTCTAAGAGCCACTCATCTGATCCGGACCCTGGGCATCGTCAATTAAATGTCCTAAAGAGGCTACATACGAAATTACAGCTTCCTAGAGCGTAAAGCATAAAAAATAGCTTTAAGAGCCACTCATCTGTTCCGGACCCTGGGCATCGTCAAGTAAATGTCCAGAAGAGGCTACATACAAAATTACAGCTTCCTAGAGTGTAAAGTATAGAAATTACCTATTAAAATGATTTAACCACCGCTTCACAAATCAAACCGTTCTCGCAATGCTATGAAAAAAAAAACGGTGCAGATTTGCGTGTCGTGTCGGAATTCACAGAACGACCCCGAGCCCTAAAACATTAAACATGTTAAAAAATAGCTTTAAGAGCCACTCATCTGATCCGGACCGTGGGCATCGTCAAGTAAATGTCCTAAAGAGGCTACAAGCGAAATTACAGCTTGCTAGAGTGTAAAGCATAAAAAATAGCTTTAAGAGCCACTCATCTGATCCGGACCCTAGGCATCGTCAAGTAAATGTCCCAAAGAGGTTACACACGAAATTACAGCTTCCTAGAGCGTAATGCATAGAAATTAGCTTTAAGAGCCACTCATCTGATCCGGACCCTGGGCATCGTCAAGTAAATGTCCTAAAGAGGCTACATACGAAATTACAGCTTCCTAGAGTGTAAAGCATAAAAAATAGCTTTAAGAGCCACTCATCTGATCCGGACCCTGGGCATCGTCAAGTAAATGTCCTGAAGAGGCTACATACAAAATTACAGCTTCCTAGAGTGTAAAGTATAGAAATTAAATATTAAAATGATTTAACCACCGCTTCACAAATCAAACCGTTCTCGCAATATTCGGATCACCTGCTATGAATCAAATCATCGAAACACCAACTCAATGAAATCATCAGAAATTAACAAGCGGTTGCAATCATGTTCACAATATCAATTATTGAGAATGATCACCTGAGTGTACACAATTATTCAAATAACCATGCTCATAACTCAGCTTGTTGGCCACGCACTTCGCAGTAGTTAACTTAATATGGTTGGATAAATCGAGAGCTTTCGAACGAATGGTCAACGAATTTTGTGGGATGAAAAACGACGAAGTACCATTTCCCTAGCAACGACTCGGTTGTAAGCGGAAATCATCAGAAAAAACCACTCTATTGTACAACCTGATTACTAAACCATGGGGAATTCCCCATGACAATCTCTACATATGTTCCACAACTTTAGAACAAGAATTTTATAAAGGCTTGAGAAAACCTAGCAACGACTCGGTTGTAAGCGGAAATCATCAGAAAAAATCTACAACGATTTCATAATTTCTCCCTTGAGAGGGAAAAACATTAAATCATGTTTAATGTTTTTCCCTCGCATGGGAGAAATTAGATATAGTTTTTTAAGGTCAAGAAAAAAGAAAAGATTCTAATTAACCAAAACAATTTATTATATTTATATACATTTTTATTTTACCATTAGATATTTCCGATGGGACTCATACCAAAGTACGCTTGCATACGAGTCTGCAACACATTGGGACATTTTGTCTTTAGTTGCAGACTCGTATGCAAGCTCTAAGAGCCACTCAGCTGATCCGGACCCTGGGCATCGTCAAGTAAATGTCCTAAAGAGGCTACATACGAAATTACAGCTTCCTAGAGTGTAAAGCATAGAAATTAGCTCTACGAGCCACTCATCTGATCCGGACCCTGGGCATCGTCAAGTAAATGTCCTAAAGAGGCTACATACGAAATTACAGCTTCCTAGAGCGTGAAGCATAAAAAATAGCTTTAAGAGCCACTCATCTGATCCGGACCCTGGGCATCGTCAAGTAAATGTCCTAAAGAGGCTACATACGAAATTACAGCTTCCTAGAGTGTAAAGCATCAAAAATAGCTTTAAGAGCCACTCATCTGATCCGGACCCTGGGCATCGTCAAGTAAATGTCCCAAAGAGGTTACACACGAAATTACAGCTTCCTAGAGCGTAATGCATAGAAATTAGCTTTAAGAGCCACTCATCTGATCCGGACCCTGGGCATCGTCAAGTAAATGTCCTAAAGAGGCTACATACGAAATTACAGCTTCCTAGAGTGTAAAGCATAAAAAATAGCTTTAAGAGCCACTCAGCTGATCCGGACCCTGGGCATCATCAAGTAAATGTCCTGAAGAGGCTACATACAAAATTACAGCTTCCTAGAGTGTAAAGTATAGAAATTACCTATTAAAATGATTTAACCACCGCTTCACAAATAAAACCGTTCTCGCAATATTCGGATCACCTGCTATGAATCAAATCATCGAAACACCAACTCAATGAAATCATCAGAAGTTAACAAGTGGTTGCAATCATGTTCACAATATCAATTATTGAGAATGATCACCTGTGTGTAAACAATTATTCAAATAACCATGCTCATAACTCAGCTTGTTGGCCACGCACTTCGCAGTAGTTAACATAATATGGTTGGATAAATCGAGAGCTTTCGAACGAATGGTCAACGAATTTTGTGGGATGAAAAACGACGAAGTACAATTTCCCTAGCAACGACTCGGTTGTAAGCGGAAATCATCAGAAAAAAACGTTGCACATTTGCGTGTCGTGTCGGAATTCACAGAATGACCCCCAGCCCTAAAACATTAAACATGTTAAAAAACGTTGCAGATTTGCGTGTCGGAATTCACAGAACGACCCCAGCCCTAAAACATTAAACATGTTAAAAACGTTGTCTATTTCTTCGAAAAAAAGAGTTACAATGTTAAATCGATTTCGACGGTTAGGCCATAGTAAGTAACAAACAATAACTGAACACTCGTTAGAAAGGACACAGGTGAAGGGAGATTGAATCCCATTGTTCGAGAGAATGTAAAGGGGGGGTGGGGTCGTTGGAGCTACAACCAATTGAATGCAAGCAAAGTGAAGGGGGTTTATAGCTAATCAGATGAAGTGAAAGGCTGTCAAGAATTACTGGTTTAAACAGTTTGAAGGGGCAATTCCGAACTTTATAAAAATAGAATTATTAGTGGTGAAATATATTGAGGGATATCCTTATTTAAAGATTTACCAGATCTGTCACATTTCATAATTTCGAATTTTTCAAGTACATTCAACATAATCCCCTTTGGAAGAAAATGAAGAAATTCTACAAACTGTCTATCTGTAAAATCAAAATTGTAATTATGATAGGATGGATGATAAGATGTTTTGCAAATGTAGCGCTACCATTTTCAATTATAAATCCTTCAGAATCGCAGGATGTCTTGGAAATAAACTTTTTTCTGAAAAAAGTCACATTTAAGTCCCTTTGCGAAAAATAGTTCCCCAATATTTTGATGAAATCCAAACGTGTTATTTATATTATTGATAGAGTGGTGACCAGTACAGGGTGTGTGTTCACGATGACCTATCATCAAGCAAGCAAATAAAAATGAGCTCGAACAGCCACCTGATAGCAGCCACTTATACTAATCTATTCTACCTGTAATGTTCAATTGACTTGCGGCCAGTACGGGTTTTCATGATTTGACTTTTTCAGAACCAAAGATATTTTCGTTAACGGACGCTAGCGTTACTGAACGTTCGTCACAAGCGGTAATATGGACCATTTTACTTATGCAACTGTTGGACAGGTGTCCTCGACCATTCCCAGGGTTGAGGACGATTAGAATCCTGCGTGCCAGATGTCACATGGACCTAGGACGGAGTTTCCAGTCCGAACTGTTGTTTTCTTCTTTGAAGAACGTTTAAGGAGGTTTACCATCGTATTATTGTCACAACTCGTAATTTACTGACCTAGTCGCTGTTCGGTATAATAGTTACGGAAGAAACGGTGAGCACTTATTAAAAAAAGGAGGAATCACAGCTGGCACAAACTATGGCAGATGACCTTATAAATTCTCGACCTTCAAGTAGGTAGTAACTACTTACCCACTTTTCATCTCGGTTTATTACCCCGCTTACAATACAATAGCGATCGGCCTAGAAGTCATGTAAAGATCCAAGACATAACGTTATTTACTGAATTGATATTAAGTTTCGTTAGTATGTTTAGATTGAGCTGTTTCTCGGCAAAATTAAGTTTTCAGGACTTTTTATTATGAGAAAGTTTTTTATGGCTTTATTATGGAATTATCGCTAGGGACAAGTTATATATACAATCATACAGTGTACGTTTGATGAAATCATGGAAGATTGGTTACGAACTAGATGGTTCCGTATGGAGTTCATAATTTCCTGAAAAATATGGTAACCTTCGTGCACGCGCAAACGTAAAATCCTTATATGTACAATAAGTTCTATTTGCATTCATAAAAAGGGATGGTCTGGATTTGGATACTAGGTAATAATTCCATATGAATCTTATCGCTGCTGAATCAATGTATCCATACTAATGTTGCTAAGAAGCCATAATGAACTAATAATGTGTAAAATTAATCATTATTAAATGATCTGACTGTAGAACCGTAGGTCTACCGCCCGTATTGCTTCCGAGACTGCAAGGCAGCGGAAGCTTTGTTCTCACTTTCGAAATGAAAACATGATGAAAAATGAATCAAAATTTCCACTCGCATTTTGCGTTTCAGAGCCTCCTGAACAAATTTGGTTCCGTGTCTGTCCACATTTCCTTGTAACAGCCATAACTTCCACAATTTTGATCCGATTTTAACCAAAATCTCAGGGGTTAAGCTCTAGATGGTCCCCTATCAACTTCATCATGATCGAATCAACGGTAGCTTCTGCGCAGGCGCTAACGTGAATTCCTTGTGACGGTCATAACTCGGTCAATGTTAAACGGATTTCGGTCAGATTTTCAGAGATGATGTGGGTAAGGTCCCTTGAGGTCCCATAAGACAATCATCATAATTGCATTAGCGTTACGCTCTGCGCATGCGTGAACGAAATATTCTTGTTACGGTCCTTGCAACAGCCGTAATTTCCACAATTTTGATGCGATTTTCTTCAAATTTTTAGGGATCGTGCGGGTATGCTCTACATGGTCCCCTATCAGTTCCGTTATGATTGAATCAACGGTAGCCTCTGCGCAGGCGCAAACAAAATTTTCTTGTTTTCCAAAAAATATCCCCAAGGATGTTTTAATCATGAATTTATATCAAAATATTAATGAAATCCTTTAAATCAATTAAAAACTCCTTCAGTTTTGATCCGATTGAGACGAAATTTTCAGGGAACATGCGGACTTCATCCTGGAAGGTCCCATATTAAAATCAAAAATTTCCTTATTAATTTCATTCATTATATGTACCATTCAGCTTCCAATTTCCCACCTTATTAATTCCCTGATGCCAGAACCGATCGTTTCTAGTTTTCTGGAATTCAATGGTGACGTACTGTGAAGGTCACGAGGAAGCTCATGTGCTATTTCCTTAGCAGTGTATTTTTTTTCTTGTTGACATGTTTCATGTCTCTAGGCCTGTAACTTGATTTTTTGCTGGACCGCATTTTTCGCAGGGCCGCGAGACGATCAAACGAAGTCGTGGTAGTAACGTGTGGGGGTTAATGACATGTTGAGGAGATACTATCCAAAAATGACCTAATTTGAGATATTTGAAGTTTGTAGTATATCATCCAAGTGAGTTCTGTTGTGAATTTCTTAGGTATTCAACTAATGAAGCTGGAATATTGTAGGCATGAAACATGATGTATGATCCATGATGTATCATAACATTTTTGTTTTAATACAAAAAACTGTATGTATAACGACAAACATTAGAGAGTTTTTGTTCTTCCCGTAATTTTCTACCCGTATACGTGAAAAGACTGAAATACCAACTGCGCATGCGCGAATCTTCACGTCAACGTGTAGAACTACGCGTGTACGGGAAAAAGGTCTGTCTACGCGTTGGCAGGAAAAATGCATTCGTTGGAATTTCGGCCTACGGGTAGTCATCATAGCCTGACGCAAAGGTAACAACAGTTGCCTGTAATCAGTGTGACCAAGGTAACCGCAGTTACGCAGTTATCAGCAAAGGTAACTACAGTGTGGTTGCCAACAACACGTTGGTTGGTCAACAAGCCGACAGGTTATAGTGAAGTGCTCCGCTACAAAATTCAGCCATTTAAGGTACCTAAGCAATAAATGTATTTATAATTTATGTATTTTTAAATAATTATAAAGCAATTAATTATTTAAATAAGAATAGGTTGTACGAAAAGAATACGAAACAGCTTCTGAAACACTTAAAGAGACGTTAACGTGACGTTAGCATTTGATTTTTCACGTATACGTGTAGAAATACGCGTAAAAATCACGTGAAGAGCTAGCATCTCCAGCTGCTTGCTCTAGACGCTGCTCTACACGTCAACGGGAGAAAATCTTACGGGAAGAACAAAAACTCTCTATTAGCAACAATGAAACTAACGACTTTTCTCTCTAGTCTAACCTTGTTTATTGCCCACCCATTTTCATTTGATTTGGGTACATTTTCAATTACTGTTCGTGTTGGGCACTATTTGGTCACCAACTTCATTGTGTTTTGCTGAGATTGCTAGAATTAAGACCAAGATCTCGCATTAATAAATTGACTTGTTCCTGGATTATTAAAAAGGCGCAAACATTCTTTTCGTGAGTATAATATGTACGTTTTTCATCTGATTTTGGGAAAGTTTGAATTTGTTTAAGTTTTTAAAATAATTATTTGGATATTATTTGAGCTATCGTTTTACGTACCTAATTTTGATTACAACTATATTTTACGAGTATTGGATTCTACAATAAATATGATTGTTAGAATCGTTAATAGCTCCATTTTCCCCTATTAACTAGCCACTTAACAATTACCTACTGAATGTAGTGGCGAGTTTTTAAGAAATATACAAGAGCATAAGAGAGAAGCGACGAGAGTATGTTGAGTTGATGAACGGATTGTAGCTAACTAGAATTTTCTAGTTATCAATAGCTCAACAATGTTGAAAGAATGGAAGCGATAATACACAGTAATAAAAACAACGAAAACGCGGCACTCCGCACCTCACCAAGGACGGTTCCCCAGACAACACTTTGTTTCCACTTAGAGTCAAACGGCTTAACATTGAAGTACGTGAACACATTTTCACCCACCGGTTTCGGTAGTAGAGGCTCCCTACCGAATTTCATTATCCAAGGAAGAAACGAAGAATTGAGCTTACTCTTCTGTTCGTCATTTGATTCGAATGTCGTTGCCCTAGAGGGGCTCCCGGTGAAATTTAAATTTCCTGGGGTGAATATTTGAGGATTATTTTTCTCTTTTTGTCCCACACCGGCTCCCATCAAATTTCATATTCCTGGGGTGAAAAGGAAAACATTTAGCTAACACATCTAATCATGATGGAGCCCGTCATTTCTTGCGTTTCTTAGTGTCTGTAAGAAGGGCTGAAGGCCTGTTGTACAGGATTTTGCTATGCAACTTAGTATGATAAACCTATATTTTTTTGTATAGGTGTATAAATATCAGGAGTAAGGTGACAAAATGAGTACACAGATTAAAGGGGATTGCTTTGAGATTTTATTAAAAGACGTAAGTGTTGCTCCAAAATATTTAACCGGATTCTTTTTCTAGCTAACCTGGCTAAGAACTTACCAATAGCTGGTTTTATGGTTTAAATAAAAACAAACACCGCAGGTTTTTTTTTTTTTTTTTTTTTTTTTTTTTGAAAAAAGGATCTATTCAGATAGGATTCGCAAGAGAGGATAATCAATAGGCATATATTATATAATATAATATCGAATCGTCATGCGAGGTGAGATAGATCAAGGACTGCACTCAGCTGTACGCTGATGTTCGTGAGTGATGACGCGTATGCAGGCTACCAGCCGTATCATGTCCCAGAGAGTCTCCGTTTCAAATTTCAACTTCCTTGGCCGAACATGAGAGAATTTGGCTCACTCAGCTGTTCAGGATGAAGAACATCATTTCAATCTCTAAAATTGTCCTGGAGAGGCGCTCTATCAAATTTCAATTCTCTAGGGTGAACAGGAGAATCGTTCACTACAATCAGTTGTTTATTGGAATCACGTTATTATAGTGACTCATTATCTGAACATTTTTTGTCAGTTAGGTCTCGGTAAAAGAGTAATCACTCAAAAATTATTCTCAAAATCGATTTGACTGTGGATTTTTACAAACCTTACCTGCTCGAGGTTAGTCTAATTCATAAACACTGTTATAACAAAAATGCTAGTTTGACGGCAAACCACCTAACTATTACATCATCTTGATCTAGTTGTCCAACTAATCTGGTTTTTCACTAAGGCACTGACTACTTGATGTTATGTATTTTTGAGATGCGAGTTTGCGAGCTTCCAGACCACCAAATTGTGCACAGCATTCTGATCTATGCACTCTATGCAGGTTTGGAGACGATCCGCTAGTATGCTCTCGGTAAAGACTTTACTTCTCAATACCCTAGTCTCTCCTTAAAAAAATTGGCAACTCGGTGAGGCATTCTCATGTGGTGGACGTAATCGTTGCTATGATTTATGAAGCAGTAACTGTAAACAGCATTCCATAGTGACCACGCACGCTGTTTGACGATTGCGTAGGTAACGGCTTTTCGTGATGCTTCATTTCGTGACGATTCTCGAGTTTCTGAAGATGATATTAGAATCATTTCTGATCCAAAAGTTCTCATCAACCCATATCATCTGGGACATTTTCATTGATTTTCAAGAAGTGAGGGCCTAATTTTTAACAGGTTTTCTTTTGTAAATTTATAGCAGATTTCGGAGAATAAAGTAAGAATTCAGTGTATTAATGTTGGCAGATATGAGTTGTATGTTGTTTTTGTTTTCTGTATTGTTGGGCTAGTGGTGTACGAAACTTGCAAGAAATTGAAGAAAAATGTAGTACAGACGCATGTGATGTTTCATCAAGCAATCTCTTAGGGTAAAATCCTGGAACCATTTCAAAATACCACAAAACAGATTTTCGTCAAGTAAATTTGGGAAAATATTTATTTTAAAAATTATGAAGCCATAGCAATAAGTTATACAAACGAAACGCGTATCATGCGCGCATACCATACGCAAATATCACGACTGGCTAGTGTAACTTCCTGCTAAACACATGGTTTAATTATATTGGTAGGTAATACGTTTAAGATACCTTCGTTTTTCTTGAATACGGATGGTGAGATTGATTTGCATCATTATTAATATAGTATGATTTATGATAAATAGTTAGACGAGTCAATGTTCAATACTCGAAGCGTCACTCCCGGGCAACAAGCAAGCGTGTAAATTAGAAATAGTGAACTTTAAAAAGTGAGAAATTACCCATTGTACGACATGAATGGCTATAGAATGTTAGTTCAATGGGTGCCGGGTGTAGGTTATAAGTAGGTACATATGAAATGCTAATGCTCAGGTTTTTTTTTTAGCGGAGTCCCGCGCGAGTCAGGAAGGCGTCGATTACACAGGGGAGTGAACAGGAAGAAGTGGGCTGTCACAGTCCGACTACTTCGGTCCCCATTAACATGAACATAGTATGCCTCTTAACCGGGCTAATATGAGAAATTGGGAGCAACACCTACCTACTTTTTACTATCCCAACAGCCTAATGTTTAAGAGAAAGTTGGGTGATCGATGTAGGGAAAAAATGACAGAACTTCCCAATTTTATGTATTAGCCAAACGGCCTTCGACGATTACACGAGTACAGTAGTACCGGGTACAGAACAATAAAATACACAGTTTACAATATTATTAAATCATTGAAAATTATCACACAAGGATTCAATACTTCTGTATTGGATAGTCCTTCCGCGCAAAACACTTGTCTGTAATCCTTAAACGAAATTTATCATGCATTATCAAAATATAACTGCACAGGCATTGACGTTTATCGAGGAGAAATCAATTACGTTAAATAACTCGCCTGCACATCACTGGCCCTTCTGTATTTACAACGAGCTGATGATAGTGGGTAGTACAATAGCACCCTACTTCAAAATCTAAAATGATCGACACTGATTTGGGCAACCATCAACTGAAAATTATTAATAAGATAAAATAAATCAACTACCTACACTTCACTAGTTGCCCTAGTGGTGAAAAAAGTTATGATAAACTCGAATTAGTGAAGTGAGAATTTCTCTGGAATTATATGAGCTGATACGATCGCCCTAGTTTATAAGGTGATATTTACTTTGAGCGACCTATTTTGATTCACTCACATGTTGATGGTTTTTCCCTCATCATTGACAGCAATCCGGGTCGTTTCATTCGATTCTTTTGGATTATATTATCCAAGGAGAAGAAAACCGGTTATTTCAAAAGCACCTAGTTTAGATTTATTGATTTTTAAAAATATTTTAGCCCTTAAATTCTACTTTAGAGGTTTCATCGAATTCTTCGCCGAGCTTCTAAGACTAACTAGTGAAGCGTAGGTAGTTGATTTATTTTATCTCATTATTAATTTTCAATTGATGGTTGCGTAAATCAGTGTTGATCATTTTAGATTCTGGTGTAGGGTGCTCAAGAATTTTTAGTTCATTTTTATGCTCAATTTCTTGTGTTTTTAAGGGTAAAATAGTATGTTAAAGTGTAAAACTCAGTTATAATGGAGTTGGGGAGATTTGCAAGTGTTTCCATTCGATTCAGCGTGAACAAATACGTAGGAACCGGTCCCAAACTCACATTTTCTTAGAGGGCAATTTTTCACTCGATTTCGTGGAAACAACCATGTTTGTCAACTTACGAACATACTTTCCCCCTTTAATTAGCGAAGTAAAAGTAAAATTGACTCCATATGCCGTTGAAAAGCAAAAGCTGACTGTTTAAGGAAGTTTTTTCCGATGAGCGCACGCCGAAAATACCTCAAACCAGTAGCTGAAAAACGGGAGGAAAAACGTCGATTTTAAATATTGTTTCTAATTGTCTACTTCGGCCTATTTTTTAACCAATGAAAACTAACTAAAACAACTCTACTTTATGTTGGGATTATAGGAAATTTAACGGCCTTTCCAAAAGTGTTCTTAGTTTTGAGTTTACTGTGATTGTAAGGGGAGTTATGGCCGTTATTGTCTTAAGGTACAAAACGCAAAAAAAATCTTAAAAATTGAATAACTTGAAAATAAAGCATTTACAAATATATCTCTTTGAGAATCTTTCGATCAGAAATAAGCTCTAAAATCGATTGTATATATTGCGCGAACTTTGGGAATCGTTTCAGAATGTCTCAAAACGGATTTCCCTGAAGGTATTTTACAAAAATTTAGATTTTTAAATTTTGGAGCCACTGTAAAAGCTCAATTCTCTTCAGAAATTTGCCAAAACAACTGCTACTGATTAGTTTCAGAATCGGTGCTGTAGAAGAGTAATTCTGTGTAAGGCACAGGTCTACTAACAAGTACTCGGATAATATGCCCTATTTCAAATTATAGGTTGTAAATGAGGATAAACGTCGTGGTTATTTGTCATAGTTACGATTTTGGAGTTCATAGAATTCATTCAATAGGTAACGACGTGACAGAGTCGATGGTAACAGATGCGGGCGCTAACGATGATGGAAGGTTTCGCTCTCCCGCGGGCACCGTGTAATTTAAAATAATTTCCATAGCAACCAAGTTTCCCCGGACAGCCCCGTCGATAAGGAGGGTAAGGTGAACTGGAAAGGGTTGAAGGTACCGTTGTGAGGTCGTAATGGGCGTGTAAAAACGATTTTTAGTTGAAAATTAAGTCAAGGAAGTTGAACATGTGGGAAGCGTCATGCGTGTGATGGGGAGAGACGGGATTTGTGAGGGGGTGACGCGCAGGGGTGGAAATAAGAGCGTGAAGCACCGAGTCATTGAGACGGAACAGAAGGGTGGCTTGCCTCAATGGCCATCTTCCTTTCCCATACCCAGGGAGAAAAAAATATAAAAATCTCGATTGAAAAACTTCTGTAGGTAAGTCACTTCTGTGGTAAACGTGTTAACCTCTCTCTCCTCCAAGTTCGTTGGATCGATGACATTTCAAGATGGGTAGATTCCCTGAAATGAACGAGAAAATCCCTCTACCGCTTTGTGCCACACACACTCAGGGGACGAAATGGCAAAGTTTCGTAAGTGATATTTATGTTATGAGAAACTTAGTATCATTCCATTTTATTTATTTATTTATGAAACATTTGACAAGACGTTGAGAACGAGAAACCACATACGTTGTTACCGAAACATTCTCCATATTTTAACACAGAATGTGTTTTAGCCATGGACCAACTAGCCGAAAATGGAACGCGGGATGGTAACGAAATGTGTGACGGATGATTTTCACGTACAACCGAGTCGTTGCTAGGGAAATGGTACTTCGTCGTTTTTCATCCCACAAAATTCGTTGACCATTCGTTCGAAAGCTCTCGATTTATCCAACAATATTATGTTAACTACTGCGAAGTGCGTGTCCAACAAACTGAGTTATGAGCATGGTTATATAAATAATTGTTTACACACAGGTGATCATTCTCAATAATTGATATTGTGAACATGATTGCAACCGCTTGTTAATTTCTGATGATTTCATTGAGCTTGTGTTTCGATGATTTGATTCATAGCAGGTGATCTGAGTATTACGAAAACGGTTTGATTTGTGAAGCGGAGGTTAAATAATTTGAATAGGTAATTTCTATACTTTACACTCTAGGAAGCTGTAATTTCGTTTGTAGCCTCTTTAGGACATTTACTTGACGATGCTCAGGGTCCGGATCAGATGTGTGGCTCTTAAAGCTAATTTCTATGCTTTACACTCTAGGAAGCTGTAATTTCGTATGTAGCCTCTTTAGGACATTTACTAGACGATGCTCAGGGTCCGGATCAGATGTGTGGCTCTTAAAGCTAATTTCTATGCTTTACACTCTAGGAAGCTGTAATTTCGTATGTAGCCTCTTTAGGACATTTACTTGACGATGTCCAGGGTCCGGATCAGATGAGTGGCTTTTAAAGCTAATTTCTATACTTTACACTCTAGGAAGCTGTAATTTCGTATGTAGCCTCTTTAGGACATTTACTTGATAAATCGCTCTTGATTTATCACGAATTTATTTCGTTTTTTTTTTTCGTAGTTTCATACTATAACTATATAAATTGATGTTATAAATGAATAGTAAACAATGACGCTTGTTTGGTTGTCACTTGGTTGCGCGACAATGCAAACACATTCTGTGTTTCAATAATTTCGTCCGAAGTATGTAAATAGAGGTAACCGGGGGTCCAGGGGGCTTGCCCCCTGGCGAGGCACGGAGCGCCGAGTTTTTCTTAAATTTGGTGAAAATCTGAATAAAGTTGGCTAAAAGTACAATTGAGTAGTTCCAAATCCCAAATCAGTAGTAATAACTAGTGATAAGGTTGGCCAGTTTTTATTTACTAATGGCGAATTTTCAAATAAGCTTCAATATTTTAAATATTTTAAATGTGGCTAGTGGGTGGAACACAATTCTAAATTTTAACGTCGTGTATATAGGTATATATATATATATGGTACGATGTTGTTACGGCGCGTTTCCCGAAGAAGGATGACGGGTTTAGGGATTGTGATAAGAGAAAATATTCCAAGTCTGCCAAGTTGGTCGTGACATTTAGCTTCCTCTTTCAGCTATCATGAATTTATAGATCACTGAAAAGTTTTAAACGATCTTGAAACATGCCATAGCGGAAAAGAGTAAATCAAGAAGTAGCGTGAAACGTCATAATTTGTCAATTAAGAAACGTAAAAATGATGCTCAATATACCTAATTCACGTTTGTGCAACCGCAAAATGAACTGGTGAGTTGAAAACAATAAAATAGGTACGTGACCATTTACAACCTAAACCGCGCATTCGCTGACAATTTCTTCAAAATCGGATGAAAGCTGTGAAAATTAAGGTCATTACAAGTATTTCACATTGGCGCATGCGCAGTAGCTCATGAAATAGATAAGGGGTACGTGGTTTACTCGATAAAATCGTGTTGAAATTGATATGGGGTAATCGAGACATCTTCTTCCAACTATCAGCCAAATTTAACCGAAATCGAACGACAAGAGTGTGAAAAAATGGACCATAATGGGATTTACATTTGCCCAGAATGAAATATTGATTTGGCAATAATGAAACTGATAGAGGACCGTTTACAACCTAATTTCAACATAAACCCGTCTACTTCTCGAGTTGGAATGATATCAGGCCCATAGATGATAAAAAATCGATGTTAACGTTAGCGCATGCGCACAGACTAATATTTATGCGACGACAATGAAAATTATAGGGGACCATCTCGAGGCTAACCCACACAATCCTTGACGATTTCGTCGAAAATCATTCCATTAGATTCGGTATTTTGCCTTTGTCAATCAATATCAGTTTCGCGTATTCGCAATACACCATTGTATTACGCCACCAACCGTATTATAATTTATAGGGCATTTTTTTTTTTTTTAGAACATATGCCCAACTACCTTCCGAGTTTGAAAGATATCAGATTACGAGGAATCTTCGTTATGAGAAATTCACGTTTGCGCGAACATACATGCTACGGTTGGTCCGATGACATTGAAAATCGCAGGGAACTGTCCAGGAGCTATTTCACACAATCCCCGAAAATCTCATCGAATTCGGAGAGAAACTTTGGATAGTTTTGGGCGTGACAAGGATTTACCACAGACAGGTAGGCCGACAGTCATCAGGCAGACAGACAGTCACGGAATCGATTAGGGAGCTCTGAAGCGCAAAAAGCAAGTGGAAATTTTAGTTTTGAAGGACAAAAACTTTTCCAAAACAAAGCTTCTCTGCCCTTGGTGGTGTGGAAGCAATGTAGAACAGTATAATTGGCTTTTCTTTCTTTTCTTTTTTTTTTTGGCAATTATAGTTAGGTAAGTACGCGTCTTTTCTGAACAGCAGGTTTTTTTTTTTTTTTTTTTTTTTCATATTGAGGCAGGTGTTGTTGATTCAGTGAAATTTAATGCGGATCCTGGGACTTATCCAACGATGCCCATATAAGGCCAATCGTGAATATAGGGCAGGCATACATTATTACAATCGTATGGCAACCATTGGCTCGATTGAAACTTGCCGTATTCGTTTGGGGGTGGGGGCGTCTACCGACTTTATGTATAAAACGCCTGCATGAAGAGAGAGAAAAAAAAGGTGGAATTAGCATCCCGCATTGTCAAACTACCGGTTGAAGGCACCTGGCATAATTTTGGAACGGGGTCGAGTACCCCTAATTCGCCCGTGTGGCTCGAGCCATCCATCACCCTGGCGGTTGACACCTAGAAGTTTGACAATACGTGAAATTAGATTCGAGGAAATACCCGAGCCGTAAGTGTGGGCTCCGAAGTATTCGACATTCGCTTTAGGATTCTGATGTGGGCAATCGTTTGATGAAGCTGACAGGCGGACATAAAAATCAGTGCTACGCTGATTTTTAGCGAATTTTTGAAGAAAAGTAAGCTATTGCTCTCGCCTCAAAATTTGTAGAATGTGAATTTTTGAAAAACTTTTATGCAGAAATCCGTTTCAGGCTATTCTGAATCATATTCTGAAGTTTAACGCATTTTTTTATGAATGTATGTAAGTATGTATGTATGTATATATTTTTGTATGTGTCATTCCAGGCGATAACTGTCCGTAGAATTGTGCTAGAAACTTCAAACAAATTTTAAAATGTTAAGGACACAAAACGAAAGTTTAAGTTCGTTAGCCAGCATGATCGGAATACATCTTCGGGTTGAAATTTTCAAAAATGTAGTCGACAATTTCAAAATAGCCTGTTTTTTGCGATTTGTTGTGCGAAATAATTTTTTCAGCATACTAACATGTTCTATATTCGGAATCAACGTAAAATTTCCTATAAGAATATGTATCAAGTTTTCAAAAATTTCAAAGTTGAAGAATCAGTCAAAAATCGAAATAATGCCGTTCGCTAGTTGTAAAAATCGGTAATATTTGCATGAAACATTGTCCAAATTCAGATTGAACTACTCTTATGGAAGTATCCCTGTATAACCAACCCTAGAACCATGCTGTTTAAAACGTAGGTAGTAGGTGCTTGTTAAAAAAAAAAGAGAAAAAAATGTAATCACAACTGATGAGTTCACTCTGTTAAATATTCCGTCCTCCGATTCTCTTGGTCGCTCTCTTTAATGTTTTACGCTCAACTGTTTTGGGACTTGATGTAGCTTAGAAAGCTGTGGCTTAGAAAATATCAGCCATGAAATTATGAAGAAGTTCTATTTATGTACGCACTAGCACGCAGGCCCAAGGCCTCGCTCCGCTCGAAACGTCGAAGATTTCTTCAAAAATTCGCTCATGGGGTCTTGCTGCATTAATGGACTTTTATAAGGTAGAGCTATCACTATGTTCGCTTTCGTGTGGTAAATAAAGAAAAAATCATAACATCAACATTTCTATTTACATTTGACTGAAGAATTTGCCGCCATAAGACTATAATAATAATATAATTATTATATATATATATTATTTTATATATATATATATATATATATATATATAATATATATATATATATATGTCCAACATATATCTGAACTTTTACTAAGGGGTTGACAACTTGATGTTAAGTATTCTTGAGATTCGAGCTTACGAACATCCGTACCACCACACTATATATATCATTTGATCTGTTTTAACAAGTCTTAGTTTTAACTAGTTTTCACAAGTCAAAACCAGTGTAAGCTCGTCTATGAACACTCTTAGATTTAGAGCTCGCTCGCATCTCAAAAATCTCTATTATATTATAAGAATGAAACTCTGAGGGTGAGTGAATCTGTGTCGCTTTCACGGCCAAACGGCTGAGTGGTGGGAGTTTAATTGTGACGGGATCTTCTTGGATTTCTCCGGAATAGGCTATAGGCTATTTTAAAATTTTCTAATCCCACCCAAAACCATGGGTTAGATGGCGGGAGGGGGGTGGGAGCCCGTTTGAATGCCGTTATTTTCTACTTCCCTGTTTCCCCTACCCCTCTAAAAGGCCGTAAAAAAATACCGGTTTCGTAGGATATTGTACGAGGAAGACGACGGCGCGAACGGATTGTGAAAAAAATATCAGAAAATGAGAAAAAAAAAGAGTACGGACCCGTTTTCTCGAAAATTCCAATGAAAAACTTCGTTTTTTTTTTCTCATTAAAATATAACCTATAAAGAAATGTTTTTCGGGACGGTGTCTGTGGGCGAAATACAGTTTTGATTCCGCCGAATCTGAATCCGAAATCGGATATCGAAAAAATTGACGGAAAGTTGGACAGAATGCGAGGGGACGGGAGGCGAAGCGATTAAAAGGAGAAGTTAATTGAGCCCGCCGTATCAGGAATCTGCGAGCAGGCCCTTTTTACCTGAATTGGAACCTCTTGAAGGAAGGAACCTTTCCGTTTGAAAGACATTTCAGCAAAATAATTGACGGGGGTTTCCTACACATATACAGTCATACCGAGTGAGCGAACCCTTTTGGGAGGCACGATATGCTAAGTTTTGATCATGCGCTATATTCGGGGTTTGCTAATTATAGACCAATAGTCTGTGTAGAGGGGATATATCAACAGAAATAATAAACCTTTATTCCATATGGCTCGAGCAGTGGCAGGGTGAGGTCACTGGTCTGCGTGGTCCTTCCGGGTCTTTGCCCCGTTGATCCTTTCGTGACCCACCTTCCAAAGATGCACCGAATAGTGGTCGATCGGGAAGCCACCGGCCATACCCGTCTTACTCACAGACACCTGCTAGATCTAGTAGCTCGTGATGTCGTGTGTGGGAGATCTGGTGGTGATTTGTCTATCCGCCACTTTTTGGAGGACTGCCCAGCCCTTATGGACCATAGGGTCCAGCCTAGACCCTCGTAGTGGGTGAATGCTCTGTCTGGACTAGACAAGGTCCTCCAGTCACTGTTGGTGTACCTGAAAGCCACTGAGCTATACAATGAACTATGATATTCTGATCTGTGATATATATTTTTATTTACGTGCATCTAGTCATACCTTTATTTAACTAAGATGTATAGTATTTATCATTATGTATTTATCGATAAAATGTATGTATTTGTAAGGATCATCTTATTTCGGGGTATTTTCATCCGTTGTAGGGGTTACAAAGCGGTCATGGCTGTATCCCTTGTGGCAGAGTGCGGAGATGCCTCGCTTTGCGGGTTATTATTATTATTTCTCCCCCTCCGATCTGCCAGTGGAGACCGTGATGGCGATCCGTTTAGTGCCGGACGGTCAACATGTCTCCCCTTAGGATCGCGCCCCTTGCAGTGTCCTTTTGACACCCTTTTTGATTGCCGCTAATGGCCCTTCCGGTTAAGACATGGCTTAAACTCTAAAAAAAATATATATATAAATAAATAATATATATATATATATATATATATATATATATATATATATATATATACAATAAATTATAAAAATAAAATAAACCTTTATGTAATAATTCCCAATAGCTCGTCCCTATTTACCTTTATGACCTAGCTTCAGGGGACGTCCTAAAAACTAAGAGGGTATTGATTATTCAAACACTGCTAAGAACTGCATCTCAATTCTGCGTTACACAAACTTAAGGACCACGGGTTTGACGAAAATCGCATGATCAAGTAGTTCGGTCGCTCTCCAGAGGTGACCGCGTGCAAGTGGAAGCGGCAGGCTTCAGATGGATCTATTTGAAAGATTCGAAATGTGAGAAGGTGTCAGATTTATCGCTTGTTCTTTTACGCACGGCATTTCCAATGTTCATCCCTCCTCACCAAGACAACCTCGTAAACCCGCGACAGTAGGATGTAAGTACTTTACTTGAGCTACGCCTTCCCTTGCCTTACCGTTCGCGCCGCATCCACATCCAACCATTGCCCTTTATTTTTCCCACTTTTTTTCCCCATCCATTCCGCTTTTATTTTCTTTTATTTCCCACTTTTTTATTATTCTTTTGTGAAAACGGTTTTTACGGCCGTTTGCGTGGATGGAGGCCTTTTTGCGGAGGTTTACCTGGATTTTTATGAGCAGAGTTATGGGTTCTGGTTAAAGTAATATCTCCTAAGGGAAAATTTTATTTATTGCCGAATGGTCGAAGGGACAAGACGCACTCTTTCGAGCCTTGCGGTTTTTCTCGTGTAATGAATAACAACAGTTCTTCTGGTTGTTCTGTAAATCCGTGATCAAGCAACTTCTTTTGCCTTGGAGAACAAGAAATGTATACCATTTAGGTTTCTTATCCAACTCTTTCAAAGAACATCAGTTCATATCGCAATTATATGATACTAGCCGCTCCGGCTCGCTACGCTCGCCTCCACGTCCAGCTGGGGGGCAAGCCCCCCAGACCCCCCATTAAATTGCTCGCTTCGCTCGCAAAGTGTGGCATGTAGGGAATGTTGCTCGCTTCGCTCGCAAAGTGTGGCATGTAGGGAATGTTGCTCGCTTCGCTCGCAAAGTGTGGTATGTAGGGAATGTTGCTCGCTTCGCTCGCAATTGAAACATGTAGGGGGTGTTGCTTGCTTCGCTCGCAAACGGTAGATCTCTAAGGGTAGGTTTAACTTCTGTAGGGGATGCTGCTCGCTTCGCTCGCTTGAGGAAGTTATACTGCCCACCCAACATGTAGGGAATGATGCTCGCTTCGCTCGCAAACGGTAGATCCCTAAGGGTAGGTTTAACTTCTGTAGGGGATGCTGCTCGCTTCGCTCGCTTGAGGAAGTTATACTGCCCACCCAACTTGGCAGACGTTTTTTTCTGTTGGAAATTCTTACAAACAAATTAAATCTTATAAAACTACGTGGAACCACGAAAAGTTTATTAGGGAATGTTGCTCGCTTCGCTCGCAAGGTATTGCTGCATAGGTGTTGGGAAATACCCGTATGAAATTCCGTTGAAATGAGTCAAGTGCGTAGTGAGTCCCCTGTGAGGATCCCTTTCAGGCAAGCAACGTTGTGTAACGGCGGCCCGTGGTCGATTAATTTCTAATGTTAAACGCTTCTCCTTGCTTCCGCTCGCAATTCGACCGACTTAAGGTCACTTTTTTCGATATCCGATTTCAGATTCAGATTCGGCGGGATCAAACCTTTATTTCGCCCGCGAAAACCGTTCCGAAAAACGGACCTTTATGGGGTATATTTTAATCGGATCGCGCCGTCGTCTTCCTCGTTCAAAAACCAAGTTTTTCGGCGGACTTTTCGAGTCCAAAAACGGGTCCGTATTCTCGCATTTTTTTGACGCATTTCCCGATACTTATTTTTTTCGCGATCCGATCGCGCCGTCGTCTTCGCCTCGTTCAAAAACCTACGAAACCCGTATTTTTCCGGAATTGTCAACGGCCGTTTAGAGGGGTAGGGGAAGCGGGGAAGTCCAAAAAGCGCACATTAATTCTTACTTCGACCCCCCTCCCGCCCTACGGCCCATGGTTCGGGTGGGATTAAACAATTTTAAATTTGCTCGCTCCAACTTTAGGAAAATCCCAAGAAGATCCCCCCACTCGAAAATTTTAAATTCGCTTATACACCCTAGACGATCCCCCCACTCGTAGATCCGGCCCACTCAGCCGTTTGGCCGTGCATAGACACGACAGACAAACGGACGGAGTTTCATTCTTATTAATAATAGAGATAGAGATAGAGATATAATGTAGTTAATGAAATATGAAGGTATACTGTTTGAAAATTGCTATTTCACTACCCATGCAAAGTTTGCTTCCCTTTCCTTTTGGGGCACCTGACCACTGTTTGCGGTTCTTTGAATCAGGATTACAATAAAAATTCGAACGCTACATTCGGTGGAATTATTTCAATCTTCGGAAATGAAAATTTAATTTGTCAGTCCGCTTTGTCCCGGGTAAATCTTATACTGCACGGTATTAAAGTCTGATTTTAATGTCAATTTTATATATTGCTAGGGATTGCTCTAATACGGTCCATAAAGTTCTCATTATGGGGCTCCGAACCAGCTAAGTTCGCCGCTAGGGGCGGTAGGGGCGAAGGGCCTAAGGAATATGGTGGTTGACATAACTTTCCCCTTGTTGATTGGTACCTGCGTTACCCCTTTTCACTCTACAATTCATTCCCTCACCATCAATCTCATCAATACTGATCAAAAATAATTAGAATTATTTTATTAATAAATAAATCATTTAAATAAAGAAACACAAACAAACAACAAACCGACAAAAAAGTAAAAACAACTAATGTCCGTCACTACTGCCCTAATCGGCAACGAAAGAATAGCAAATCGGTAATGTCATTGTTTTTCGTGCTGCACTCTATCACGACCTTTTTATGTTCGGAGCTCCATTGCTGAACCAATAATATTGTGTTCAATGAAACTGAGCCATCCGTGAACCAATACATACTCAATGAATTGACTATTTTTAATGTTCCATAATCCCAAACGAAAAATTAAAGGTGATTACAAGGTGGCCTCTAAAAGAAAGTCAGTGAAGTTAATCGTAGGTAATTCATAAATCCTGAGTGTACGCACGGAAATGAATGATATTCAGTGACACAGGCAAATTGCCCAGAATATGCGAATTTGTATGGAATTCTCAACGATTGGTAGGGTTAGTTTTAAAAGATACACATGAACTTCATCAAGGATGTACTATAGGGATGGACCATAGTAAGACTAGCAATGGGAATATAACGAATCAAACCTGATTAGTATCGGGGACATCAGGGTAGCAGTTTAAATTATAGGGTGTCCCAAAAGTGGTTACCCCCTCCCCCTAACTTTTTTCCACAATTTTTAGAATAACGAAGTGAAACTTTGAGAACGTTTTCGGGGTGCCGGTACTATGTTTTATGCAAATAAAAATCAGGAAGAAAATTTAAAAGTTTTGGACTACCCAAAGACAGGTTGGGCAACCTTTTCCACCCCTTTCAGTATGCCTCCACTCTAAAGAGTAGGTATTTTGGGAAACCAGCCAGCTGGTTAAAGGTAGAATTGGTTAGCTGTTTTTGTGCCCCACCCACCACCATACAGTTACAATGACACGTTCGTGGCATAGGAGCGAGAGGAGAAATAACTCTAACCCACCCTAGCGGCAGACTGGGGAACCTTGTCTACCTCTTTTGTATTGCCTCCATTCCAAAGAATGGGTATTTAGGGAAATCATACAGCTGATTATACGTAGAATTCATTGGCCGTTTTTTGTCAGGACACTTCGAACATTCTTTCTCCATTTTTTGCCGATTGTCACGTCATTTTAGAGGTAATTAAGAGCTGAACACGATGGTGAAACCAGAATTGCGATATCCTATTCCGTTCTTGGATTATAACTGACAAGCCTAGTTTTCTCGCTCGCTTCGCTCGCTCGGTATGGCTGTATAGATCCGACGGTCTTTTACTTGAGTGGGAAATGTAAAATGATTGGAAACCGTGGATCACTAACGGTGATTTGAAATGTGTAAGGGATGTTGGTCGCTTCGCTCGCTCTCTGTGGGATGTATATAGATGCGATGGAATAAATAGTCCATCCCAAGTTCATAGGAAAAACCCCGTAGAATTCCGACGTGTGTAGGGGATATTGCTCTCTTCGCTTGCTAGGGGTTTGTTATCTCGGTCACTCGGTGTAGGATGTTTAAAAAATGCGACTGGATATACCTAGTCCCCATATCATCGAGACCTACAGTCGTTGGTTCGGGTGGTGTTGGAAAAGTTGAAAATTGATTACAATCCCTTTCTATAGACAATTCCAAGGGAATGAAAAAAAAAAGTATTATAAAGGTTATGTAGGTTTCTTTGTTATTGTAAAGGAGGTCCATTTCAAATCGCAGATCCGAAGGTTGGCAGTAATATGCCTGCGTAGATATAAGCACAAGCAGAGAGAAAATTAATGCAATTAACTAAAACATCTACATTTTACTGGTCTCCCTGATCTCAGAGTAACGACATTTAGGTAAGTAGGTAATTGAAAATAATATGAATGTATAGATCATTAAAATGGTTTTAATAATCATTAAAAACTCCATAGCGGAATATAGTCAATCAAAATGTAGGTAACTTACAACTTCGGAACTGGTGTTTTAGTAAATGGGAAAATGATACTTGAATTTTTCTGTTGGAACTATCAATGGCGGCACCTTAAGTGGAACCACGAAAAGTTTAGTTTTAAGAACATTTCAGTAGGTACTTACAGGAATGTCGGAAGTTAAATGTTTGTTCGTATTTGTTTTCACTGTCTATTATTCTGTTGAAGTGTCTTTCAAACGCGAGAGGTTCCTTATTTCAAGAGGTTCGAAGGCAAAGTTCAGACCAACATAAGTTTCAAGGGAATAGGAAGAGCGCTAGCTCGAAAACGAACGTTTTCGTCTACCTTTTCGTGATCTTTAATCGGGAAAAAGAGTTTCATGCCTCGAAACTCGAATGGGACCAAATCGGAACTTCAACGAACATTTTAAGACCGATTCGAGTCAAAACCGTGGACATTTACTGGGGTTATGGCAGAAAAAAAAACACAGATTTCTCTAGGAAGACATCATCTTTTGCCATTTTTGGCGGCACCATCGTGTTGTATGGGTCCTGGCCTATAAATGAGGGTTCAGATATTACGATGCACCATACTGTGTGTGTTATCTTAATGTGTTAACAATCATGTAGAGCCCAGCGATCTATGCTGAAGCGTTATAAAACCAAGGAAAATGTAAACGTTCGTGTAATGCATAATTTGGTATCGCCTTTTTTGTTCTGATGCTGCTGTATCCACCAGCACCTGGATAGTGAGTTCTGCTGAAGTTAAAGTATTTATAGCAAATCACAGACGCTGAGTATCCTCATTGCCTTACAACCACACGAATTAAGAATCTTTCATTAAATATGCCACTATTGCTTCGAGATTCTCGCTTGCTTCATTGTTCTGGTGTAAATAGATTCGGAATGATTGATTTTCTAGTTTCCCTCACCCTCATTAAATAAGGCTCAGTAAAATATCACAATTAGTATCGGAAGTTGTTGCTCAATTCTTCAACAGTAACAATTTATACGATTGAAACTTCATTTGCCCATTACAAGAGATATTTGAAATATGACAGCGACCCCCCCACCCCACCAACACCATTGAAAAACGGGGTTTTTACATCACCCTCCCTCCCTCTGTTGTGGTTACTGAAGTGAGAGATAGTGGAGAGGGCTTTTAGTGTGGCTAACAACCCTTAACGTATTCCGAAAGCAAAGAATTCCCAGCCTCTCTTTATGTCCTCTGCAGCCCCCTTCGGACAATAATATCCTTAAAAGTAGACCGCAGTACAATATTATCAAACACATACAGCCAATTTGTTCATATTGTAGTAAGCACTTATATGCAGTTGAAAAGAACCTTATTATCATCCTAACAGCAAGTGCATTCCTACCCATCAACCACTGGCAATCCTCTGTAAAATATTTGTCAGCTTCATCCTAAGGTAATAATATTGTGATGGCCTAAATCATGTTGCAGATTGCTGATCCTGTCTGCAGAGTAACCCGTCCCAGACCGAACATCATACCACAATCAATGATGATGCACCCCTTCCTTTACGCCTCGTTTTTCCAAACTCAAAAAAATAAAACACTTTACGAAGAAGGAAGAAACAGAATAAAAAGGCTTTTAGACGGAGAAGGCCTCGTTCCCTTCATAGGGCATTAGGCTGGTTTTTTTCCATTTCTCATAATTTATAGTCGAAGGGGTAACTTGAGGAGCAATCGTTATTCGGAATACGCGGAATAAACAAAAGTCATTTCTCCCATACGCGCAGTCTGACTGACATTACCTGTCGTTTTCGCGTTTTACGTCATTTCAAAGCTGCCCCGTCGAGGGGTCTCTTTTTCGAATAGATCACGGCAGGGGAGGTCAAGAGCGTCTGGGCTGAGGTGCTGAGATGCTGGAGATCGACCAGGAATCGCACTTCCCTTGACCATCACGTGATGGCCACATATGGTACAGATATACGTATTTTTGTACAGGTAACGCTCCTGAAAGAAAGCGGGGTGTAGTAATATAAGAACTAAGAACTGTAAGACCGAGATTCCATTGGAGAAGGAAAATTATTATGATGAAACCCATATAAATGACCGTTCAAATTGATAATTCAATTGAATGATTCCTTATTTCCAATTAGGTATCGGAGCCTAGCGGAGGTGTTATTACGAGATCAGTGTTAAGTATTAATTTTGAATGACAACATTGTGCATTTCGTAATTATCTTTCACTAGCTGGTTCACCCGTGCGTTGCACAGGTTGACTTGAATATACGCGAGCACCCCCCTCACCCCTCACATTTTGGGACACCCCTATGGATCTGATTAAAAAAAGTACTCACTTAAAAGTACTTACTTATAAATTACCTATTAGGACCAAACTACTAAGATTAACCCCCACTCTCTCTCTCAAAACAGCCCTCATATTTCAGATTAAAAATATTCTTGATAGATAACACATAAGAACGTTCAGGCTAATCCAATTTCATTCGTTCGAACATCAGATCACCAGTTCGTTCGATAATGACCGAATTATTCCATTTGACCACCCCCTACCCTACCCCTTTTTGGTTTATTATTTCCAACATTTGGTTTATTATTTCCAATAATAAGCCTATGTGATCGTGTAGCAAAAAATTTTTATAACCCCCCCTCAAACTTTGTCACTTTACGTTTCAAGGTGCGTAGAATCCAAATTTGAAATGTCCGTCCGCCGTCCGCCGTCCGCCGTTCGCCGTCCGCCGTCCGCCGTCCGGGCCATAAAAGGCCTAAGAATTGACTTAAAAAACCCGTTCTTTCGCACATAGACTCCATTTGGGGTCTAGTTGGTCCTAACGTTTAACCATCCCGATCGCTTTACTCGCATAGATGCTATGGGCCAAAAACGGGCAAAAAAGTGTGTTTTTCTACGCGCGCACGCCTGGCACGCTTGGTAGGGGGTCACGGTGGGTGGTGAGGGGGGGGGGGGGGGGGTGAGCGGGCGGTGGAGTGAGAGGAGGCGCCGGCGCCGCGGCACCTTGTGGTGGGTACGGCGCCGGCGTTCCTTCGAGGCATGAATATAAATATGTTTTTTCAAGGTCATATTTGTGTGTTAATACCAAAGCTTTTCCTACGCATATTTAATAACATATCCTCTCGACTTTTCGTACGTGCTTAGATAATGATATTATTAAGGCAATAACTATTTGAATAGATTGGAGCTCAAATCGAGAAATATAAACATGCGTATATAATTATAGAAGTATAGGTTGTGGAAACTCGAAATAGGACACGCCGAGGAGTCTGGACGCGCCTTATGACGTACGCAAGCCAATTAAAACTTCAATCAAACTCAATTGAAAAAATAATAAACCTCTGTGAAATAATTTGCAGCGTTTTTTTCCATTACGACAAACACCTCCCTATTTTTGAGGCTAGAAAAACTTTGAATAGGCTGTGATTGAGTTTGACGTAATCTAAACATATTCGCCCAATCAGATCCCCAGTTTGTTCAGTGATGTCAAAGAAACCCCTTTACAAACCCCCTCCCCCCAAAACACCCCATATGGGTCGGACTTTAAAATTTCCAAGGAGGCTGTAGTTTAGCACATCTAGTGTTATTCTAACATAATTATTTTATCAATCAGGTCCTTGATTCCATGTCCTTGACCCCATTCCACCCCCAGCTCTCCCTCAAAATACCCCTTATGGTTCAGATTTGAAAATTTCAAGTAGTTTGTAATTCAAGTTAAAGTATTCCAAAAATATTATTTCATTCAGGACCTCAGTTTATTCAGTAAGGTCCAAGATACCTCATATCACCCCCCTCTCCACCGTTAAAACACCCCATATGGGTCATTTTTGAAAACTTTCAAGTAGCCTGTCATTTAAGTTAAGTTAGAATAATACACAAATTTTCGCCCAATCAGATCCCCAGTCCGTTCAATGGTGTCCAAGATACCCCATTTCACCCCCCTTCCCGTCCCCTAAAACACTCCCTAATGTTCAAATTTTAAAAACTTCAAGTAATTTAAGGTAGACTGAATACAGACATTGCCCGCCACTCATATCAGTTGACCGATGGCGCGGTGACCGTGAAAAGCAGACAAACATACAAACAGACAGACTGACAGATAGAAAGAGAAAAATTGAGAAAATGGTATCAATTGTCTACAAATAGCATGAAACGGAAAAGAAACGCAAAATTTCATGATTCTAATCAATGTACAGACAGACATACTACTACATATTGATATAGATTTGTATTTGAATCCTATATAGTAGTTTTGGAAAGTATGTCAGGATTTTCAAACTTCGACAAGAGTGAATGGAAGGAGTAATATAGATAAATCATGATGTTTTAACCAGTCTCATCTGATTTTCGTGATTCTTCATTGTTCAACGTTGAATTTGTTCTAGTTTTGGAAAATGTAACAGGAGTTTCAAATTTCATGATGGAAGAGGGTGAATGGAGGGGGTAATAACGATAAATCATGATGTTTTTTTTATATTCATCAGAAGTATCGTGGCAGTTTTTATTGTTTGTTCGATCCAGACTTTAGTCCAGTTATGCAACCTCGGAAGTTTCAAATTTACCGTTCGGTAAAGGGGTTAAATGGAAAGGGGGGGGGGGGGTCGGGGGGCGGAACGGTAAATTTGAAACTTCCGAGGAATCATTATACTTTTTTCTTCTCTTTCATTTTAATTATCACCAGAATAATATACAATCCATACATAGGGACGTCCCTACAATGCATGCATTACTTACCAATTTGTTTTAGGTGATTAGTTGCTTTGCTGGAGAAAAAGAATTGAATTTTCTACCGATGACCGCATCCCTCATACAGCAGGATCCCAAGAGCCGACCATTGTCACATCGAATATCTAACAACGAGAATTTTTACCCCTAAGTACAACAATTCTACGCCTTGATGTAGTCTAACCTGAACTGCAAAACTGTGACTGCATTTTGAAGGAACACAATTGCGGGAGACAAAACATTCATTTTGTATTTGCTAGAAAGGTTTTTTTGTTATAAAACTAACGATTTTATCTGAACAATTTTACATACCTAAATATGATTCGAAAATTACGGAAAATCGCTCATAATGATAATGTTGAATGAATGGAACTTTTCGTATCTTCTCTTGATTCTACAAAACCTCGTTCAATCGTGTCCCATTGAATTGGTGAACGAAAAAGTTTGTTTAAAAATCCAAAAGTTAGGTGATCACATGGCTCTTTGACACGGCTGTTTGAAAGATCCTCGATCGCACGAATCTAACTAAGCGGTTCCGAGCCGAAATGAACCCTTCAGGACGGACTACAATCCGTACGTTGGCACTCCGTTCAATTTCTTCTGTTCATTTTATGCGAATAAATTCCATAATTCTTTCTCTCTCTCGCTCTCTCTCTCTCTCTCTCTCTCTCTCTCTCTCTCTATATATATATATATATATATATATATATATATATATCTCTCTCTCTCTCTCTCTCTCTCTCTCTCTCTCTCTCTCTCTCTCTATATCTCTCTCTCTCTCTATATATATATCTCTCTATCTATATATCTATATCTCATACTATTATATTACGATTGTAAGAGGAAACTATGTATCTTTGTTATCCAGGGAAGGTGGAAGAGAGGGCCTCAAGGCCCTAACCTTTCCTGGTTGTTAAATAAAGAAATCAATCAATCTCTCTCTCTCTCTCTCTCTCTCTCTCTCTCTCTCTCTCTCTCTCTCTCTCTCTCTCTCTCTCTCTCTCTCTCTCTCTCTCTCTCTCTCTCTTTTACTGTAAAATCCACCATAAAGGCCCTTCGTCCAGGAATAGTTCATTCGAGCTTTCTCGTACGAGATCTGTGCATTAAGGCATAGGACTAGGCATGCAAGAATGAGCTGAACTTGTGTTTGTTATTTAACGCGTAACAAGGTAATGGTTGAAAACCTCCGCACAACTGATAGGGTTTGCAAATTTTGCTACAAGTACAAGTTTAAACGGTCACTTGAAATTTCTCGTGAGATCTCACACATTTCGTGAGAGTCCACTCTCAAGTAGAGGTCGTCCTCACAAACCCGAGGAAAAGGCTCTTTAAATCGGGACCGAGCTGAATGGCTGTGTGACCGTCTGCCTTCTCACGACTCCCGCTACCCCCCTTCCTCCCTGTTTCTGCCCTTTTCCAATGACGGCCACCAGTTTCAAGTGTTTACATTCCCTAAGTGCGATAATCACACGTTCAACAGCACTTTAAACAGAGGGTATGCCCCATCGAGTGATACTTCTAATCTTCGTGAGCTCGAGTCGAGACCGCGTATTGTCACCCCAGCGTTATTGGAGATTCATCCTCTTGTAAAGTCACGATATTTTTTTGACTCTCGAATCCAGGGTTTCCTGGGTAAACGTTGGAATAACTCAATTTTTTCTTCTCCCTACATTTTTGAGTCGTGATATCATTAAATTCCTAAACCGGCCCGAATGGGAACATCAGAAACCAGGGAAGGTAAGTACAGAAATTATACAATACCTCACATTTATCATTAGTACTCCATGACTTTTTAATATTTTTTAAAACTGTACTATTCTCTTGAGAAACTATATTTTTTTAGGAGAGCTTCTAAATTCGTTTTCCAGTTTCGTTTCTCCACTCTGCCATAAAGATCAAATCATTTTCGATAATATTTATTGATAGAATTGAACGGTTTATTTACCTATTATTAGTGGATTTCTTTGCGCACAATATCATGTTTTGGAATAGTAAGAGTTTTTCCTTGGAACCATTATTTGTTATGCTTGAATTTGCAGAGAAAGAACGAATTATTAAATCTCGATAACCAGCCCACATCCACTTTTTGACTGGTAAGGATATTCATGAAGAAAATGAACGGACAGTTTCGAGGGTTGGTACGAATTGATTTTATTTTATGACATTTCGGAGTCATTCCATGTTGATTGAGAAAATTGTGTTGTTTGACTTGATTGTACGGATCCTCGAATTCCTATTCAGGCCAATATCTTCCTTGTAAAGGTCTTCACACACTAAGCAGGAATAGTACAGGAACAGGACCGGACATTTATATACGTAATTCACCCTAAGGGCGGCAGCCGTCCCGTCCTATGCCCCTCCGCACCAGGTACACGACGGGGCGGCTGCCGCCATTAGGGTGAATAAAGGGCCGATTACACGAGCAACAAAAGTTGCGCAACTCCAAAAAAATTGCACTAGAGAGGTTGTACGCAACACAAAGCAATAAAATTGCCTCGTGTTGCGTCAAGATGTTGCAAGGAATTAATTGCACTGTGTTGCACCAATAAAGTCGAGCAATAGAAATTGCTCAATTGTTTCGTTTACACGGGCGACTACAGTTTGCGCCATAGACGGTGAAGAGGTGGTCGTCGCTGCTGCTGCTAACCAAAGGAAAAAGTGGGGAATTTGGCAGCGCCAGTTTCTGAGCCAGAGAGAATGTGGGTTGGCTCTCACCTCTGAAATTCTTTCACGTCAATATTTGCTCATAAGGCCATGCTGCACAAATAAACTCCTATCTTTGCTACGTTAAAATTCTCTCATGGGGCAATGCTGCACCCCACCAGTGCAGTTTCACGTCAATATTTCCTCATAAGGCCATGCTGCACATATAAACTCCTATCTTTCCTACGTTAAAATTCTCTTATGAGGCAATGCTGAACCTCACCAGTGCAGTTTCACGTCAATATTTGCTCATAAGGCCATGCTGCACACAAACTCCTATCTTTCCTATGTTAAAATTCTCTCATGAGGCACTGCTGCACCCCATCAGTGCAGTTTCACGTCAATATTTGCTCATAAGGCCATGCTGCACAAATAAACTCCTATCTTTCCTACGTTAAAATTCTCTTATGAGGCAATGCTGCACCCCATCAGTGCAGTTTCACGTCAATATTTGCTCATAAATCCGTGCTGCACAAATAAACTCTCAATGTGATTGGCTGTTTCGTTCCCTCTCCCGACCCACGGCCGAAAAATTGCCGCAATAGTGCAATATTTTTCCAAACCCCTTGGACTTCATTTCAACACGATGCAACAGTTGCCGAGAGGGCTCGTGGGCCTGAAATGTTGTACGACTCCCGTCAATTAATTGCGTGCAATCTTCGGCAACTTTATCGAGGAGAGAATAGTTGTCCAACTTTTTTGAAATAGTTGTGCAATACTTTTTTCTGCAATTATTGCCGGAAAAAATCGCTCGTGTAAAAGGGCCTTTAGGTAGGTATATAAATGTCCAGTCCTGTTCCCGTACTATTCCTGGTCGCTTCCACCATGCTCCTGCCCCTGTCCTGCCTAATGTGCAAAAGAGCATAGGGCTTTCCTCTTCGCTCTCCTCAACCAACCTACCTTACTTCAAACCCTATTTTCTTTCAGCAACGGGACTGGTGTGATGGTGGTACTAACATCCTGAATTTTATTTTCTAGCCATTGGCATTTATTCCCTAGCGATAGAACTGTTTTTTAATGTGTTTATTGCTTTTTCTCGGATGCTCTTGTGGTGGGGGAACAGCAGAGATTAGGGGAGGGGGTATAGCTTCGTCATCACAGGACCAGATCGTTCGTGACTGCTGAACCACCAGTTGCTTTGTAGAGCTAAGTGTCATTCTTTCCTTTCAAATTCTCAGTATTCTTAAATCCGTTTTCAATTTTGGATCATCAGTATCCCTTGACTTTTTTTTTTTAATCAGTACTTCAGCATCATATTAGCTATCATTCCTGTGCGTATCTGCAAACAACCACGATCAAATTAGCTCGATGCATCGTATAATTTCAAATCAAATGAGCCTTTGGTGTCATCCATTTTTTTTTTTTTTTCAGGGCAGACAACCCCCTGAAGTGGTATTATTATGTTATACTCTATCATCATCATCATCATCCGCATCCAGCAAATATGTTTCTGGTCTTCCGAGACGCATTTCTGGTCATAAGTCGTCGAACCACCAGAAACATCCATCCACTCCTTCTTGTATCTGGAGGAGCCGAATTCGTTTTAGATCGGGTTTTGGAAGGAACTCGAATGAAGCAGAACGAGCCTGCAACTTCGTCGTGCCGTTGGAACGTGGACCGAAGGAATCATCTCCGCCTTCAGCTCCAGCGGCCTGAGTTCAAATCCCGGTCATGATCGTTATATATTTTTTCTTTATATTGGCCATCAGCCTATCAGAAAGAAATCGCCATTAGGCCAATTTTGATTCGTTTAATATTTTCAAAAAAATCCTATACATAGAATAGATAGCCTTACGGCTAAAATTAAAAAACATGAATATGCTTTAGCCGTACACGACTCACTCCTCGTCGATTCTCTGAACCCGACCCCCCATCGGCCTCTGAACTCTGTTTATCATTCAAAACAAAAAAATGTTTTAGCTCCTCGCTCTCACTTTATTATATCAATGATCACGACCATTGAGCTCTTGTGAGATGATGATCTCCTAATAGAAACTCGCGAGTAAACATTCACTTTATTATAGAAATGATCACGACGATTGAGCTCTTGTGAGATGATGATCTCCTAATAGAAACTCGCGAGTAAACATTCACTTTATTATAGAAAGAGGCTAAAGAGGCTACATACGAAATTACAGCTTCCTATAGTGTAAAGTATAGAAATTACCTATTAAAATAATTTAACCACCGCTTCACAAATCTAACCGTTCTCCCAATATTCGGATCACCTGCTATGAATCACATAATCGAAACACCAGCTCAATGAAATCATCAGAAATTAACAAGCGGTTGCAATCATGTTCACAATATCAATAATTGAGAATGATCACCTGTGTGTAAACAATTATTCATATAACCATGCTCATAACTCAGCTTGTTGGCCACGCACTTCGCAGTAGTTAACATAATATGGTTGGATAAATCGAGAGCTTTCGAACGAATGGTCAACGAATTTTGTGGGATGAAAAAAGACGAAGTACCATTTCCCTAGCAACGACTTGGTTGTAAGTGGAAATCATCAAAATATTTTCGCGAACAATTTTCCGTGATGTTTTTCTAGTTTGTTTATGTGCCATAGCAAAGACATACTTAAAATGTCAAAAAATTAAGCTATTGCAATGAATCCAAAATTTCCTTAGTGGAAATCCGTTTTGGAATTCCTCGAGTTTAACAGGTTAAAGCTTATTCATGCTAAAAATCCTATACATAGAATAAAATGAATAATATTATGAAATAATTTTATATAAGGAATAATATAATATTCCTTCAGCCAATGGGACTAAAATACCGGGCTAAAACACCCCACAAGTGCCCAAGGACTACGTATAACGAGGAAATTTCCATTCTCCTCCGAACGGAACGAAAGTACAGGGTCTCACCCCTCAACAAATCCTTCACTTCCATACTTATCCAAAGTTGATTAGGTTTTTTTATTAGGTAGCTCAGGAGTTCCAGTAAATTCACATTCCAGCTAGATTCAAGCTTCAACCACAACAGCACTGTTGTGTTGATAATAGTTGAGTTTACAACGAATAAAATACTTTTATTTCATTAGCATATATGGCTAAATTATGAAAATATACCGTCAACTCATACAACTTTGTGCACCCCGTTCAACATTGTGCCAATCTCGTTTTTTGAACCTTATGCTCTCTAACGGTAACAAACTTGAAGTTATTAGTTCGAAAAAATTCCCACAAGCAGCGGGATGGTAGAAGAGGATGCCGACGCTTCCACAAGTCTTCCCTGTGGATTTCAGTGCCGGCAAGGTAGCTCTTTCTCTAGTCCACCAAAAGGGAATTGTTCAGTTTGTGCTGGGAGTCTCCTTTGGATGAGTATGCTGCGGATTTCTGAATAGTCTGGTAAGTTCGTATTTTCATCCCTATACTGTCAGCTACCAATTACAGTATTTGGTGTTATCAGAAGTTTGTTTGTTTCTATGATATGACCAGATATGTTAGAAACGGGAACTTAGGGGTACAACTTTGTGCCACCGTTTTTTAATTATTTCTGCAATAAAATTTAAATGCTTTCTCGTTGTATTTTTACAGAAAATGGGTGCTCAGAATCGGAGAAAGGTGGCTGGACGAGTTGAAGATTTGTTGGGATATTTTTGTATGAATTGTTAAGATTTTATAATGAAAACGAACAGAAAGTTGCCTTGCATTGATTTTTATATTCACCTTGTTTAAAAAATCGAAAAAACACTAAAAATTCCGAGGGCAAATTTTTTTTGTATTACGTTGCAAAGTCAACATGCTGTTTAACAAGATTCAGACCGCCACAATGAGCCACATTAGGTTTTTCATTTCATTATAGGCTAAAAAAGATGGTGGCTCAAAGTTGCACCTTCCAGGGGTAATGAATGTGCCACGAATAAATAGTTCCCATTCTATTCGCTGAACAAATGGAATTTTTTCCTTAGCGACATTTGATCACTGAGATGTGTTGTAAGTATCTTGGATAAACATTTCAACGAGATACGACAACAAATAAAGTTCTGACGCTCAAAAAACCAAAAAAGTGGCACAAAGTTGTATGAGTTGACGGTAATGCTTTTCAACAATCTTGAATGTTATGATATTTTTTAACGTAATTATCATATTGCTTTGTACCTGACATACCAGACATACCTGTTAGTGGAGAGAAGCAGAAGCGTTCGTGAATTATGAATGCAACACCTTCGGTGAGAAGAAAATATATATAGTTAATTGACGATAAGGGAACATCCTCTGATGTACACGATAATCTACCTACACTTTATCCATGATAATAGGCTTGGTTCAGTGTGGTGCCGAAAGGATGCAAAACATTTTCAACTCAAAGCTTCAAATGTCAACGAAATCGGAGCTGCAGCGGTTGCGAGATGAGATATGAGCTTTCCGTGGTTATTCCCGTGCCCGCGGGCGAGGCAAAAAGCAATATTACCAAGTGGGGTTGAAATTTACATTGGAACCCGTTTCCTTGAGGTCCCTCCTTGAAAGGGCTCCGAGTTTCGAGCTGTCTTCTCTTCCTCAGCGTGGTTTATGAGGTAAACCTATGCGGTTCACAAACCAGCGTGTGTGGGCACCATTCTAGTACTTCCACAGCCATTGCTCGGGTGGGACCGATGATATTCCGTCGTCTTCATTTCGAAAGAACTTGCGGTTTGCAGTCCTATAGCATGTAAAACGTTAAGCCTTTAATATTTTACGACAATGCATTCGAAAACAGTTTCCACAAACCGATTAAATATACTGGATGCTGCGGCTATTTCCTATTTTGAGAAATAACGAACGAAAAACGATTTTCTGCAAGTTAAGTATGCGAGCTTCCTGCGTATATGAATCGTACTGAACATTAAATGTGTTCGAGTAGTTTCTTATTCAATGACTTATGTTCAAATGTTCAGGTTTTAGCGAATTTTCTTAGAAAATAAAGCTATCGCAATGGCTCCAAAAATATTACAATAAAAACTTTCAAAAATTTTCTTCAACGAAATCTGTTTTGAGGCATTCTGAAATGGTTGCTGGATTTTACCGCTTTTATATATATATATATACTTAGATTTTTACATATAATAAATTCACAAAAGTGAGACTCACTGTGAGACGTTTCGTTATTCGTTGTCAATCAACTAATATTCTCCTAGTCTTGCAGGATTGCTTCTTTGAAATTAGCTCCTAAGCAACACAGTACCAGCATTACTGGTGACTAGGAGGGAGTTGGAGTCTCACTGGATTAAATTAAAAAAATAAAAATAAAAATGTAAATGAAAAAATGAAAAAAATTTGAAGAAAATGTTGAAAAAAAATTTAAAAATGGAAGTGGCGATGGTCAGGTGTTGTATCGGTTGAGACCAGGTTATATCCACCTATATATGGGTGCTCCCAAGACCCATATATTATGTGCCTGCTCAGTGATGTGAAGCTTGACGGGTGACACTTTATCTGATAACTTATTTATCACTACCGACTCGTGGGATCTTGCATGTTGGGCCACTGACTCCCAAGAGAATATATATATATATATATATATATATATATATAACCCCCAGGACAACCATCATGTTGGAACCACATTGCCTGCCTGGTGGCGAGAGGGACGTCCTCCAACAATTCAGGCAGAACCTCCTGGAGAAACTGAAGGTATCTCTCCCCGTTGAGGCTACCACCGGTCAAGAAATGTGGCCCAATGAGGTGGTTGCCGACCAACCCACACCATACATTTACCGTGAAACGCACCTGGTGTCTGGTGGAATACGATAATCGTGGATTCTCGTCAGCCCACGTTCGAAAATTCCAACGATTGAAGAGTCCATTGTTTGTAAATGTGGACTCGTCGGTCCACAAAAGAGCGGTGGCCAAGTGTGGGACCTGTTCGCGGAGCGCCTCCATGTGTGCGAGGAAAAGCAGCCGCCTTTCCTTATCCCCTTCACGCTGGCCATGAACGACATGAGACCTAAATGGCCTCATGCCATAGGTGTGAAGGACCCGATGAACTGTGGTTTTGCTGCAACCAACTACTCGAGCCGTCTGACGTTCGGAAGAGTGAGGATTTTCCCGTTGATACAGCAACACGTCCAAATCAAAGTTGAAGGAGCGTACAGCGGAAGGTCTTCCGGTGGACGAGGAACGTCAACTCTGCCCGTGCGAACAAAACGGCGAACCGTTCGTAATATCGCCTGGTGGTGAACCAGCCGATTAAACACTTGCTGACAAGCGGCTGCAGTTTTTCGAGCATTTCCGTCGTGCGTGTAGTACAATCGCACCATCTCGGTCAGTTCGTTTTGGGTAAAACGCGGCATGATACGCACTCAAGAACGTTCACAGTGAGACTATTAACCGGATCAGTTGCTTCTCACGATTAAAGACAAAATAAATATGATAACGGGTACAGATCAACTTGGAGTTGAAGTCGTAACGTGAGCGGTTAGTGACGTCTCGTCACAAAGTGCAGCAGATAAGCAGTCCGAGAATCGAGAAATCCGAGTTGTTTACCTCTTGTGATTCAATCGTATTCAAACGCTTTTGGTACCATAACATTCATGATTTCTCAGAGTATCCTTCTGGGTGCAGGAACCAAGCCACTTTTTTCTTAAAAAAACGACCATGTTTCCGGCTGTTATTTCGGATTCATCAAGTTCAATAAAAAAACACCACGTAATTTATTTTTAAGGCCGCCTTAGCCGGTCCCAAGCCCGGGTTTCGAAAGGGCGAGGGAAAATAAATCTACTGCCAAAGTTGATAATTCGGAAAAACTGTAATATTTCACCAAAAGACGTAGATTAAGCTTATAAAATCGAAAAAAATGAGCTAACTCTAAAAACTGACAGCACCACGTGAATCAGCGCTGAAAAACAATGTAAAGTCATGTGCCACACTTGGGGTTTACCATAATCCATGTTTTGCGCAATTTTGATGACTTTAGCAACTTTGAACGCTCCTGGCGCCCGTTTCGCGCAGTGGAAAAAAAAAGTTGTCGAAGTAAAATGTTCATGAAATTTGATGTAGAATGCGAATCTGCAATAAAAATGGGGGGGTTCCCATTTATATATATATATATATATATATATATATATATATATATATATATATAAGTATGTATATGCATGTGTCATTCCACACGATAACTCTCGATAGAATTGAGATAAAAACTTCGTTCTTTCGTCAAAAAATCAAGCATTTCAAAAAAAAGGATGAGTTCTTTGGACAACACTTTTTGGGAACATTAAATTGGTCACATTTCTAAAAAAGTGCTAAAAAAAAAATCACTAAAAAAGGCAAAAAAACCGCTAAAAATTAACAAATTTCTATTTTTTAGCAGAATGCTACTCGAAAAAAATTAATCGAACATGAACTAGGACATTTAAAAATTTAAGCACAAAATTGTACTGAAAAATGTACTTAAATTTCATTAAAATAAGCTAAAAATCGATAGGAACACTTGAAATAATTGTAAAAATCCACAAAATTGTTTGTTCATAGGAATATTACTGACAAAAAGTTAGATTGCTATAAAACGTATAATAAAATTTTTATTTGTCCCCAAAGTGCTCAAAGTTCAACAGAATTTAACATAAATGTAATATGACCATTTATGAAAATTCGCTCATACGATCATGCAGCATCACTGGAACTTTTTTAGTAATATTCTACTACGATTTTTAGCCGTTTTTTCTTCATATGGTAGATCTTGTGTGTTTTCCCCAATTTCACTCATAGGTGAAAATGACGTTTGTACTTATACCATTGTTAAACTACGAAGAAAAATAGGAAATTATGAAGAAGAAGCAATCGTTTTGATAGAAAAAGTTATAGTTTTCGAGGATTTTGCTTTTACAGGCTTGGTACTATTTTTCCAAGAGCAATTCATGACGGAGACAAACTAAGTCCTGATCTGCTTTGATCCTATCAGTAATATTATCGATATTACAATGATAAAATTATTTAAAAAAACATTATGACATTCGATCACAACTATTTACAGACAGTGATTCGGGAATATCTTTCCCGAAGAACGATTCGAAATATTAGGAGCACAATATTCTATTGAGATTGAGTTGGGGGAAATAGTAATCATAAAGTGTTTCAAACAATTTAGGCATTTTGTGCGAAATTGTATCCATCTAAATTTTCATTGGGGTATTCTCATGAATGAATCAAACTTTTTTATAATTTTAAAAGGAGTACAAGACTGCCATGATGATCAAAAATAGTGAAACCTCATAAATGTTCACGGGAAACTCGGAGAATTACATTGCGAATTGCAAACAGAAATGCACTACAGGGTTCGAAACCTCAGTAGCATTTTGGAGCCTTCCGTTTAGAGATCTACGTACTAAGTGACGTGACAGCTCATGATTTTAGTAGAGGATGCGCACAAGTCCACTCTGGTCGATAGAGGTGCCCCGGGCTTTTTCTTGTGGCAGAATTCTGAGAGCGGGTTTGGGTGTTTGGTTCTCCACCCGTGTAATAATTAGTTGTCAATAATGTGGATGCGGTACCGTCAAACGGGGATGGGTCAAGAGGACACTCAACCTGAACTGGGAAATTTTCATGGTCATTTTTTATTTGCTCAATAGAAGAGAAGATGTGAGTGAGAGCTTTCCTTAAAGGTGCCATATGATGGTTATCTGACTAGTAAAATTGCCCTAAAATTATTTTGCTTTATGACGACACATCCCCTCCTGCCTAGTCAGATTCCTAGCCTCATTACGCCATGCGTGTTCTCCTTACCGTTTATTGGCCAAACTGAACAGTCTTGTGAGCTGAAACTTGCTACTGGGGGGTTTCAAGTGCGTTGAATCAGAATTTCAGGCTAACTAAATAAAGTGAAATTCCTACTTATGAAAGTTTCCCATTGAAACATTGACTCAAATTGTAATAAAATTTACACGTAATTGGAAACCTACTGCAATTATAAAACAGTGTAAGAACAGCTATTGGCAACTTAAAAGAGTTCACTCTCATACCAAACCGAATTAAACCTATAATTTTTATTTATTTACAATATTTAGGAAAAGATAGAAAAAAAAATCGATCGATTCTGGCCAAATTCGTTAGTGATTTTTATGCGAACGGTAAGTAAACACCACCTTATCCGTAACTAATTTTGCGGGCTTGATTCAGTTCAATCTGCATTTCATAATTCAAAGCAACTATGTGCAGTTATTTCCTTATGGGTTTTCTATGTTGGAATGAAGTTTTTTTCGTGGTTTTGCAAAATATTTAGAACGTAGCCAATAACCTGTCAATTTTTGTGTGCCAGTTATTGACCACGTCCATATTATTATTATTGTAGTTTATTAAAACCCAAAAAATAATCACATAACTTGATAAACAAATGAGTAACTGCATAATCCTCCCGCATACAGGAAAATAGGATTGAAATGAATCAATGTCAGTGAAAACCTTCATGAATAGGACGATATTTTCTAACTGATTACATTAGAAACAACTAACGCAGCTCCTTCAGTTCCACTGAGACTGAAAATATGAAACCTAATACGATGTACCTGGTTAGGAATTATAATATGATTGCTCATACACCACTGCCATCTGGATTAGATAGTTATTTCACACGAAAAAATTATCCATACAATCTCCGAAGTACATGGAATTAAGGAAACTACGTTTAAAAAGTGGATGGCAATCGATTGAAGCTCTTACCTTACTATTTTAACACATCGCACTACTCTACCCCTATGCAGAAACTACCCTCAACTCTATGAAAAATTACTCGCACGAAAGAATAAAAACGACCGTGCCGTGGGAAGTCCATCATGAATCATATATATGAAACATTAGGAAACCGGTAGGTACCCGCTTACTGGAACGAAGACACCTCGACAATATCCGCATTGAAACAAATGATGCTCTCCCGAAACTCCCCGAAAGATGAAGCAACCTCCATTACGAAGTTATTACAACCCCTCGAGACAGACCTCGATCCATTGTCAGAATCGGAAGACCGCAATCAAAGTTAAACGAGTCGAAAAAGGTCCCCGAATTAAACCGACAGTCGCTAAATGGAAACAAAACGTGTTATAATAACCTGGAATAATTACAGCCAATAACGTCAGAAGGGAACCCCGCGCCGCGGAGCACAATAACCTCTCGCTTTATTGTTCCACAATTACTGATTTCCTTCTATTTATATTTGAGTTAATTTCCTGTGTCCGTATTTCGGAGGAGGGTGCGGCCCTTTCTGTTTGAGAAACCTCTATCGCTCGCTCTAACAACAAATTGAAGCTATCAGTTTTTTTCGGCTCTCAAAAAGGTTTTTTTTTAACTCGTGAAAGTCATTGGGTCGTGTCACCGGTTTCCACAATACTTCTCCTTACTTTGTTTACTATGCCATATTTAATGCTTCCGTTTTTACAAGGTCCAATGATTCCGGAGCGTTTAGAGGACCCTCTTCTCCACCTCACCCAACTTTCCTGGCACGGTTAGGTAATCACATAAAGGGAGAACTGATATGCCCTTCCCCGTTTTTCGTCGACAAGTGTCCTTTTCCGCTGTCTGTATTCAAATGGGCGTTTCCACCGTTGGGCACCCACATGTCACCCGAACACGAATTTCTGCTTTTCGTTGGTTCAGTGAGAACGGCAATTACGGTGTGAGGGGCGTGATCACACATGGGTTGTGAACAATGTTTCTAACAAGAGTAGGAACGTTGCTTCCAGAACTATTCTTCTCTAGCCGAAATCCGAACATAACTATACCTTACAACGATGCTAACGGCCAATAACAGAAAAAAGAAAAGTCTTCCCCTAGATTCAGGAAGTCACCGAATCAACTAATGATTGTCATGTATCAATCTAATAATTCTTCTTCTGAACACGATCGTACCCGTTGATAATAATAATAATCTTTATATGTTCCCACCTTGCGGATGATCACTCTCATGTCACCCAAAAACACGATTTTTGCTTTTCGTTGGATCAGTTAGAACGCTAATTACGATGTGAGAGGCGTGATCACTCATGGGTCGTGATCAGCATTTGTAACAAGAGTGGGACCCTTGCTTCCAGAACTATTCTTCTCTAGCTGAAATCCATTAAACGACACTAACGGTCAATATAATAAAACTCCTTCCCCTAGATTCAGGTACTCACCGAACTAACAATACTTCGCATGTTTTAGTCTAATAATTCGTCTTCTGAACATGACGGTACCCGTTGAGCATTCTCTGCATTTCTGCTTTTCGTTGGTTCAATGAGAAAACCAATTACGGTGTGAGGGGCGTGATCACACATGGGTTGTGAACAATGTTTCTAACAAGAGTAGGAACGTTGCTTCCAACACTATTTTTCTATAGCCGAAATTCGAGCATAACTATACCTTACAACGATGCTAACGGCCAATAACAGAAAAAAGAAAAGTCTTCCCCTAGATTCAGGAAGTCACCGAATCAACTAATGATTGTCATGTATCAATCTAATAATTCTTCTTCTGAACACGATCGTACCTACCCGTTGATAATAATAATAATCTTTATTAAGTATCCATAGGAACATATATGTTCCCACCTTGCGGATGATCACTCTCATGTCACCTAAAAACACGAATTTTGCTTTTCGTTGGATCAGTGAGAACGCTAATTACGATGTGAGAGGCGTGATCACACATAGGTCGTGAACAGCATTTGTAACAAGAGCGGGAGCCTTGCTTCCAGAACTATTCTTCTCTAGCTGAAATCCATTAAACGAACGACACTAACGGTAAATATAATGAAACTCCTACCCCTAGATACAGGTACTCACCGAACATACAGGTACTCACCGAACCAACAATACTTCGCATATTTTAGTCTAATAATTCGTCTTCTGAACATGACGGTACCCGTTGAGCATTCCCTGCATTTCTGCATTTCGTTGGTTCAATGATAAAACCAATTACGGTGTGAGGGGAATGATCACACATGGGTTGTGAACAACGTTTCTAACAAGAGTAGGAACGTTGCTTCCAACACTATTTTTCTATAGCCGAAATTTGAGCATAACTATACCTTACAACGATGCTAACGGCCAATAACAGAAAAAAAAATGTTTTCCCCTAGATTCAGGAAGTCACCGAATCAACTAATGCTTGGCATGTTTCAGTCCAAGAATTCCTCTTCTAAACAGGATGGTACCCGTTGATCACTCTCATGTCACCCAAAACACGAATTTCGCTTTTTGTTGGATCAGTGAAAACGCAAATTACGATGTGAGAGGCGTGATCACACATGGGTCGTGAACAGCATTTGTAACAAGAGCGGGAGCCTTGCTTCCAGAACTATTCTTCTCTAGCTGAAATCCATTAAACGACGCTAACGGCCGATATATTAAAACACATTCCCCTAGATTCAGGAAATCACCGAACCAACAATACTTCGCATATTTTAGTCTAATAATTCGTCTTCTGAACATGACGGTACCCGTTGAGCATTCTTTGCATTTATGCTTTTCGTTGGTTCAATGAGAAAACCAATTACGGTGTGAGGGGCGTGATCACACATGGATCGTGAACAATGTTTCTAAGAAGAATAGGAACGTTGCTTCCAGAAGTATTCTTTTCCGACCGAAATCTGACTATAACTATCCCTCATAGGCCCACTCAAAATGGGCACCAAGCAAAAAGGGTTCACTAATCCTTCCCTGATACGGGCACCGGGCGCTAGGTAGTGGTCCGATGGTAAGCTTGCCGGTCCATTCCGGTAGGGTTTCTAACCCCTCACTCCACAGTCACCGAGGTAGACCCCACTGTCAATTATGCACGGTCGCACCTTTCAGGAGGATGTGTATAGTTTGTTGGTCTGGATGCTCGCAAGCTCGTATCTCAAAAATTCATAACATCAAATAGTCAATCCCTCAGTAAAAACAGATTAGTTGGACATATAGTTAAGAATGATGTGTATAGTTTGGAGGTCTGGATGCTCGCAAGCTCGCATCTAAAAAATATATAACATCAAGTAGTCGATCCTTTATAAAATTTCTGGAGCAGACTCTAACTACCTAAGATTTGGAAAGTGCCCAGTTCGGAAGGTTTAGTTGCCACTGGTGCCCAGTTTAGGTGAGCCCTACTATTCAACGTCCAATAATATATAATATAATAGCTTCAGTCCAATAACGCCTCTTCTGAACACGATGGTACCCGTTCATCACTCTCATGTCACCCAAAAACACAAATTTTGCTTTTCGTTGGATCAGTGAGAACACCAATTACGATGTGAGAGGCGCGATCACACATGGGTCATGAACAGTATTTTAGCAAGAGTGGGAACCTTGCTTCCAGAACTATTCTTCTCTAGCCGAAATCCATTAAACGACCCTAACGGTCAATATAATAAAATTCCTCCCCCTCAGGTAGTCACCGAATCAACTAATACTTGGCATGTTTCAGTCCAATATTTCCTCTTCTAAACTAAACCAGTTGGGTACTCTCATGTCACCCAAACACGAATTTCTACTTTTCGTTGGTTCAGTCAAAACACCTATTGCGGTGTGAGGGGCATGATCACACATGGGTTGTGAACAATGATTGTTCTAACAATTAGGAGCGTTGCTTCCACAAGTATTCTTTTCTCGCCAAAATCCGACCAAACCTATATCTTACATCATCGCTGACAACCAATAAAGTAAAACGCCTTCCCCTAGATTTAGGTATTCACCGAATATAATACTTGACATGTTTCAGTCCCATAATTCTTCTTCCGACATGATGGTACCCGTTGGGCGCTCTCATATGATCCAATGACTAGTTTGTACTTTTTTTTTGTTCATTTAAACACCGATTCCCGTGGGTTTGACGTGAGTGCACTCGAACTGTCAACAATATTTTTAAATCGAGAGTGGGGATTAACGTTGTTTCTAGAATTAATATTTAATAGCCCAATTCCGACCATTGATATACTAGACAACTTCCATAACTGCCAATAAAATGAAGCTGGTCTAGTAATCTCCAAATCTACAAAAACTTGGCATGTTTCAGCCCTACAATTTCTCTACTGAACATGATCTATCAACCAGTTCGGCACCCCCTATCGTCAATTCAATGGAAGCTTCAATTACCATAGGAGTGGTGTGATCTTACATGAGCTGTGAACAATGTTTCTAAACCCAAGAGTAGAAACGTAGTTTCTAGAATTATTCTTTTCTGGCCGAATCTCGTCCATACCTTACAATGCCGTTAATAGACAATAAAATATGGTAGCATCCCCTGGAACCAAAGTAATTTGTGATCCCCATAGGCTGTGTACAATGTTTTCTAACCAACCAGTCAGAACTTTGCTTCTAGAAATATGCTTTTCTGACCGAATCCTGATCGTAACTAAACGAGGTCGCTAACAGCCAATCCATTCCTACTAACTAGGAAATTTCAGCCCCATAATTCCTCTTCTGTACATGATGTATCCTGAATTATTTGCCCAAAATCGACACTAAAACCTGACGGTTCCAGTCTAACCGAGAGAACGGTTCAACCTACAGCGTTGCGGATAGTTTTAATCGATTCTTTGGGACTAAATTTATCAATGACAAGCAAAAAATCATCACTGCTACGTTGAACGTTTTTGAGATCTTGATTTTTGAATATTTTGGCCTATAATTACTACTACCCTTTAGGGTTGATTAACCCTGGAATGTCCCGTCTAAATTTCCAACACTTAACTCCCCGGTGGGGTGTGTCAAACCCCAACTTTGAAAAATGTTAGAAAATTCAAAAATGAGTTACAGTTGAATCAAATTTTATTTTTATTCTGTTATCAAGAGTGTAAAGAAACATGAAGTAGGTACCTAAGCATATGAAGAAAAAAGTAATAGTAAGGCAAACCTCACGCTCAGAAGTAAAAAATAATAGCAGGAAGGTACCTCATTGTAACAAAATTTCAATATAAAATTAGCACATTTTCATTTAAAAACAAAAATAAATAAATAAATAAAATCTACAAAACAATTTTCTGAGATTAGTTTGATACCACTTACAAAACCCAAGAACTAGAATGAAAAGGTAATATAAAATTGGCACTAAGCAATAGGATCAACATTCTCAACACTTTGAAGATCTATGATGTTCACAGAAGGAACATCACGTCAGAAGGAACATCTGTCACTTTTGACGCTTCTTCATCGGAGGCAACTTCTTGTAACTCGACATTATCTCCCGTGTTTGAATTTTCTCCGCCAAAATATACATCTTCTTCCTCCAACTGTTCCGAAACGGATCTAATGTCTTCAGGATCCGAAAACTTGCGTTTTTCAGCCATTTCTAACGATGAGCCAATAACAAAACTGTGGGAACGCCCACAAAAATAACACTGGCTATAGAGAAAACCACAGGCGGTTAACTCCCCGGTGGGTTTTGCCAAACCCCAGGCACAAGAAAGTGCTACACTACACAGAAGTCTTGAACGTACTAAACTGGAAAAAGGCTGAAGCCTTTAAAGAAGAAGTGGGGGGTGATATATAAAAAAAGGGCGAGAAGAGCCAGACGTGCGGGATTCAACATGATAAACTGACTTCAAATCGCGATTGGGGTTTGACAAACCCCACGGGGCATTCCAGGGTTAAAACTGCTGCCGATGATACTGGCACATCACCGGCCGATAAATTATCTTCAAGCAAAATTGCTTAAGGTTTGTTCCAATACTTTTTGAGAAAAGCTTCGGACGGCGTGGAGCGTATAGCGGACGGACGGATTTTTTTTTTTTTAATTTGATTTTTGGATTTTACGCACCTTGAAACGTAAACCAACAAATTTTGAGGGCGTTTAGACTTTTTTTTTTTTTTGTCGATTACAAAGGTTCATTATTGGAAATAATAAACCAAAACATTGTTTTCCAATGAAATCGAGGGTCTTCTTGAAAAATTACCTTAAATTACAATTTTTTTTTGAGTTTGAGGTTGGTTTTTACGTATTTTTCAAACGCTGAATCGAGTGGTCACATTTCCATATCTCCAGAACCCCGTTATAACCAAGTTTTACACTTTAACTCACAAATTTGAGTTCGTTTGGTATGATAAATTTAGTCTGTTTTTTGGGGGAAAAACTAGTTAGCAGAATGTCTCAACACTGATTTCAATGAAGAAAGTTTTCGGAAATGTTGATTCGAAAATTTTCGGAGCATTGCCATAGCTTCATTTTTTTTTTTAATATAACTTTTATGAATAGATATAAAATGAATTGTAATTTTTTTAAAACTAAAAGAAAGCATCAGTAAAGTATAACGGCGCAGTTGCTGTAGTCGCTTCCGCGGGTGCTGTTGCTGTTTTGGCGCCGTTGCAAGATCCCGAATAATTCGGGTTGTGAGCTGATTCTGGTTTCGACTTGTTCTTATTCTGGTTTGTTGGGAACCCGCAAAAATGTTTTCCTCGGGATATTTTAACATTTATTATCCCACTCTGACCCGGCGTCGTTCCATCTCGGGTGATGCTCCGGGATGATGGAGCTCTCCCAGAAAGGGTTTTCGAGAAATCAAATTAACCGTGTATAATTGCTCCGGGGCCGCCCCTCATCTCAACCCTATATTGCACGGCTCAACCTTTAGGGCATTTCTTCATTCGGCAAAAAAGTGAGCGAAGCGGATGAGACGAAAAGGTGGAGGTGGCTCAAGCCCGACACCCAGATGGGGGTGAACTCTCGTGGATCTCCACCTAAAGGCGGCCATCGACGTCCCTAATTACTTCCTCGAGTTACAATTACTTTACTTAATGACTTTATATTCGCTTACCATGCGGTTTCTATTGTTAGGACCCGAGACAATGGTATCACGAGGAAGTGGACTTGGTCAGGAACACGTACTTCCCACTAGAGTACCGTGTTTCGAGCCCTGATAAAGTTCTTCATGTAAATTTCTATGCCTTTTAGCATTGCTACCGTTACTCTTTACCTTTACCCCTTACGTCAATTCTAAACATAAGAAGTTGAGCTATGCTCGTCGCAGTATATCGCACCCCTCTCCCCCGGTATGGAACCTAGTAACTTTAAAAAACTTGCAAATTCTTGAAAAAACTCAGGCATTTATCCGATAGGAAATTTAATGCTCTTTCAAACGGCATCCTTATATTTGAATTTAAACATCAAATTAAGGGATTAATTATCGTATCAGAGACACAAGAACGAAAAACCGAAAAAGAAATCTCAAAAATTAAATTACTTGGCAACTAAGCAATTTAAAAAAATACTCTACGAGAAAATTTCGTTCAGAGAAAGCTCCAAAATCGAACTCTGAAGTACTGACTACTTTATGCGGGACTACCCGTATACGCGCATCATAATTTACTATTATAAGCATTTTTATTCTAAGAGTTCGAAAGGAGACTGGGAAGCAAAATGTTAAAAACAATAGCAAATAATGACAGCGACTGTGGGAACGACACTTGGTTGATACTGTTTGGTCTTGAGGCCTACAAAATTTTGTGAGGATCTCATGAGCTTGTAGCGTGAGAGTCCCATGCTTTTGTACTCAAGATGGTAATGCATAGCCCAAAACGTTTGTACAAAAAATTTGTGCAAAACCAACTTAGACAATCTGTCCCTAGTACCTTGAAACTGCTAATTAGCTACTGATCAGAACATATTTATGATGTGACTGGAAAAAGCAAAATAATGAAAACTCCCAATGTCACTTTTAGCAAATTTTCCTGGAAAATGAAGCTATTGCAACCACTTAGACAATTATAAATTCAAAATATTTGAAACATTTCTTCTTTGAAATGTGTTTTGAGGCATTCTGAAACTATTCCTGGAGTTTGCGCTTTTTCATATATACGTATATAGGTATTGTTACGTAGAAAGGGTGTTCTCAAATAAACTACCGATTTCCACAAAGAAACTAGGAGCTCCTAACAAGAATTCCTATTTGTATATAACTTAATGCTAGTTATTATATATGTGCCGTCAAATCTATGATTTAATTTGTTTTGTGCCAGGATTCTGATATTGTGCTGTATTAACTAAAATTTCTTTTGATATAATGTATATCTATATAACTGATATCTCTGACCCGATTTGATGTGGAGAAGGGATGGTAAATGGGATGTCCAATATCAGATTTGCACGTCCAGGGAATGTAGAAATGGTCCTGATGAAGTGACACCTGGATTAGAAGAATGACAGAGGGGTTCCCAGAAGCCAGTAGATCGATGTTCGAAGTATATCGAACGAAGAGTCCTTATAGGATTTCCAGTTCTTCGTCGAAGATCCTGCCGGCACCAGAGACGATCGTCTTCAAACCATACAAAGAGGGGAAGGTCGCTCCTCTAGGAAAACTGTGATTTGTTAAAGCCAATCGACTCGTTTAGAGAGAAAAAATAGATCGAGGGGATGGACGGCAATCTCAACGAGAGAACGCAGCAGACTGATTGAAGTGGTGGAAGGTCTTGGTGGGGAAGCGTGCTGGGAGCTTGATATCAAGACGCACTATGTACTGGGAGGATGGGTCAGAGACATAAACAAACATAAAGAGCACTTGTGAAGCGGGAACAGGTATTAATATATATAATATATATATATATATATATATATATATATATATATATATATATATATATATATATATATGCGTGTGAGCGTGTGTGTGTGTGTGTTTATTCCTGACTATAAATCTCCTCAGGATTGAAATATAAATCCCGTTCTTGTGCCAAAAAATCAAAACTTTCCAAATGAAAGGAAGTGTTCGTTGGCCGGCACTTTTAGAGTACATCAAGTTGGTTGAATTTCTAAAATGTGCCAAGAAAAAAAGTACTAAAAATAGCGAAAAACGGCTAAAAATCGTTACTTAAATTTATAATTTGTAGCAGAATTTTAGTCAAAATAAGTTTGTAAACGATTAACTAGGATATTAAAACTAAAAATACAAAGCACAAAATTATGCTGAAAAGAGTCCTTAAATTTCATCAATATTTGCTGAAAAATTTATAAAAACTGATAAAAATATAATAATTCTAAATTTGTTTATAAATCACAAAATTTCATTTAATTTGGGTTTTTTGCCATAAAATTGTTTTTTCTTTCTTTTTTTTTCAACAATTTCTTAATACTCAAATTGCTCAAATTTCGATACACTTCAAGATATTAGTATAATACAATAGGTAATTTAAGAAAATTCGTTCATGCTGCATGACAGTAAAGTTCCCAAGAATTTACGTTATAATGATATTTTGATGATTGAAAGTAGTCAAATACTGAAGCCATAGCGGAACCCTCACATCGGGATTCTGGTGGAGACATCTACGCCGTCAACATATGACATCAATTTAATCCCTTGTCCAATTCCAGTTGTTTCTTCTCCAAAATATGCAGAAGAGTTTTCAAAGGCGAAAAATCCAATTCCAATGGTTCAAAACTGAAAAATTCCAACCGACGAGAGTTGAATTTTTTTCCCCCGACTAATGCGATGAATTATATGGATAAAAACATGAGGCAAGTTAGGGATCGTCCAAACTAAAGACATTTTTAGAAAAGCTTAGGAATTATTTTTGACTACCTAGATCGCTGGATAATTCGGCTGGAATTCGTTCTTTTGGTTTTTAGAATCAAAGACCTTGGAATGGAAAATCGGTGAAGTTTGTTGGACGAGTGAGTGGGTGGGGAGGGGGGTTAAAGTTTGTTGATTGTGGTTTTTTGGTTGACTACAAAGTTTTATTAAGTAAGTAGGTACTGAAAATAATAATTATTTGCCAAAATCATTAGGTTGATGTTTAGAGCTCATGTTGTCAAAATAACATGCAATAAATACTCGCAATATAAACGCTCTTAACTCATAACCACTCTCAAAGCTGTATAGATTCGCATTTCGTCAAACGGTGAAACCATCCCATTTGCTTCGATCAAGTTTAATGGTTCTATTCATTTTCCATAGCAAACGTAAATCGAGTTGAAGCGCTCGGTGCCCCTTTGTGACTCGTACGGAGCGCTTGCCGTAATGGAGCTGGTAATTAAACGAGTAGGACCCTATGACTAATTGACTGTCTCCCCATAAAATCCTCTCACGTAACAGCCCTGGGGATCTCCGTGAAACTTCCCGCCCTCTCTCAAACTTACAGAGTTACAATAGTTTCCAGTGCATTCTGGCTTAGAAGAATGAAAACAAGAAGAACAAATTCTGCCAAGTAGGTTGGGCATTATATTTTCATAATTTATTCAACAAGGACGTATAGAAATAATTCAGAGTTTCGGTATTTAAAAAAAAAATACTTTTTTTTTTTTTTAAAAATGTTTTCTTACTCTTTAGAACTAGAAGAATAATAAGAAACAAAACGTTAAGATTTCTGTTCTAGAACCAAAAATTTCAACCATGTATCATGTTTTCTCCTCGATATTGATTCGAAATTCTATGAAAACATCAGAAATTAACAAGCGGTTGCAATCATGTTCACAATATCAATTATTGAGAATGATCACCTGTGTGTAAACAATTATTTATATAACCATGCTCATAACTCAGTTTGTTGGACACGCACTTCGCAGTAGTTAACATAATATTGTTGGATAAATCGAGAGCTTTCGAACGAATGGTCAACGAATTTTGTGGGATGAAAAACGACGAAGTACCATTTCCCTAGCAACGACTCGGTTGTAGGCGGAAATCACTGTAACACTATATGTTTCGTGCGCGGAAAAAAATTGACTCGCAACATTTGCTAGGACCCCAGGGCTAAAACATGATACATGTTAATAATAGGCAAATACGATAACTACAGATATAGTCAAGCCTTTTTAATGCCAGTAGCCTCCTGGCTCATGGCAAACGTAGGAGGCCCTTCTCCGGCCAAACCCAAGCTGCTGATGTGGACAGCTGATGCCATTATGGTATATGGAGCCGAGATCGGGCAGAAACCCTTAGGTTCCAAAAACATCGAAACAGGATGGAGGAAATCAAAAGAAGAGGAGTTCTCAGGATATCCAGTGCATACAGGACAGTTTCTGGCGCCGCTGCTCAGGTAATTGCGGGAGTGGTCCCAATAGATCTCCTTGCTGAAGAGCAAAGGAGGGTCTACCAGCGGAAGGGAGAGAACCCAGTTCGGAACATGAAGAAAGGAGAGAAACACTGAGGAAATGGCAGGCTAGATGGATGATGAGACCCGAAGCCGCTGGACATACCGGTTGATTCTCAGCCTGGACGTCTGGGGGAATAGGAAGCACGGTGAGGTGAATTATTACTTCACCCAGTCATGGTTACTTCCGTTTATTCCTCGCAAAGATAGGAAAGACGGAGGATCAAGGATGGAGCTACTGCCGACAGGGGAATGAAGATGTCCATCACACATTTTTTGTGTGCCCAAAGTGGGGAGGTGCTTGCCGAGTCCTGGAGGAGAGAGTAGGAGAGATTGCACCGGAGACCATCGTCAACAAAATGGTAGCCGAGAAGAATAACTGGGACGCGGTGGCAACATCCATTTCCGCGGTCCTAGAAGCAAAGGAGCTGGATAGATCCTGGGAATTAAGAAGACATAAAGAGATAAGAGCCAAAATGGCAAAAAAAAAAAAAAAAAAAACGCTGCAAATTATTTGACAAAGGTTTATTATTTTTTCAACTGAGTATGATCATAGTTTTAGTTGGCTTGCGTACGTCATAAGGCCCGTCCAGACTCCTCGGCGTGTCCTATTTCGAGTTGCCACAACCTATATTTCTATAATTATATACGTATGTTTATATTTCTCGATTTGAGCTCCATATATTCAAATAATCATTGCCTTAATAATATCATCATCTAAGTACGTACGAAAAGTCGAGAGGATTTGTCATTAAATATGCGTAGGCAAAGAATTGGTATTAACACACAAATATGACCTAGAAAAAAACGTATATTCATGCCTCAAAGGAACATGAAATTCGAAAGCAATACAAGTGTAGGAAGTTTTCCATGCCACCCTGGAGGTACTCCCTAGGTCTCGTTACCTCACAACCGGAGGTTCACCGCCCTATAACGCTTACACTATCATAACACTCATATTTTTCCATCAACATTCATTTGAAAGTTGTGCATTTTGAGATGAGTGAATTTTGTCCTAACATGAGAATAATAATTATTAGGTCGTGCAGTTGTGGTCGTGCATGATCTGGTCCTTAAGTGTTCTGTTGCGAAGTCCTACTGCCTATTGTTATCCTAACCGAAGAATATTAGCTTGCGCAGTTGTGGTTGAGCAGGTTGGAGTTTTGACACGTCAGTCTAACACTCAAAGTCTCGAAAAAGACGCTTTCTCGTCCGTTTTCGGCCCATACCATCTATGCGAGTAAAGCGTTCGGGATGGTTAAACGTTAGGACCAACTAGACCCCAAATGGAGTCTATGTGCGAATGAACGGGTTTTTTAAGACAAATCTGAGGGCTTTTATGGCCCGGACGGCGGCGGACGGCGGACGGACATTTCAAATTTGGATTCTACGCACCTTGAAACGTAAAGTGACAAAGTTTGAGGGGGGGTTATAAAAATTGTTAGCTATACGATCACATAGGCTTATTATTGGAAATAATAAACCAAAAAAAAAAAAAAAAAAAAAAAAAAAAAGAGGGAACTACCAAGAAGTAATATCTACTAAATAAGTGGTTCCGGGGTTTTAGTTGGTTTGCCCAAAAAGCACAAAAAGGGAGACTCCAACACTGTTGAGGAGTACAGTCACTCCTCTTCGTTCATAAAGAATTTTCCCAACTCAAAAAAAAAAAAAATCTCTTGGTTAGTAACACATTTAACCAGCTATTTATTTTCGCGTTTTACAGCAGAGTACAAAGAGAAAAAACCTAGTACATTCTTTCTTTCTTCTTCTTCTTGTGAACAGAAAAAATAGTACAGAACATTCCGTAGGAAAATAAATAAAAGCGAAATGAACATAGAAGCTGTTTTGGTGGTTTGTGGGGAACTAGGTAGGTACCGATAATCTCCAGGGCGGAGAAATCTGTCGGATGCTATCCTGAAAACGACTATTATTTAAGTAGGTTTTTCCCAATATCTCCGGATCAATTGATCGTAATCTTTAATAATTTTTAAATGTGTTGTTAATATTTTTCTATCAACTGTGCGATGGATTTCGGAAAATTTTGATTGATAATATTGAATATTAACATTCAAGTTCGAGTTTTCAAAGTCGATTTTTAAGGTTGTTTATTCGTTTCAAACTTCAATTTTTTTTTCAAAAATCGCTCTTTTTCACTAGGAATATTATTTTGGCTCTAACTGTGCTTAAATTATGTTGGGAATATCCACACAAAAAATGTTAGACCGTAAAGTGGTGAGGAAAATGCAATACCGAGACGAATGTGTGTAAAAATGAGTGGCAGAAATTTCATGAAAGTGTCAATGTTCGGAGGATCCAGAAGCTTGAATATTGCACGAATCGGGAACAAAAGTTTCAGTAACTACATTTTCTGCTGGAAAAAATTGTATGTGACAATACAAAACCAATGACAGTTTCAACGGCTGTAGAAACCATTAGCCAAAAATTAATGTGTTGAGCATCTGAGTCACTCTAATTTTACAGTTCAAATTTTAATTTTTCAACAAGGTTTTGTAAATTTTGTAAATGTTTGTGTGACAGTACCATAAGAGATACAACTCGTACTAATAGATATATGCTACGTTCGGAGAAGATTGGTTTTCCAGTTCCAGGATCACCCATCCATCGCCAAACGCAGGCTTTCGAAAACACGGGGAGAAAGCGCCCGAAGCCCGTTGGGAAACAACGGAGCGACGGCAGCGCATTCCCTTGGATCTCGCGGGAACTGCCACAATCCCCCCCTTAAAAAACATACTTGATTGAAGAGCAAGTATGTAAACTAGGTGGAATAGTTTACTGGTTGAGAACTGATGCTCACTAATAAATAGCTGCATTGGCGATTGAGGATAAAAAGGTGAAATTAAAACAGGATGGATTGTCAATGAATCTTCATATGAAGTATTCATTAGGTAGTTAACCCCAATCAAAGATTGGAACAATCGGGAATAATATAACTTGCTCAACCAGGAGACTTACAGTAGGGAGCTGCCCACTTTGGGGACTTACGAAAATGGGAACTATGCCCTGGGGAATTAACTTGCTCAACTTTGGAGACTTACAGTGGAAGGTGCCCACTATGGGGACTTATGAAATAGGGAACAATGCCCTTGAAAATTAAGTATGTTAAATAGAAATAATATGAGGGGATAAATTGAGAAATTAATAATCAAGAACCAATGAAAGTATTTATGTATCCAAGGGAGTATAATGGCTATTCCTACTAGAAACCCGGGCCATGTTTCTTCTGAAACATTAACGCCCCAAAAATACTGGATCGGATTACTAGGCGTCAGCCGTGCATAATCCTAACCACGCTCTGCTACCATGTAATGGACTTAGGCAGCCCTAGATGTGCTATGGGGGCCTAAATCCACACTCATCGATAGAGAGGTGTGACAGTACCATAAGAGATACAACTCGTACTAATAGCAAATACGCTAAGTTCGGAGAAGATTGGTTTTCAGTACTAGGATCACCCATCCATCGCTAAACGCAGGCTTTCGAAAACATGGGAAGAAAGCGCCCGAAGCCCGTTGGGAAACAACGGAGCGACGGCAGCGCATTCCCTTGGATCTCGCGGGAACTGCCACAATCCCCCCCTTAACACTTTCAATCCGAGTCTGAAATGGGTGAACACACCCCACACGGGTGTTTCATCTCAAAATAATGGAGGGGGGGGGGGGGGGGGGGGGGGAGCAACCCTTATCACTCTTATCTGTGCCCTGACTGACTGAAGGTCAGTATCAGAAAACGGCGACCTCTGGTGGGTAGGTAGGTTTCTACTGAGTAAATCGTGCTGCTGAACGGCCTTCTAAACCTTTCCTATCCAACACACGTGGCTTTTGAAAGAGGCACTATCGTTTTTTAGGCTTTGTGTCATATGACACTACCCGTGTGAGAGAAGAGCAGACTTGTGTCATATGACACGTCCCGCATTGAAAGTGTTAAAAAACATACTTGGTTGAAGAGCAAGTATGTAAACTAGCTGGTTGAGAACTGATGCTCACTAATAAATAGCTGCATTGGCGATTGAGGATAAAAAGGTGAAATTAAAACAGGATGGATTGTCAATGAATCTTCATATGAAGTATTCATTAGGTAGTTAACCCCAATCAAAGATTGGAACAATCGGGAATAATATAACTTGCTCAACCAGGAGACTTACAGTAGGGAGCTGCCCACTTTGGGGACTTACGAAAATGGGAACTATGCCCTGGGTAATTAACTTGCTCAACTTTGGAGACTTACAGTGGAAGGTGCCCACTATGGGGACTTATGAAATAGGGAACAATGCCCTTGAAAGTTAAGTATGTTGAATAGAAATAATATGAGGGGATAAATTGAGAAATTAATAATCAAGAACCAATGAAAGTATTTATGTATCCAAAGGAGTATAATGGCTATTCCTACTAGAAACCCGGGCCATGTTTCTTCTGAAACATTAACGCCCCAAAAATACTGGATCGGATTACTAGGCGTCAGCCGTGCATAATCCTAACCACGCTCTGCTACCATGTAATGGGCTTAGGCCGCCCTAGATGTGCTATGGGGGCCTAAATCCACACTCATCGATAGAGAGGGTGTGACAGTACCATAAGAGATACAACTCGTACTAATAGCAAATACGCTAAGTTCGGAGAAGATTGGTTTTCCAGTACTAGGATCACCCATCCATCGCTAAACGCAGGCTTTCGAAAACATGGGAAGAAAGCGCCCGACGCCCGTTGGGAAACAACGGAGCGACGGCAGCGCATTCCCTTGGATCTTGCGGGAACTGTCACAGTTTACACTTTAAGTAACTAACTTAAAATTTCTAAAACTTAAATTATCTCAACTTAAAAAACTTGGATTCGTTTCAGAATGTCTCAAAACGGATTTCAATGAAGAAAATGTTTGAAAATTTGATTTTAAAGTTTTTGGAGCAATTGCATTAGCTTCATTTTTTATGAAAATTCGCTAAAATAAACTGAAAATTCGTGAGTTGAAGTGTGAAATACGTTTACTATCGCGGAGTCGTGGAAATCTTCAAGTGTTACCATTCGAATGAGCGAGAAAAAATACTAAGAACACCCCCAAACTCGTTTTTTCATATGGGGTGATTTTTCACAAAAACTTTCGCTAATTTCACCATTTTGATTGGGGAACACTTTTAACCCATTGAAAACTGTCTGTGAAACGCACGGCGCCTTTTCAACACATACGGCGTTGTGAAGTCTGCTTCTCCCTATGACAGGAGTAATATGTTAGCTAAAATGTATTCTATTGATCACATTTTCCTACCTCTATATCTTTAGATGATACCGTCACCATTGATAATGGTTACCCATCCACAAAACCTACACGTAGATCACTACAAAACTATTATACGGATTCCCAAACTATTCAACACCTATGACAACGCAACGCCTGCTTCAAACCAGAACGTAATTTCCATAACAATACTTATAACATGCTGGAAACTCTTTAAGAGTCTCTCAGATGGTCCTAGCGATTGATCTATTACCCGCACTGCCGGCATAAAACTGTCGATATAATTTTTTCTCTCTCTTCCTACCCTCCGTCACCGAAAAACTACGAACGGCGCGATAAAAACGAAATGACAATCATATCGTATTGTCGTCGGATTCTAATTAACATCACAATTACGGCGCGTAAAAAAACATTCCGACATCTGCGGAGTTTGAAGGATTTCTCATTGTGATGCAAAGATGCAAAAGAAGGGGGAGGCTGCCGAAAGGGGTTGGAAGCGCACCCCTGTTTCAGGTTCTATGAAACCAAACATTAATCCTCTTTACAATCAGCATTCCCCCATTTCCATAGAAGTGCGCCTATCGATTCATCTAGATTCCGTAGAGTAAAATATGGCTCAATGGTGCGCAGATCTAGTTTTCCTTCAGCTGTTACTTACATATTGCTAGAACAGTAACGACATCCCTCAACACCGACTCAATTTTCGACCGTAGTTTTTTAAATTTTTTATTGCACCAAGTAATAAATATATTATTAACAATAATACTTTGAAAATATGGATAAGAATTCGAAACTAGATACTTCACTGAGTTTTTTTCATTATGAGAGATGCCTTTTAGCGCATTTTCTTTAAAAGTAGGAAAAATGAGCTAATGTGATCACTTTGTCTGTTATTGTTTGTATGTATGTACGTCCTTTTAAAACCGTTGTAAACGTCATTGCCCGACGTCCGATTTCGATGAAACTCGGCATGAATAAGACTTAAGAGAGGTTATTTATCAGATGGGTGAGCCAAAGCCATTTTGTCTCCTATTTAACGCAGGAAGCTGAAATTTGAGAGAGATGCTCAGAGGAAAATGCTGAAGACGCATGAGAGGTCATCGATTAGCTGATTGAGCTCCAAAGCCATTTTGTCCCCTATTCGACGCAGGAAGCTGAAATTTGAGAGGGATTCTCAGAGGAAAATGCTGAAGACGCATGAGAGGTCATCGATTAGCTGAGTGAGCTCCATAGCCATTTTGTCTCCTATTAACGCAGGAAGCTGAAATTTGAGAGGGAGGTTAAGGTAAAATGCTGAACACGACAGAGGTCATCGATTAGCTGATTGAGCTCCAAAGCCATTTTGTCCCCTATTCGACGCAGGAAGCTGAAATTTGAGAGGGATTCTCAGACGAAAATGCTGAAGACGCATGAGAGGTCATCGATTAGCTGAGTGAGCTCCATAGCCATTTTGTCTCCTATTCAACGCAGGAAGCGTCTATTTCACGCGGATCTCCATACAAGAAAATGCGCTATCATGTGACTCACTTAGTGAGCACTGATCTACTTGTTTTTCACTTTACTACCTTACAAGCAGGCAAGATCAAGATGGATTCTTAGGTACGCTTAAGTCTTCTTGTGACATTGCTTGCGTCAAGGAGACGGACAGCTTCCTCGCTAACATGATTACAAAGCCGATGGAGGTGACTCATTGATCGTCGCTTTATAGCTTCTCTTTTCTTTCGACCTTAAGATTTTGATGGAGACGTTCATTTCAAAAGTATAATGATGTATCGATAAGAGTTCATGGTACATCATTCTGGTGTGATGTCTTGGTTTGATTGAGTCGTACAACCTCACATTTGGGCTCCATAGGTCTAGGCAGGTTAAAGGACCTGATTATACAGTGCAAGCTTGTTATGGATCGACAGCTTCGACCGTCGTTTACCCATTTTTATATTTTTCTGAATGTGAGAGGGAGTCCTTCTTCCGGGGAACTGGCGATTCCTTCCAATCAAAGTCAAAGTTGGACCTTGAGACCCGAGGGAGATGGCGATTCCTACCGGTGTGAGGCCGTCCAGTAAGCCGAGGTTCGGTGATTCATTCCCCTAGAATCTCAAAGTGATAAGGCCCAAGAATGCAGCCAAGACAGTTTGGCCGAATGTCAAGATATTCGGATGTAAATTCCACGTCTCCCAATCATGGTAAATATTCATGTTACTGCATAAATACAGCTACAAAATATATAAAACAAATATAAATATATGAAAAAAAAAAAAAAAAAATTGTATCCGGCAACTCATTGCTCGGCAAACTCCTGAAGATGACCCTCACCCATTTGCTAAAAGGGCCAGTGTTGAATTTGGGGGAGATTTTTGAGCAATGAAATTGAGACATGAACTTTACGATGCATTTTTTATTTAGTGATTATTGTGTTTTTAATACTTTGATTAGGGCTTTTTAAGGGTAGTGCTAGATTGTGCAATTAAGGGTTTAGTCCTATAAACAGTAAATTTTTGCTTCAAAACTAACCAACACCTGGGCGGGAAGCAATTGAGTAACGGGAAGGAATCGCCGATTGCAGGAGAAGGAATCTTCATGCTTTTTGAAGGTCAGGAAGGAATCGCCGGTCCCCGCTTCTTCCAACATCGCTTCCTGAACCAGATATCGAGCGACATTTTACTGATATGCACTATGAGAACAGCTTTTAGAGTGAGAAGCACAAATACTCGAGAGTGAACTAACACAAATACTCTAATTTGGCCGGCGTTTCTCATGAAATTTTCATTTTCATGAGATGATGCAATTTTTATGGTGTTGCTCCGGGTTTTGAAAAATGCTGATGACGTCGTCGGGAATTGCATTGTGTGTAATTGCATTGACAGGAATTGCATCATTAAGAGTCGATCGGGTTACTTCTTAGGAATTTCCCCATGGATTTCACCGCCATTAGACAAATAGTACTACTATTGGACGTACAACATAGTTATTATTGTGATATGTAAAATCCATAGAATTATTTTTTTAATCTGTTCATCAGTGGCTGTCTTGCCATGCCTACTCAGCAGGCTTTTGCTTCTTCACTACCGAAGGTAGGGAAGCTTTGTGTCTGTGATTGAAGTCGAAGAAAGTTTAGTCATCCGAAATAAAAATTCCCACTTGCTTTTTGCTTTTCAGAGTTTGCTGATCCATTTTGGTTCCGTGTCTTTCTGTCTGTCTGATGTCCGTCTGCCTGTCTGTGGTAAATTCTTGTCACGCCCTAAACACTACCAAGTTCTAGTCCAATTCTAATTAAATTTGCAGGGATTTCGAAAATTAGCTCTCAGACGGTCTCCTATAATTTTCAATGCCATCGAACCAACAGTAGCCTGTGCGCATACGCAAACGTGAATTTATCTTAAGACGTCTATTTCTCATCATCTGCTCGTCCGATTCCGTACAAACTTGGTAGGTAGTCGGGTATATATTCTAGAAAAATGCCTTATAAATAATATTTCGATTGTAGAAATAATAACTACTGCGCATGCGCGAAACCAATATCGATTGGGACATGCAAAACACCGAGTCTAATGGATCGATTTTGATGAAATTTTCAGGGATTGTGCGGGTTAGCTTCCAGACAGTCCCCTATACGTTTCATTGCCGTTGAGTGAATAGTGGTCTGTGCGCATGCGCAATCGTTAATTTCTTATAACGTCAGTTTCGTATCATCTATTGGTCCGATTTCGTTCAAACTCAAGAGGTTGTGGGGTCCAGGGTGATGCCTTTTGTATTTCATCGCGTTCGCTTGGTTAATTGGTAACTACTAAGCAAGCGCAAAATTAATATCGGATGGCACTCCGAGAGTAATGAATCAATTTTGATGAAATTTTCAATTATTGTGTGGGTTAACCTTTAGAAAATTTCCTCAAATTCAAACATGAATTATATCCCTAATTTGCATTATACCATGTATACATATGAATTAGATAATGTTATATTTTGCATTCAATTATTTCGACTCGGACTTTGTTTTTCAACTAATTCTCTAAGTCCATGAAACAATGTGTGAGGAAGCTAAGATACTGCCTATCCAACTTGGCAGACGTTTTTGTATATTTTGAGTTATCCTAATAGACAAGGTATTTAAGCATGAACTTAGCTTGGGTCCCATAACGACTATATTATGCGCTAATTGCTAGTATATTTACCTAAGTGTACAATTGGAAAGCGGTGGGGTTGGCACTCGAGGGGTGGGACTTCCTACAGAAGGGGAATACATTTGAGTTCAACCCAATCCAGAATTTTAATTTAGGACTGATAAATATATCAAAATAATTGCCGTAATTCTAATCCAGGTTAGATTCTAATATACGCGATGAACTTGAAAAGATCCACTCTTCTTCAACTCATCTCCATCCGATTTTGAGTATATTTATATCATTAGATCATGATAAATAGTCAGTTATTCGTTTTATGGAAGTTCTTCTCTCTTTTCAATATGGGATTATTAATTACGCCTGAATGGGAAGGTAAAGGTTGTGTTCATATTACGTTTTATTCCGATAATCAAAGAAACTGGAGAATGCAGAGGTAGTTTGAAAACATTCCTACATAGACAGCTCTTGCCGGTGATTCTTCGAAGAATTATCCCGTTCTTTCTTAGGAATCGAATAAATTCCAACCGACTCCCGCGATATCTTTCATAAAGAAAACGAAATTAAGGAAAGACTGAGAAAAGAACCCATCAGTGCAGTGGGGGTAGGAGGGAAGAAAAAACTTAAGGTAACTTTGAGTAATGAGGACTTTAAGGTAAATGACACTCAAGGGAAGAAAGGTAAGAAAACCTTGAGGATCATTAGGGGAAAGGCTGTTCTTATGGTGGCTCCTTCCGCGCCTAGTTTGCGGAATCGCTCCCCGTTGGAATGAGTTTAAAATGACTTCACCTTACCCTTTTTCGGAAGGGAGGGAAATAGTGCAAAAACCCCGAGCCGCTAAGGTAATTTATAATGTTACCCCCGAAAACGTTTCAAGGAGGAAGAGAAGTTTTGCGGCTAATGGCGGCAGCATAAAACGGCGATGCTCGACGAATTGCGGGGAAAGAGGCGTCAGACGCAGGATCCGAGAGCGCTGATTTGAAATGTAGAGAGGTTTCGGGGGTGTGGAAATGCGAAGGGTATTTCTGGGATTGTTTTTGGAGGTCTGGGGGGTCCTTCAGGAATCGTCGGGCAAGAAATGACAAATAATATATCGTCCTTTACGCCTCGGGGAGAGCGAATCAGATGCAAATGCAAGAGTTTCTTTGGACCGCTAGGACTGCTGGAAGAGAGGGCTGTTGGAGATTACACAGTAAAATTTCTGTACATAATAAAGCTATTTTCCGGAGGGTGATCTTCATAACAACCAGACAACCAGTTGAAGAGAGTCTATCGAAAATGGAGGGGGTTACTGGGATTGGTAGGAATATGCTGAAGCAAAATAATTCAAACTATATTGCTAGAGATTTATGAAAGGAACGCTCGTGTGAGCTTGAGTAATCTTGTAAAATTAGTAGAAGATTCCTAGATAATATCAAGGAATGTATAAACAAATATGGAGAGGATTTTATGGACTATACGGATTCCTAAATCTGCTTATAAAAATCTCTTTGAATTCAATTACCGCATTAGTTTCAATTTGAAACATAGATCGTAAGTAGGATGTGTTTATTTTTGTCCAAGGAAGGAATATTGAACCTAATTGAAGAAATTGAATCGGTAAAAAAAGATTAAAAGTATATTAAGTATTTTACTATTTTCGATGTGACATACCCTTTGTGGCACTGACTGCGCGTGAATAATACGTAACTACAATCTTCAATAAAATTAAATAAAAGTATGGTTCATTGAATTAAAGGCCATGACAGTTCCCTTGGTAATAAAAATATATCGGTAAGAAGGTAAAAAAAGACGTGACAGGATTCTTAAAAACATTTAAAATACAGGTTGAAAGATAGAGTATTTGAATCATTATGCAAGAAACTTTCACAAATACTATTCCCCTAAATATATAAACAGACCCAGGTTTGAAAGTATTTCCACAACTACCTAGTACCTATGCTGATTTTTAGAAAACCACGAGTAGACTTCGAACAGGCCATTCCTCGTGATCGTCCGACATCTCGTCCGATTACTCTATTTTTTTCAACATTTATTTAAGTTATGTTGTCTAACATGGTTTTTGGGTAATGATGAGCCATGAAGAAGGCTCGGGGGAAAGTTTTACGCTGCAGAAGGAGGCCCACAGGATTCACAAATATACCTACGGTGTTTAGCACTGGGTGTAACAAGAAAATACCTATCGTCTTCTTCCAACTACGAGTATCATCCAAATTTAAGCGAACTCGAACGACTAGAGAGTGTAGAGATGGAACATTATGGAATTTACGTTTGTGCATGCCCAGAATGAAGTATTGATTTGGCAACAATGGAACTGATAGGGGACCATCTACAACTTACAATATATATATACAATCAGGTTGAAATTTATATAAAATTATCAAACTGTCATTCCTCAACTCTCATCCTAATATCAGCGTGATCGAACGACTAGGGCGTGAGAAAATGATGCTTGGTAGGAATTACGTTTTCGCATGCGCAGAATAAGGTATTGAGTTAAGAACAATGAAACTGATAGGGGACTGTCTACCCTCTAGCCCGCACATTTCCTGAAAATTCCATCTAAATCGGATGAAAAGTGTGGAAAATATGCTTGTTACAAGGATTTGCGGACACACGACAGACACACACACAGACAGACAGACAAGGAACCAAAGTAGTTCAGAGCCTAGTGCACATTCATGTACAAAACGAACTCTTAAGGACCGCGATTGCAGTTCAAACATTGAAAATCAAAAAAAAAAAAAAAAAAAAAAATTAAGTTTCTGAAAATACATGTACGTTAACTGCATTTCCAAAAAATGAGCTGGAAGGTGTCAACTTTTAGAAAAACCTGCAAATTTAATTAGCTTGCTAATGGTCGTCAACTTTACGTTTGCTTATCAATTTCACGGAAAAATTACAGTTTGAATGCGAAAAGACAGTAGGCACCCACAAAAATACGAGTAGTTACATTATCAACAAATTAACAAAGGGTTTCTTAATTTTCTTGCGTTAGCCGTTGTAGTGATATGATTCAGATTGATAATTTCAAGGATATCAGGGCAAAATGAAATCCTCATTAAGTCTGATGTGATTTCTCTGATTAAAGAAGACTAAATTTGTTTTGCGATTTATTTACGTAGGTATCCACCTACTACTCTGTTCGTACATTTGCTTGGTGACATCCATTATTTTTTGTTAGAAATTAAATAAAACGACCTCTGAATTAAAACGAGGATTTTATTTTGCCCTTGAAATTATCTGGTGCATGCAGTATAATATAATTATTTGTGGCATGAAATTATCGATTTGAATCATATCGCTAAAACAGCAAACACAAGAAAATTATGTACCCCTTTCTTAACTTTCTAGAAGGTTTAGATAGGTTCACGTACTTTTGTAGGTGCCTACCGTTTTTTCGCTTTCAAACCTGAATTTCTCCATGGAATCCATAAAGAATCGCAAAAATGACCATACCACTGAAAAGCTGATTATATTTGCAAGTTTTCTTAACATTTGACTGGTTCCAGTATTTTTTAGGAAAGGCAGTTAAAGTACATGTAATTGCAGAAAATATAACTAGACTTGAACAAGAAACTAGAACTATTTTAGAACTAGAAACTAACTTTGCAGAAATTTATTAATTCAACTATTCAATTTTCAAAGTTTGAACTGAAATTGCGGTCCTTAAGAGTTCGTTTTTTTTTTTTTTTTTTAATTTTTTTTTTTTTCAATTTTTTATCGTGTGTGTCACTAGGCGTATTGTTCTTTTATGGGGTGTTTACTAGTTCTGTAAAATAAAAATCAGGGACTTTTTGGAGACTTTTGGGGTTCAAAATTTTAAAAATCCGTACTTTTGGGGTTAAAAGTTTTAAAAATCGGTGACCAGGCTTTACTTTCTTAAGGAATAGCGTACCGATCGAAATACTTATCAGTAGACCTACTGTAATCATGAGTAGCCTAAATAAAATTAGATCTTCATAAGTCTTTTATAGATTTTAGCATACTTACAAAGTACAGAAGTCTAAGACTACTCACAGAATATTAGTTGCTTCTGTCTACGTCGCCGACGCTTGCATCTGTCAGTTCTATATAGATTCAAAAATATCAATTGATTCTTTCGTATGTTTTGTGAATTCTGGTATTGGCATTATATTATGTTTATTTGGTTACCGACGCCATAAAAATCGGTGACTCCTATAATAAAATCCGTGACTTTTGGAAATATCCGAGACCTACTATTAAATCCATGACTTTTTCGGGACTTTCCAGGGATCTATGACCTGTAGACACCCTGTTTTAACGTATTGTTGTTTTAAAGTGAAAGTACATGGGTTCTTAAAGCAAAAAACGTGGTTTTCTTAAAAAAAAAAAATTTTTAAAACATCATATCTTGGGAACGTATTTAAATAGAAAGGTTCGGTTGGCGGCATCCTACTTCATTTTCCGTCTAGTTTCGCTCACGTCTTTGTAATACCATGTGTGCATATATTTTTTATTGTCACCTAAAAAAAAACTCGTACTTTCTCTCTTATGAGAGAAGAGCTATGAGCAATGTCTCAGTAATTTCCTTCTTTTTTTTATTGTTTTAAATGAAATAACAATTAGAAAATATAAAATAACTATGGACACTCAATTACTGAATTTGCTGTATGCCAGTCTCGACGATGCCCTATTCTTCCACGCATATTGCCCGAATAGTGCTTCACATGAAACTGTGTAGTGACAACTCGTACTGATATCTCCAACTGAACATAATAATGATTTATTGACTGCATGTTGCGAAAACTACATTGGAAACAACACCTAACATGTTTATGGGTTGTGTGACGTTTTTTTCTTTGCGTAACGAAATAGCCGTAACAAAATTTCCGGTTGACCCGTCGACTAAGACATTTTCAATGTCAAAAACCAATTAAAACGCTTGCATACGAGTCTGCAACACACTGGGACATTTTATGTTTCTAGTTGCAGACTCGTATGTGTTGCGTACTCGTTTGCAAGCTCTAAGAGCCACTCAGCAGATCCGGAACCTGGACAATTACCTAATAAAATGATTTAACCACCTCTTCACAAATCAAACCGTTCTCATAATATTCGGATCACCTGCTATGAATAAAATCATCGAAACACCAGCTCAATGAAATCATCAGAAATTAACATTGCAATCATGTTCACAATATCAATTTTTGAGAATGATCACCTGTGTGTACACAATATTGTTCATGTAACCATGCTCATAACTCAGCTTGTTGGCCACGCACTTCGCAGTAGTTAACATAATATGGTTGGATAAATCGAGAGCTTTCGAACGAATAGTCAACGTATTTTGTGGGATGAAAAACGTCGAAGTACCTACCATTTCCCTAGCAACGACTCGGTTGTAAGAGGAAATCATCAAATCTGTGCGCATGTGCAAACGTGAATTTCTCAACGCCAATTTCTCATCATCTGTTGGTCCGATTTCGTTCAAACTTGGTAGGTGATTGGGTATATGTTGTAGGCAAATACCCTATAAAGTATCAAAACACAAACGGTGGGTACAGCTTTCATACAAGTACGCAACCACGAAAGACATTTTATGTCTTTGCGCCCCCTCCCGCACCCACACCACGTACCACGTAGGAACCTATTATAATTATTCGTAGTAAGTATATAATTATTCTTTTCTCATGTAAATCCGAGCTTCATTTCCAAGACTAGTACATCTCCAAGAGATAATTCGTTTATCGATTGTTTGGTCTTAAAATTATGTCCTTACTTATATAAAGCTTGCAATCGTGTTCACAATATAAATTATTGAGAATAGTAACCTGTGTGTAAACAATTATTTAAACAATTACGCTCATACCGCAGCTTTTCGGCCACGCACTCCGCAGTGGTTAACGCAATATGGTTAGGTAAATCGAGAGCTATCCAATGAGTGGTAAACGATTTTTGTATTTGAATGAAGTTGGATTGCTATTTCGAAAGAAGAAACACGTAAATGGAAAGTGTAGTATCATTCCTCACTCTTTTCCCAGACGGTGATTTCAAGAATACGAGAAGATTTATAGGAAGCTGATACACTAATACGGGTAATGGCCCGGAAAACGAATCTGGTTTACAGAGAGTAGATGTTGTGGGTGGATGGTCAGAAACTGCGGTGGTACATTTGCATTTTACTAAAGAGGAAGACGAAGAGGGAGGTGGAGGGATGGAGCCGGTACGGGGCGCCCCCGGGCTCCTCAAGACATTGTGACCTTTCAACAAACCCTCCAGGGGCCTCCTTCGATTGCAACTTAACAATTTATGTAAATCTCGGGAACGGGTTAACAACTTCTCTCTGCCTCCCGCTCGCTGTATCCCCCCAGTTCCTCCGGGGGTGATCTTCTTACTCTGGAAAGCCAATTTTTATTTTTTAGGACCGGACGGCTCCGAAGTGTGCTGACCCGGGCGAGATTCATATTGGACTAATAGAAACCCGGACAGGATAACTCTTGTTTTCATGGGCGGACGTTAGCATATTGGATGGATGAATTGGATTACTTGGAAGAGGATGCTTAGTGTGAGAAGTTTTTCATGTCCTTAGTGCATTTTGTTATCTTATAACATCACCACCAGAAACACATCTGTGTACATCACCATCAGAAACACCATTTAAACTAATTATAGAGAAATAACGTTAATCGGGTGGACAATGGTCCACTTTTTATGATTTTTTAGCTCTCATTTTCATGTATTTTTTTCTTAAACTTCATCTATCAGCGATGTTTTTAAGTGGTGGACAATTGAGGAGCTGACATGGGAATGCACTTAAGTCCAAAAACTACAAAAAAGTTTTTTTCGTCGAAATGCAAGTAAACAGTCACGCCAACGGTGTGGAAAAAGCCTTGTTAATATTAGATCACACCGTGACCAAGTCCTGATACCTTTGCTTGGAGAAGAGATTATGTCGAACAAATCTTATAGGAGTTGAAAGGGAGTTCCTGTTAAATTTGATTTTTGGACTTAAGTGCATTCCTATGTCAGCTCCCCAGTTATTTTTAAGGTTGTCATACAACAAGTGATTAATGTGTAACGGGTAGACTATGATCCACTGACTTTTTCGCCTATTTTTCTCTCCTAGAACGATCCTGGATCATTTTCACCTCCAATATTCCGTGCTCGGACCTTTTAAAAATTGTTTGGAGTAAAACCAACAATGTTTTTCGGTGGTGGGGGGACGAATTAAAAAATTCGTTAAATGACAAATCAAAAATAGAACATTTCGGATAGGGCCGTAGTAGATGAAAATAAGAGTTACTACTAAGAAGTTGGGAGAATACTACAGTTACTATGGTCCACACACGTAGGACTACAGTCCCCCCATCATACGCAACCGTTTTGGGTTTTTTGATCAAGGAAAATCAACTGGGCATATTTTTTCCACTAACTCGACAAATATCTCTTAACAATTAGGTATATTACAAACAAATAAAAAAACTTAATTTAATGGATTAAACACTGCGAACTGACTGCACTTTGGAAAACAAATGCAAAAAAACAATGATATCACTTTTATTAAATTTTTCCCGCCAAGGGCAGGAAAACATACAAAGAAGAGACAAAGAGAGCTCTTGGTATCCCCAACCTCATCAATTCTGCTAGCAAGAAAAATTACAGCTGACCGTTCCCGCCATTCTTCAACCCTACAGAACAAATTCAAAATCAAAAATCTTTGTTGGATCATAGTCTCCCCGTGTGGTTATAGCCACCCCGATCGGTTACGGTACCTCTCATTTTATCAAACTCATGGAGAAGGATTGAATCATGGATAGTTTCCGGAGAAATTTGTACCTATATTTATATTTCAACGTTTTAGTTTATTTTATTTTTAAATAACAAACCTTTGTATTTGACTAAGAAAAGAAAAAAAAATTACCTCCCCTCCCCTTTTCATCAAAATGTGTTGGTTTACGTTTCAAGATGGGTAGAATCAACATCAGCATCACGTTCAATAAACACTAAAGGATAGAATCTAAGGGCTGAAATATTCTAAAATCGAGATCTCAAAAACTTTCCAGGAAACAGCAGTTTTTTGGAGGGGGGGGGGGGGGTTAATTTATAGGTAATCCGCCCTAAGAATCAAATGAAACCACTCGGATCGCTGAAAGTTCAACCGCTCGCTCTCCCTAATGGCCAAAACATTGACAAGGAAAAAATTCAACAACATTAGAGTGAAAAAAAACAACTGGTAATTCAACATAGCGAATATCACCATGAAAACTACAATGACTGTATCAGCTGATACAATTCCAATGAAACTTTGACTTCATTTACATAAACTTCAACTATGACTTGAACACGAACCGAGTTTAATATAACTTATCTATCCTTAGATGGACTTGTGAAGCGTAGGTAGGTGATCAACTTATTGATTTTGTAACAGTGCCAATCAACTGCTACGACGGCAGTTCCACAGAACGCCGGTAGGATCTACCGAGATCCTCCCTCTTTCCGCCGATTGTATCAGCTGATGTGATTCCAATGAAACTTTGACTTCATTTACATTAAGTTTGAGTTGAACACTAAATAAAGTTTATTATAACTTCTCTATCCTATAGATGGACTTGTGAAGCGTAGGTAGGTGATCATCCCATTGATTTTGTGACAGTTCTAATGAGCTATTACGAGAGCAGTTCAAAAGAACGCAGGCTGGACCTACCGGGATGCTCCCGCTCCCTGCGGATTGTATCAGCTGATATAATTCCAAAGAAACTTCGACTTCATTTACATCAACTTTGACTTTGACCTGAACACAAAATCGAGTTTATTATAACTTCTCTGTCCTATAGAAGGACTTGTGAATCGTAGGTAGGTGATCATCTCATTTATTTTGTAACATTTCTAATTAACTGTTACAAGAGGCGTACCACAGAACGACGGCAGGATTTTCCGAGATCCTCCCACTCTCGAACCATTCGAGATCCAGCCTATCTCAAGTTAAAAAGTCTCGCTTTCTTCTTTGCGCGTATAGCAATTAATTATCATATAAACCATATTGATTCCTATCCTTATACAATCCTATTGATTTCCTCAAATACCTAAACCCCAAGCGCGGTATCTCATTTACTCTTATAGGATTATCTATACTATTAATAAGAATGAAACTCCGTTTGTTTGTCTGTCTGTTTGTCGTGTCTATGCACGGCCAAACGGCTGAGTGGGCCGGATCTACGAGTGGGGGGATCTTCTTGGGATTTTCCGATAGGGTGTATAAGCGAATTTAAAATTTTCTAATCCCAGCCGAACCATGGGCCGTAGGGCGGGAGGGGGGTCGAAGTAAGAATTAATGTGCGCTTTTTGGACTTCCCCGCTTCCCCTACCCCTCTAAACGGCCGTTGACAATTCCGGAAAAATACGGGTTTCGTAGGTTTTTGAACGAGGAAGACGACGGCGCGATCGGATCGCGAAAAAAGTATCGGTAAATGCGTCAAAAAAATGCGAGAGTACGGACCCGTTTTCTCGAAAAGTCCGCCGAAAAACTTGGTTTTTTCTGATTAAAATATACCCCATAAAGGTACGTTTTTCGGAACGGTTTTCGCGGGCGAAATACAGCTTTGGGTCCGCCGAATCTGAATCCGAAATCGGATATCGAAAAAAGTGACGAGAACTCGGTCAAATTGCGAGCAGAAGCGAGCAAAGCGATTAAAATGATTCTGCCGTGGACGAGAGAAGGCTCAAGAATTGACGTGAAGGGTTCGATGTCACAACATTGCGAGGCGAGCAGGTATGCCTACATAGGTACCTACCTTGCGAGCGAAGCGAGAGCCATTTCAAATAATAAATACGGACTTTGTCCTACACATATACAGGTATACCTTGCGAGCGAAGCGAGCAACATCCCTGAATAAACTTTTCGTGGTTCCTCGTAGTTTTATAAGATTTAATTTGTTTGTAATAATTCCCAACTGAAAAAAAACGTCTGCCAAGTTGGGTGGGCAGTATAACTTCCTCAAGCGAGCGAAGCGAGCAGCATCCCCTACAGAAGTTAAACCTACCCTTAGAGATCTACCGTTTGCGAGCGAAGCGAGCAGCATCCCCTACAGAAGTTAAACCTACCCTTAGAGATCTACCGTTTGCGAGCGAACCGAGCAACATCCCCTAAATGCCATACTTTGCGAGCGAAGCGAGCAACATTTTCTACATGCCAGACTTTGCGAGCGAAGCGAGCAATATTCCCTACATGCCACACGTTGCGAGCAAAGCGAGCAACTTAATGGGGGTCCGGGGGGCTTGCCCCCCGGCTGGACGTGGAGGCGAGCGTAGCGAGCCGGAGCGGCTAGTACTCAATATAAATATCTCAGCAACAGAGTAATCAGGCAATCTTCCCCTTTAAACAAAATGATTTTCATTAATCTCTTTCTTGGAGCATCAATTAAAGAAATTGGTATTAAAAGGTTTTAAGTGATTAATTCCCTATCTCATTTGATAAAACTCTCATCCTCAATAAATATAAGAATAAGTTACATTAAGTAGAGAATAAGAACTTTAAGCAAGGCACACAATTTTCAAGCTTTCCATTTTCAATTAGCAGATGAGCTCTTGTTAAATACAGAAGAACTAATGAAATGTAGGTGTTCTTTTTAATTATTTAATTACTCTTCGGTTGGCGTCTACGGCTATACAGTTACACTTAGATATTGTATATTTGGTTTCGTTTTAATTAAGCTATTGCTCTCGCCTCAAAATTTGTAGAATGTGAATTTTTGAAAAAATTGTATGCAGAAATCCGTTTCAGGCTATTCTGAATCATATTCTGAAGTTTAACGCATTTTTTTAATGTATGTATGTATGTATATATGTATGTATGTATATATGTATGTATGTGTCATTCCAGACGATAACTATCCGTAGAATTGTGCTAGAAACATCAAACAAACTTTAAAATGTTAAGGACACAAAACGAAAGTTCAAGTTCGTTGGCCAGCATGATCGGATTACATCTTCGGGTTGAAATTTTCAAAAATGTAGTAAAAAATTTCATAATAGCCTGTTTTTTGCGATTTGTTGTGCGAAATAATTTTTTCAGCATACTAACATGTGGTATATTCGGAATCAGCGTAAAATTTCCTATAAGAATATGTATCAAGTTTTCAAAAATTTCAAAGTTGAAAAATCAGTCAAAAATCGATTTAATCGAAGATTTCTTCAAAAAGTCGCTCATGGGGTCATGCTGCATGACTGGACTTTTTGATTACGTCTACGTCAATGATTAATAAATCATTGTAATAATAATAACGTGGATTGATAAATCATTGTAATAATTCTAATGTAATCATAAATCATTGTAACATTTCATTCTAACTTATTTAACTTCTTTAAATAGAACGAAATAATGCCGTTCGCTAGTTGTAAATAACAACTGAAATGTCGAAGATTTCTTCAAAAATTCGCTCATGGTGTCATGCTGCATGACCTGACTTATTTCGTTTTAGATTTCGTTTGGTTCTTAGATTTCGTATATACAAGATAGTGTGCAGCGTCTAGGATTCTACGCATTTCGAAATGTAAACCATCTACAACAATTTACATCTACAATACTGGGTTTCTCCGAAATAGGTGTCACACAAAAGCGGAATCGATTGGATTTCAATGAAGATCATTTTCAACAATTTTGATATTAACAATTTCCGAGCAATTGCAATAGCGTCATTTTTTACGCGAATTAGCTAAAAATGCGAGTTGAGAGGCACCTTTTGTAAGAAATTAGTTCTAGAAATGTCAATTCTCTAGTTTTTCAAGCTGAATACTTTGACAATTATAATTATTATATTGAATACATTACTACATATAATTACTACTTGTACTTGATAATATACTAATTACAATGTTTACTTACTCGATTATTTCCACCACCAGTTGAGTCTTGGTTAGGTACTGAATTACCACCTGACGAAACCTCACACAATGAATACTCGGATTCCGATTCCAATAATCAAATATACATCTAATCACATAAATTGTTGACTTATTTATTGTTAGCAATTCAAATTAGTGTTGCCCTCGGCATCTTATCAACCGAATCAGCTGATTTTCATTGGTATCAGCAGTGATATCAAATTACCATTTAGTAGTTTTACATTCCATCCATAACTACTTTGTGCAACCTTGCGGCACGCAGCGCGCTCTTTGTAGAGTTTCTTCTTTTGCAATCAAATATTGACTTTCCATGCTCTATATTAGTTTTTTTTTAGCATGGAACATGCTTTAACTTTGGACTAACTATCGAAAAATGTTACGCGGATTTGTCACGAAATTTTAACACAGAATGTGTTTTTGCGATGACCTACCGAAAAAAAATCGTCACAAAAAACCGACAGAAAAAACCGTTATGCGCCTTTTATAATGATTTTCACGTACAACCAAGACGTTGGTAGGGAAATGGAACTTCCGCAATTTTAATCGCACAGAAATCGTTCACCATTCGTTGGAAAGCTCCTGATTTATCCAACCATATTATGTTAACTACTGCGAAGTGCGTGGCCATCAACCTGAGTTATGAGCATGGTTATTTGAATCAATTGTTTACACACAGATGATCATTCTCAATAATTGATATTGTCAACATGATTGCAACCGCTTGTAAATTTTCTTATGATTTTCACGTACAACCGAGCCGTTGGTAGGGAAATGGAACTTCCGCAATTTTAATCGCACAGAAATCGTTCACCATTCGTTGGAAAGCTCTCAATTTATATAGTATTTTTCTTGTAGTTACATATTTATTTATATAATATTTATAGGGTTTTAGACCAAATTAAATGTCTAACAATTATTTATTTTATTATTGCCAAATATTGTTATTATTCACGTGCAACCAAGCCGTTGGTAAGGAAATAGAATCATCGCAAAAACACATTCTGTGTTCCTATGATTTCATACAGAGTATGGAAAAAGAAATAAACCGGGGGGTGCAGGGGGGCGGAGCCCCCCGCCGAGGCGCAAAGCGCCGAGTTTTCATTTGATTTTCACGTACAACCAAGCCGTTGCTAGGGAAATGAAACTTTTTTATTTTTCACCGGACAAACATCGTTCTCCACTCGTTGGAAAGCTCTCGATTTATCACGCATTTCTTGTTCTTGTATTCATGTCGTAGTTTTATATTTATTTATGTTATAGATAGATATAGTAAACAATGCCGCTTGTTTTGTTGTCACATTTCTTGTATTCTTGTTATTCTTCAAATATCAGAAAGGTCTGTAACATTCTGGAGTATCTGCACACTGCGTTCTGCGCACGCCTGACGTTGGCCGAATGCAAGATGGCTCACTCTTACTCCTTTTTCTCGTAACATATATACGGACAAACCCTATGATAGAGATAGAAGTGCTGAAATACAGAACAATCAGGATCTCGAAAAGTTCCGAAATTAAAGGTTACCAAGGTTTTTGTTTGGTTCAGATTGATATCAGCTCATCAAATTGAATCAGACCACTCGGCACATCTTCCGGCCAACTATTCGCGCTCTAGAAAGGTTCTAAGTGTTGGACAGAAAAAAGTCGTTAACAGGACTGTGAATCTCTAAACGATTTTAGCATGAGGACCCTTGTTTTTATAAAGATATAGTCCTGTGACTTCAGTGACGTCGACACCTTGCTGCACCTCTTCATTTCTCTTGTTCCCCCCGGCTTGAAATATGGCTCTTCTGTATGGTCTCCTTATTTTACTAATGCCCGAAATACTGTGGAAAAAGTGCACCGTGAAGTGCACCGTCCTCCTATTTATTCTTGCAAGTCTGGGATTCTTCGGGACGATTTTGGGGTGCGGGAGCTGAAATGAGTCTGAGCAGATTGGTGCATCTCGAACATCGCAGAAAATATCTTAATGCGGTGTTTTCGAATAAATTGATTAAAGTACAATCGATTCTCTCCTGAAAATTTTAATAATTTCACTCCAGCCTACTATAATCGCACCAACCTTACTTTTTACACTCGCTGTGCTGCCAGCCAGCAACTACCTACTCAATTCTCCTATGATCCGTACGCAGTGAGATTTCATTTTTCTCGGGATCGATCATTCAGATAAGGTCTTCATCAATTTGGTCGTGATGTCCTCTGATAGTGTCTTCATTATCCTTTTTTTTTTTTTTTTTTTTTTTTTTTTTTTTTTTAATTAATAAGATAACTTTATTGTTTAAAAACATTACAGTTTTGCTCGAAATTAAATATAGTAGGATAAAGATCCTAATTCACGTGGCACATCCATGCATTATCCTTGTTGGCATTTTATGTCTTTGCTCTGGCACATAACTCGAAAACCATTACCAAAGTTGTTACCAAATATTCTGATGATTTCCGCTTACAACCGAGTCGTTGCTAGGGAAATGGTACTTCGTCGTTTTTCATCCCACAAAATTCGTTGACCATTCGTTCGAAAGCTCTCGATTTATCCAACCATATTATGTTAACTACTGCGAAGTGCGTGGCCAACAAACTGAGTTATGAGCATGGTTATATGAATAATTATTGTTTGCACAGGTGATCATTCTCAATAATTGTGAACATGATTGCAACCGCTTGTTAATTTCTGATGATTTCATTGAGCTGGTGTTTCGATGATGTGATTCATAGCAGGTGATCCGAATATTGCGAGAACGGTTCGATTTGTGAAGCGGTGGTTAAATCATTTTAATTGGTAATTTCTATGCTTTACACTCTAGGAAGCTGTAATTTCGTATGTAGCCTCTTTAGGACATTTACTTGACGATGCCCAGGGTCCGGATCAGCTGAGTGGCTCTTAGAGCTTGCATACGAGTCTGCAACTAAAGACATAAAATGTCCCAATGTGTTGCAGACTCGTATGCAAGCGATTCTTTATATACTAAATTTATTAGAGCCGTGAGACAATATTAATTATCAGCTCTGTTATTTTTTTAACGCTTTTTGACATTTTATGTCTTTACTATGGCACATAAATGAAAAAGCGTCACGCGGAGATTCCCTAATGATCCCACGATTCTGAGATTTGGTATGTAGCCCCTTCAGGGACTTCTGAACACAACTGACCGATCCCAGATCAGCTGAGTGGCTCTAGAATCCAGTTTTTTCCCTAATGATCCCACGATTCTGAGATTTGGTATGTGGGCCCTTGAGGGACTTCTGAACACAACTAACCGATCCCAGATCAACAATTTTTTGTACACCAATATGCCTGTTTCAATCTTCCTCCAAGGTCTCTACTGAAATTATACTCTCACAATTTTCGTTTTGCGTTGACTAACTACTTACGTTGTCATTATTGATAGCCCCTAAACTGTCCTATGTAAAGTACCAAAATTAATCAGGCTGGGTTTCTTCGACCACTGAGTTAAATATAAAATGTTTCGGGTTTCTCAAGGGTTGGTCAATGGAAAGTCGATATTCTACGCCAACGTTTCGAAATATTTATATTTCATCTTCAGGGCTTGGAAAACTGTATTTGGACGCTTATTTCATATCAATCCTCGTCATAGAGCTTTAGTAGGTAGCTATCTACTTAAACAACATCTTTGGTTATACTGAGAAAACTGATAAAAAACTTTGGGGTATACTGAGAAAAAATTATTTAAGTTATACTGAACAGAGACAAAAATTGAGGTTATAAGATGTGCATAACAGCAACGTGGACGAAAATACTATCACAGGTCAATGACTGAAAATGAAATATAAATGATTCGAAACATCGGCCTAGAATATAGACTTTTTATTGACCAACCCTCGAGAAACCCGAAACATTGTAACAAAATTATTTATATCTTTTTAACTTTCACAGGAGAATATACAGGGTGAGTCTCTCGCAAGTGTAAAAAAAAAAAAATTTGGATGAAACTACATCAAAAATGGAGTAAAATGCCGCCAACCGCATATTTTTATCTCAATCCGTACTCAAGATATGATTTTTTAAAGGTTTTTTCAGGAAAACCGTGTTTTTTTCCTTTTAAACTCAACTTTCTTCACTTTACTTCATTTAATTTTAATTTTTTACCACATTTTCGGAATCAGCACTAAATTTACTATAAGAATAGTGTACTTGGGTTTTTGAAAAGTACCATCCAAAGGCCCTCACATCAGCTCAAACATTGACGATTTTGAAAAAAATAATATTTCTGAAAATCTTTAAAACTTTACTACTCTTTTAAAAAGAATCCTGGAAACTGGCAAATCTCATGAAACCTGCTTCATCTAATATGCTTTCCAACGGTATTATCAAATTTACTTTTATTTTGTTATTTAGGGGAGAAAATAATGTTTTAATGTTAAAAAATGTGGGTTTTTCAATGAAATTGTTGGTTTTCTCGAAAGATGACCCTCCATGAACCAACGAGTATGAGGTCGGTTTTTATGTATTTTTTCTCGCTGGATCGAATGGAAACTCTTGCAGATCTCTCAACTACGTTATAATCGAGTTTTACACTTTAATTAACTACCTAGTTTTACCCCATAACACACATCCATTTAATCGTAACAAACAAGCTAAATATTTGCGATTTTAAGTGTCCAACTCGGTTATAACGGAGTTGGAGAGATCTAAAAATGTTACCATTCGATACAGCGTGAAAAAATACATAGAAACCGACGCCATACTCGTAGGTTCATGGAGGGTCATCTTTCAAGAAAACCAACAATTTCATTGAAAAACCCACATTTTTTTACATTAAAACTTAATTTTCTCCAGTAAATAACAAAATAAAAGTAAACTTGATTATACCGTTGGAAAGAGTATTAGACGAAGCAGTTTTCATGAGGTTTTCCAGTTTCCAGGATTCGTTTTGGAAGAGTAGTAAAGCTTTAAAGATTTTCAGAAATATTATTTTTTCAAAATCGTCAATGTTTGAGCTGATGTGAGGGCCTTTGGATGGTACTTTTTAAGAACTGAAGTACATTATTCTTATAGTAAATTTAATGCTGATTCCGAAATTGTGGTCAAAAATTGATATTAAATGAGTTAAAGTGGAGAAATTTGAGTTTAAAAGGAAAAAAACACGTTTTTCCTGAAAAAAACCTTTAAAAAATCATATCTCGAGAACGGATTGAGATAAAAATATGCAGTTGGTGATATACATTTTTCTCATTTTCGAGAGTGGTCCTTAAAATTATAATACTACCTATCAACGAAGTAAACACTAATTATTATAATGAATATATTACTACTCGGCATAAGACTTAATTATTAGCATAAATCCTAATTATTAGGTTGTATGCCAAGTATAATGTATTCATTATTTACATGTTGTGCTGAAGATGGGTGTGACAGACCCTTGGTATGAAGCCCGCCACCAGAAGGCGTCCACCGAGGGTTGGGTGGCCACGTGACGCGGAGGCGCATCCCAGGGGGACACAATTTCCCCTTCCTCCGAGCAAACACCCCCGTCCTCCTGCGAGCCCCCCTCGTCCTCCCGCGATCCCCTCCCTAAGACTTCCGACTATGCAGGACGGAGGAGCGACGCGGAGGAACACAGGGAGGTCGGAATGCGTTTCTGCGGCTTGTGCAACCAGTCGTCAAGAGGGTGAGGATGCCCCGATTGTTGCCGTAGTTCCCATTCCTGGGACGTCCAGCTTGCGCCATCCCCCCTCGACGTCGTTGCCCCCCCGTCTCCTAGGTGACAATGTGACTCTCCAAAGGGGCTGTAGATCACGACCTTGAATGCCCCCCTTTTGACACACATTGACGCGGTCTGAGAAAGGGACGGGTTCTGGAATTCTTTTCTTCACCTTATTGATCATCTCCAGGATTAGACGTTAACAAGGATGACAACCTTTGCGGACACAAAAGCCGGTCGGATCTCAAAGGGTGGAATCCTCCATGTATTGAGAAGCTGTGTCCAAAGTGATTACGGAATATTCTATTCGTATCTTCAAAAGACCCACATTCCTATTACGATTACGTTCATTTCTGGCCATGAAAATATGACAATACACAGGGTGTAAACGTTAAGGGTGGACCTCCGGCCAAATGTCGATTTTAGAGCTCATTCCAGATCGAAAGTTCCTCATAGAGATTTCTTCTTATGCGCTTAGTAGCTTTCGAGTACCTAATTTAATTTTGAAGATTTTTTTCGTGTTTTTGAACTTTTGTCACTAAAACGATCATAATCCCCTTAATTTGCTTAATGAAAGTGAAAACAATGCTTCCGCTACCTTTCTACCTGTAGACTCGGAAGCAATACGTAGAAAAGACGCCAAACTCGCATTTCCATAAAAGCTCAGTTTTCAAAAAAACTCTCAATGCCACTAAAAAAAAAGAAGTTTTTCGTTATTAAAATTCAGGTTTCTCCCCTAATCAGCAGAGTAAAAGTAGATTTGACTACACCGTTAGAAAGCTGAGATATTGGCGCAATTATTACCGTTTTTGCACCTTGAAAAAATATTGGTTTTAATCCCGCTAGAAAAAACTCAAGGTTTGCCAAATTTGGTAAAATTTTTATTTCAGAAGTGTTTTTTGTGACTCAAACCTTAATTCATAATAAAGGTCAGGCTAATCGGAAATTCAATGTTTAAATCCATCTAATCCATCTAATCGGAAGTTTAAATTCATCTAATAGGAAATTTAATGTTCTTTCCATCGGTATCCCCAAATTTGAATTTACACAGCAAATTAAGAGAGCTGTAATTGTTATTTCGAAATGAGGTCTCAATCACGAAAAATATCTCAGCAATTGAATTATTCGAAAAGTAAGCGTTTAAAAAGAAATATCTCTGAGTAACTTTCGATCAGAGATGATCTCTTAAATTGATCCCTGGCGTTCAACCCTCAACGTTTACATCCTGTATAAGAGTAGTATCGAATAAAAATATCACATACACAGAATAATATCAAATTATTATTCAGAAAAGTTTATTGTCATACATTTGATGGCGAGCAATAATTTCTGTGCACACGAACTGCTGAAATAAAAAACTCGGCGCTTTGCGCCTCGGCGGGGGGCTCCGCCCCCCTGCACCCCCCGGTTTATTTCTTTTTCCATACTCTGTATGAAATCATAGGAACACAGAATGTGTTTTTGCGATGATTCTATTTCCTTACCAACGGCTTGGTTGCACGTGAATAATAACAATATTTGGCAATAATAAAATAAATAATTGTTAGACATTTAATTTGGTCTAAAACCCTATAAATATTATATAAATAAATATGTAACTACAAGAAAAATACTATATAAATTGAGAGCTTTCCAACGAATGGTGAACGATTTCTGTGCGATTAAAATTGCGGAAGTTCCATTTCCCTACCAACGGCTCGGTTGTACGTGAAAATCATAAGAAAATTTACAAGCGGTTGCAATCATGTTGACAATATCAATTATTGATAATGATCATCTGTGTGTAAACAATTGATTCAAATAACCATGCTCATAACTCAGGTTGATGGCCACGCACTTCGCAGTAGTTAACATAATATGGTTGGATAAATCAGGAGCTTTCCAACGAATGGTGAACGATTTCTGTGCGATTAAAATTGCGGAAGTTCCATTTCCCTACCAACGGCTTGGTTGTACGTGAAAATCATTATAAAAGGCGCATAACGGTTTTTTCTGTCGGTTTTTTGTGACGATTTTTTTTCGGTAGGTCATCGCAAAAACACATTCTGTGTTAAAAAAATAAAAAATAAAAAAAAATAAAAACTCGGCGCTCCGCGCCTCGCCAGGGGGCAAGCCCCCTAGACCCCCGGTTACCTCTATTTACATACTTCGGACGAAATTATTGAAACACAGAATGTTTGCGTTGTCGCGCAACCAAGTGACAACCAAACAAGCGTCATTGTTTACTATTCATTTATAACATCAATTTATATAGTTATAGTATGAAACTACGAAAAAAAATACGAAATAAATTCGTGATAAATCAAGAGCGATTTATCAAGTAAATGTCCTAAAGAGGCTACATACGAAATTACAGCTTCCTAGAGTGTAAAGTATAGAAATTAGCTTTAAAAGCCACTCATCTGATCTGGACCCTGGACATCGTCAAGTAAATGTCCTAAAGAGGCTACATACGAAATTACAGCTTCCTAGAGTGTAAAGCATAGAAATTAGCTTTAAGAGCCACACATCTGATCCGGACCCTGAGCATCGTCAAGTAAATGTCCTAAAGAGGCTACATACGAAATTACAGCTTCCTAGAGTGTAAAGCATAGAAATTAGCTTTAAGAGCCACACATCTGATCCGGACCCTGAGCATCGTCAAGTAAATGTCCTAAAGAGGCTACAAACGAAATTACAGCTTCCTAGAGTGTAAAGTATAGAAATTACCTATTCAAATGATTTTAACCTCCGCTTCACAAATCAAACCGTTTTCGTAATACTCAGATCACCTGCTATGAATCAAATCATCGAAACACAAGCTCAATGAAATCATCAGAAATTAACAAGCGGTTGCAATCATGTTCACAATATCAATTATTGAGAATGATCACCTGTGTGTAAACAATTATTTATATAACCATGCTCATAACTCAGTTTGTTGGACACGCACTTCGCAGTAGTTAACATAATATTGTTGGATAAATCAAAGGCTTTCGAACGAATGGTCAACGAATTTTGTGGAATGAAAAACGACGAAGTACCATATCCCTAGCAACGACTCGGTTGTACGTGAAAATCATCCGTCACACATTTCGTTACCATCCCGCGTTCCATTTTCGGCTAGTTAGTCCATGGCTAAAACACATTCTGTGTTAAAATAAACATTATCGGTTTTGTACGATTATTTCCGAAAATTTGAGCATATGATCATAAATGGAACTTTTTTGACATTTTATATCTTTACTTTGGCACATGGACTCAAAAAGCGTTGCGTTATAAAAAAGCGTTATGGTTGATTTTTTATGATTTTCACGTACAACCAAGCCGTTTCTGGGAAAATGAAACTTCTCAAGTTTTCAACGGACATAAACCGTTCACCATTCGTTGGAAAGCTCTCGATTTATCACGCATTTCTTTCGTACTTGTCCTTGGTATTTATGTCGCCATTTTATATTTATTAATGTCATTAATGGTCACGGGAAAATGCATTCGTTGGAATTTCGGCCTACGGGTAGTCATCATAGCCTGACGCAAAGGTAACCACAGCTTCCGGTAACCACAGTGTGACCAAGGTAACCGCAGTTACCAGCAAAGGTAACCACAGTGTGGTTGCCAACAACACGTTGGTTGGTCAACAAGTCGAGAGGTTATAGTGAAATGCTCCGCTACAAAATTCAGCCATTTAAGGTACCTAAGCAATAAATGTATTTATAATTTATGTATTTATAAATAATTATAAAGCAATTAATTATTTAAATAAGAATAGGTTGTACGAAAAGAATACGAAACAACTTCTGAAACACTTATAGAGACGTTAACGTGACGTTAGCGTTTGGTTTTTCACGTATACGTGTAGAAATACGCGTAAAAATCACGTGAAGAGCTAGCATCTCCAGCTGCTTGCTCTAGACGCTGCTCTACGCGTCAACGGGAGAAAATCTTACGGGAAGAACAAAAACTCTCTAATAATTGCTTCATTACATGAGTTTATTGAAATCATTGAAACTGTTACAATTGTAATGAAAATAATTGCTTTGAACATTATTTGCCAAAATTATTTGTTTAAATAGGGGGGGGACTAAAGACATAATGTCCCAATATGTTGCATACTCGTATGTTATTTTAGGTATTTTTGAACAGTTTCCTGATATTTTTATGAGGTTGTGTGTGTACTTATGCACACCTTTATCATCACAGTTTCTCCGTCATCAACAATATAGCATCTCCGAATTGAGTTAAACCTTTTCCATTCAGATTTAGTCCTTTTCCATTTAGGTTTAAACCTTTTCCACTTAGGTTTAGACCTTTTCCGTTTGGATTTGGACCTTTTCCATTTGGATTTAAACCTTTTTTATTTAGATTTAAACCTTTTCCATTCTGATCTAAACTCCATCAAAAGGTCAGTAGTTAACCCCATCAAAGTAAGAAAGTGCTTATCCAATCAAACTTCATTAGGCTAGAAGTAAAAAGAGTTCCAGTCATGCAGCATGATCGTATGAGGAGAATTTTCTTGAATTATCTATCGTAGTATTGTAATACCTTTGTTAAATTGTATTGGAATTTGAGCAATTTCTGTGTAAATAAATTTTTACAACCAATTTTAAGTTTAAAAAACCTCGTGCTCTATACAATTTGGCAATTCTAAAAATATTTAGGTTTTTTGCAGTTTTTATAGATTTTTCAGCAAATATTGATGAAATTTAAGTACCTACGTTTTTCAGGATAATTTTGTGCGAAATTTTCTCAATGTCCTAGTAAATCGTCGATAATGTTGTTTCGACTTAAATTCAGCTAAAAATTATATATTTAACAATTGTTAGCCGTTTTAATGATTTTTTTAGTAATTTTTTTTGGAATTTGACCAATTTAATGTGCTCAAAAATTGTTGGCAAAGAACTCATTATTATATAGATTACATTTCTGTGCATAAAAAAACACATGCATGATTTCATTTTCAAATTGTGGCACAATAATTTCTTGATTTTAAATCTTAATGGAAAAGGTTTAAATCCAAATGGAAAAGGTCTAAATCCAAATGGAAAAGGTTTAAATCTTAATGGAAAAGGTTTAAATATAAATGGAAAAGGTCTAAACCTAAGTGGAAAAGGTTTAAACCTAAATGGAAAAGGACTAAACCTAAATGGAAAAAGTTTATCTCAATTCGGAAATGCTATATAAATAATTATAAAGCAATTTTTTATTTAAATAAGAATAGGTTGTACGAAAAGAATACGAAACAACTTCTGAAACACTTATAGAGACGTTAACGCGTGACGTTAGCGTTTGGTTTTTCACGTATACGTGTAGAAATACGCGTAAAAATCACGTGAAAGAGCTAGCATCTCCAGCTGCTTGCTCTAGACGCTGCTCTACGCGTCAACGGGAGAAAATCTTACGGGAAGAACAAAAACTCTCTAATAATTGCTTCATTACATGAGTTTATTGAAATCATTGAAACTGTTACAATTGTAATGAAAATAATTGCTTTGAACATTATTTGCCAAAATTATTTGTTTAAATGGGGGGGGGGGGACTAAAGACATAATGTCCCAATATGTTGCATACTCGTATGTTATTTTAGGTATTTTTGAACAGCTTCCTGATCTTTTTATGAGGTTGTGTGTGTACTTATGCATACCTTTATCATCACAGTTTCTCCGTCATCAATAATATATCCGCCTATTTCCCTCCTGAAAGTCCCTTCATCCTAAAGCTAACTTCTCACGAACTTAAAAATCCCACCGTTCAAGGAAACCACCTGTCTTAGACTTAAAACCAAATCGCCGTTTCCAACATTTGAATATCGGTGACATCTTTATTTTTATTTTTTAAATATGTACCTACAGAAACCAGAAAAAAGGTTTCAAAACGAAATCCCTGTCTTCCCACTTTGTTAGAACGGAATATTAGCATAAAATGACTTCGGAAAAAAATATTATTCGGTCCCTTCCTCAAAAGGAGAGAAATATACGGTTCCTTCTTTCCATTTCTGAGTCGGATTGAGATGTCCAGAGAGTACAGGGATATTATGCTATCCAGTTTTTCTTTTGTATTTCTGTCTTTTCATTTTATTTTTTTATTTCGTTCCTTGTATTTTATCGTTTTAAAATATGTAACTAAACAGCTTTCCGGGGGTTTCAGTTATAATCCCTTGAGCGGATTACGTCACTCGAAATGAGTTGAAAAGTGAAATGAAATATCACGAATGGAATAACCTTCTTCCCTACAAAAACATGGGAAAGAGCCCCCGGAGTTAATCCTTGATTCCTCGATTCCGGAGAGTAGATCTCGTCTTTTTTTTTCCTGCGATTAAATCCGTTTTTAACTGAGTTCAATCAATATCGTTGAGCCCTTTATTTATTTCAATTTGTTTAGTACGTGTATCAGAGAAATGTTTATGTGTTAAATGGCTCGACTGTTTGAACCCTTGAGTATAAATAAAATGGAGAGCTATTAGAATTAGTTGAGTAGTCAAACCAGAAGTACCGCTTTTGTCATGATCAGTGTTGCCAGGTTCCGGAGGGAGCCCAGGGGACCTTTAGAGGGGAAAAAGGGAGAAAAACGGGGGACTTTCTCAAACAAAAAGGTGAACTTTTTGGGGTCCTTTTCACTGCTAGAAACACTGCTTAACCTTATATATATATATATATATATATATATATATATATATATATATATATACATATATATATATATATATATATATATATATATACAGTACAGTGGCAGATTCTCAACAAACACATACGCACTCAGTTCATAATTGAATCGTTTATTTCAGAAACCACCTAAGTGCGCTTTTTTCAACTTTTGGAAAACTAAAAAATACTGTTTTGCAGCTTAAGCTTAAGTATAGGTAGTAGGGGGTGGGGGGCTTAGGGTAGGTAGGGGCTTATAGCATCCTTCAAATATTTTTGTACCAAATCAAGAACATGCTATTGGAATAGGTATCTATTTTGTTAATTTTTTTTTTTTTCTTCAAGTTTTTGATTTATAAATTTTTGAAAATTTTGCACTTAGGTGGTTTCTGCAATACATGAATAAAGCCAAAGTGATTCTTTAAAAACTATTATTGAAATTAAGACAAACGATTAATTTTTATCTGTTTTGGTATCAAAAGTAAGTAAGAGACACACTTAAGTATAAACAAGAGTGGTTTTTACTAGGCATTAAACGGAAAATACTTGTTCAAGTAGACTACACGCTTCAGTGCGCTTGGGCTACAGCGACGGCGTTTGGGTTCTTTCTGAAATAAACGGATTCTTTTCAAGGCTGTCAAATAGCATTGGTGATATGGAACATTGGTTATTTCGGCACTAAACGATGTATTCACCTCTGAAAAGAACCGGACCACCAAAACAACATTTTTTTAATTTTTGTCGCTTAGGTGGTTTCTGAAATAAACGATTCAATTATTTTCGCTGTCTTGAGTCATAAGGATTTGACAAAATTATCAGATCAGACAGTTATATCTTGATAACTAATAATGGGGAACTGTTGTTGTTGTTGGTGACTGGTAACTATACTGAGTGACTAGAAATGGTTGGTGACACTAATCTAGCAAATTTTACTTCATGCTTTCATTTTTCGGGGTAAAGGGGGGACCTTTCAATAAAAAGGGGGAAATATTGAGGTACCCCGGAGGCCTTCAGGGATCGGGGGTCACGGCAGACTGAAAAGGGGAAAATTTCCCCTTTTGGGGTACCATTGGCAACACTGGTCATGATGGACCATGCAAAACACGTGACTTTCTAGATGGCCGTACATCGATCAGCTGATGTCATATGAGATACTTAAATCGTTAATACTGTATTCTCTGTTACCATTTGTAGTTTTCTATGAATCGTATTCGAATATACCTACTCATATTGTTCGACGCAGTATGAGATGTTCTGTGATTTAATTTTCAACGAATATCAACTACGCGTTATTGACGATTTCAATTACCGTTGACTCGCTGCGATCGCACCCGAAATTGCAACAACAAGCGGGATAGATTTGAACCATTAGAGGTCCTTTAAAGGGAAAACCGATCATTTACATCACATCGATTAACATTATTAACCGAAAGTGATGTAGATGTAGATGTAGAAGAAAACTTTCAGGGCGGGGGTTTTGAGCCCCCAGCACGGAAGCCTGTTGGCTTATTGTACTTTCCTGAGAGTTTTTTGTTTAATCAAAGAGACTCAGCCCCCTGATGAGGGGTGGTAGGCTCTTGATTAATTGTTCGCTCGGAATGGAGCTCATCGGGGTTTGGGCCCCAAAGAGCTCAATTCTGCGATGGTTGAGTGCAGGGCACTCAAAGATAATGTGGGATGCCGTTTCGTCAGTCTCCTCACATAGTCTGCACAGGGTTGAGTTTTGTGTGACCCCTATGCGATGTAGGTGAAATCGTAGGGGTGCAAAACCGGTTATGAGGCCAACCAGTGTTTTTAGTTCCCTACGGTTTTTCCTAAGTAGCCCCTCAGTAATTTTGGTGTTGAGTTCAGCCACCATAAGTTTACTGTGGGTGTGTCCTTCAATATTGGCCCATCTTTTAGCGGTTTGTTGGTTGACCCACGTGTTGATGGTTTTTCTGAAGGTGGTTTTTGGTAAACCGACTGCTGGCTCAGGCCCTACGAATGGGGTTTGGGAGCCCCTTCTCGCGAGCTCGTCAGCCTTTTCGTTACCAATAATGCCTCTATGCCCCGGCACCCACTCCAGGCGAACCCGGTTGTGTTTGGCTAGGTTGTTGAGGGTTTGCATGCAGCACCATACCACTCGGGACGAGATGGTTGGAGCCGTTAGTTCTTTTATCGACGCTTGACTGTCAGAAAGGATGCGGACGTGGGCATTTTTATGCCCCCTCCTAAGACTCTCCGCAGCTGCTGCCTCGATTGCCACAATTTCTGCCTGGAATACAGAGGTGTGTTGCCCAAGTGGAAACGAAGTGTTCCACCTGGGTTTGGCCCCATGTATTCCTGCACCAGTTCCTGCTTCCATTTTTGACCCATCTGTGAACCAGATGATGTCATTGGAGCAGCAATTGTTCTCCCATAGCCCATCTCTTGTAATGATTGACGTGTAGAGATGGGGTTGGGAGAGAGTTTTGGGCATGATATCGGCCACCATGTCGAGTAGTGGTTCTTGTATCAGTTCCAATATATTGGTATGACCTCGGTGAGGGGTTGTCCGCCAAGAGCCATTCCATTTCAGCCTCAGGGGGGCCATCATGGCCTCACCTTGTATGAAGATATCCACTGGGAGTAGACCCAGTAGAACCTCCATGGTTGCTGTGGGTGTACCATGCATTGCTCCGGTGATGGTTAGACAGGCCAGTCGCTGGATGCTGGTGAGAGTTCGTCGTGCTCCCACCTGACTCGCCTTGTGCCACCACACAACGCAACAGTACGTTATTATGGGTCTAACAATGGCGGTGTAAATCCACTGGACCATCCGCGGTTGAAGCCCCCATACTTTCCCACATGTACGCTTAGCGCACATGAGGGCTCCTTTGCATCTGTTTGCAATGTATCCTAGGTGTTTATTCCAGGTGAGTTTTGTATCCAGGTATACACCCAGATATTTGACCTCACGTTGAAAGGGCACCCTTGAATTAAAGAGAAGAGGTTCTGAAAGGCCCCTCAAATCTCTTTTTCTGGTAAAGGTTACAAGTGTGGTTTTGTTGGGGTTTACATTTAGGCCCTCAGTGCCACACCAATCCTCCACCACTTTCAGAGCTGACTGAGCCAGATCTGAGACTACTCCAACGAATGGTCCCCTAATCAGGATGACCACATCGTCGGCGTAGCCTTGAGCATAAAAGCCGAGTGTGTTGAGTCGTTCAAGTAAAGAGTCCACAACGAGGTTCCACAACAGTGGGGAGAGTACCCCCCCCCCCCCCTGCGGGCAGCCCCTCGCCACAGACACCTCCACTGATTCCCCAAGGAGCTCAGCATTTACCGTTCTACTCGTAAGCATAGTTTTTATCCACCTACATATGGTGTTGTTTATATTGTGCCTTTGAGTAGCCCTTATAATGGAGGTTACTGAGGTTGAATCAAATGCCCCTCTATGTCCAAAAATATTCCTATTGCAAATTCCTTGTCAGCCAGCACAGTTTCCACCCTGGTGACTAGGTGGTGCAATGCGGCTTCACAGGATTTGCCTTGTTGATAGGCAAATTGATTGGGGTGAATGGGCCTCTCTATTAAGGAGGTTTCCCTCAAGTGTCTATCGACAAGTTTTTCCAACGCCTTCAAATTGAAGGATGTCAGACAGATGGGTCTAAATGCTTTTGCCTGGTTGTACCAAGGTTTCCCTGGCTTTGGCAAAAATATGACCCTTGCTTGACACCATCTTCTGGGGATCGTGCCTGTTGCCAGGCTCGCCCTAAAGAGAGCACCTAGTATCCTAACGACATTGTCCCCCCCCTCTTGTAGAAGTTTCGGGATGATGCCGTCCGGGCCAGGTGATTTATAGGGGTCAAATGAGTTGATGGCCCACATCACTCGCTCTTTGGTAACTACACTCTTTGCCACTTCCCAGTCTAAGGGAGAGGATTTCCCGCCATTAGTGCGGGCTGGTGGGTCAGAGTCTGTACCTAGAGCATTTATTACTAAACAGCCAGGGAAGTGGGTCTCCAGCATGAGTGCCAGAGTGTCCCCAGCTGTTGAGGTATATTCTCCATTTGGTTTCACAAGTGTTCCAATTGGATTGATAGGATCTTTAGCAAGGATTCGCTGGAGTCTGGCGCATTCAGAGGCACTTTCTACCTCTTCGCAGAACCTCCTCCATGCTTCCCTTTTTTCTATTCTAATAAGTTTCCTATATTCAGCTAATTTGGTCTTGTAATCATCCCAATAGCCGGTCTTTTTGGCTCTGTTGTACAGTTTGCCAGTTTCACGTTTGACAGCTTCTAGTTCCGTATTCCACCAGGAAACCTGGATTGGCGAGGGCCCAGTTGTTGTCAGGGTGTGATTGTTGTATGAGGCGAGTAGCGCGCTTTCCAGCTCTTCCGCCAGGGCCTCGATATCATTGTTATTGTGTATTTTGGTCCGAATTTCTCTCAACCTGCCCTCTACTTCCTCCTTGTAGTTCTTCCAGTTCGTTTTCCTAGGATCTCTATGTACTTGTCGTGTTTTACCCAAACCTTGGATTACCACGACAATGTACATGTGATCAGAATAGGAGGGGATATCGGATACGAACCATTTTTCAATTTTTCTTTCAAGCAGAGGGGTTGTGATGGTAATGTCGAGAACTTCTTTCCTGGATGAGGTTACAAATGTTGGTTTGTTTCCCCGGTTTGCCAAATATAAATCATTGGCTACCAGGTAGTCAAATAACAGGTCCCCTCGTGTGTTGATGTCAGTGCTTCCCCACGCACTATGGTGGGCGTTGGCATCTGCACCCAAAAGTAGCTGCATGTTGTCATTGCGGCATTTTTCAATAAGGTTAGCCACTTCTTCTGGTGGAGGTCCTCTTGAAGTATCTGCATCTCCTGGGAAGTACTGCTGAGGCAGTTACTATATGCTCCCTATGGTTGCCTTCCTCGAGGATGATTTTCACTGCAACTAAGTCTCTGAAACAGAACTCAGACATGGTTAGTGAATTTATATCATTTTTGACAAATATGCAGGAGCGTACATTTTCAGCGCAGTTGCGCTTGTAAATGAGCTTTCCTCCTGCGTTATTGAGGCCAGCAACTCTGCCCCGGGAAACCCAGGGTTCCTGGATGAGTGCGACGTCATATTTGCCAGCTGCAAGCAGTTGGCATAGATTTGCTGTAGCCACCTTGTTGTGCTGCAGATTAATTTGAAGAATCTGCAGCATTTTTAGGTGGTGAGAGGAGCTCAGCATAGACCAAATCAGTCTCCACGTCAGACAGTCTTTCCACGGAGTGGGTACCATGTACTATGACCATCTTGGTGGTGGTGAGTGCACCACTATACTCACACTGACTCCAGCCAGAGCTAGAGGTCTCAGGTCGAGCAAGGGCAGCTCCCCATTGCTTCTTTGGTTGCTGTTTGGAAGCCGAGGACGGAGGTGGGGGTGTGTGTGGGGTTTGAAGCCGCTTTCGCGGTGTTTCTACCCCAGCCCCCTCCCAACCAGCAGCTAGGGGGCCAATGGGCCTAGGACTGGTGGGACCACCATGTCTGAGGGGTTTGTCGACACACGTGTGTGTCTTTGCCCCTCGAAGACAGGTAGCCCCATCCCGAGCCCCAGCCCCCGCGGCTGCCAATATAGAGTTCCCCATCCCTGGCTTCGGGTTTTTTCCCTTTTTAGGGTAGATTTCTAGGTGGTTCATTATTGTTCCCACGAGAAGCTAGGGATATAAACGTCCACCCGCGCAGAGCCCCGCATGCGCGGGTAAGCCTAATTACACCCAGGGGGTCGGCCGGTACCCTGGGGCAGCCGTTTGAGATGCACATTACCCTCTGCACCATGCAGACCCTAGGCACGGCGTGCACACCTTGTCTTGAGGGGGGGAGTCCGTTCTTAGTAACCAGTGCAATAGCTCACACTGCCCAGTATACTCCTAGGAGATACTATCGTGCAATGGACAGTGTGAGCCGTGGCTAAGCCCTCCCACCACATCAAGGTGACGGACATTGGGAGGGAACCGAAAGTGAAGTCTTTTGTGTCTGTTACGCCTGTGTTCAAGACAAAAAAAGCCACAGTTCCTTTGAGCCTGACGGCTAAAATTAAAAAACATGAATATGCTTTAGCCGTACACGACTCACTCCTCGTCGATTCTCTGAACCCGACCCCCCATCGGCCTCTGAACCCTGTTTATCATTCTGGCATCAATCCTAAAACATGGAATCATGTTTTAGCTTCTCGCTCTCACTTTATTATAGAAATGATCACGACCATTGAGCTCTTGTGAGATGATGATCTCCTAATAGAAACTCGCGAGTAAACATTCACTTTATTATAGAAATGATCACGACGATTGAGCTCTTAATGATGATGATCCTCCTAATGATGATCTCCTAATAGAAACTCGCGAGTAAACATTCACTTTATTATAGAAAGAGGCTAAAGAGGCTACATACGAAATTACAGCTTCCTATAGTGTAAAGTATAGATATTACCTATTAAAAATAATTTAACCACCGCTTCACAAATCTAACCGTTCTCGCAATATTCGGATCACCTGCTATGAATCACATAATCGAAACACCAGCTCAATGAAATCATCAGAAATTAACAAGCGGTTGCAATCATGTTCACAATATCAATAATTGAGAATGATCACCTGTGTGTAAACAATTATTCATATAACCATGCTCATAACTCAGCTTGTTGGCCACGCACTTCGCAGTAGTTAATATAGTATGGTTGGATAAATCGAGAGCTTTCGAACGAATGGTCAACGAATTTTGTGGGATGAAAAACGACGAAGTATCATATCCCTAGCAACGACTCGGTTGTAAGCGGAAATCATCACAATTATTGGCGCTACTTTCGTTGCACTCTCGTGGGACATTTTTCGGTAGTTAGGTCACGACTAAAGCATATTCATGCTAAAATACAAAACCAAATGGAAGAAAGTTGATAACATAAGATGTTGCTTTCCTGCTTTTCTAATAATAATAAATTGTTACTAGGTAGGTACCTACCTATGAGCATGCATCTTCTTATTGTTAATTTCTGTACAATGTTGAAATTGGATTTGATTTTAAATACATACCATTGCTATTACGTACTACAAAATCCGAGCTTTCCATGAAAGAAGAAGCAGTTAAGCAGGAAATGCCCAACATATATAGTACATGTGGTGTGTTTGAAGGTGCCTGTGAGCAGTTTTCTATTTTTGAGATGAAGCGATGTCACTATCATATTAGCTCCATATGAAGAAATTTTTATTTTTATGTATTATTATTACAGACAGAATATAATAATTGTGTAATTTTTGCTACTCGTTGCAATACCATGTTTTATGCAAATATAATATGAATTAAATTGAATATCAGAGAGATGTGGTGGCTACTTAAGAAGATTAAGAAATGGCTTCATGCAAATTGCAACAATACAAAAATACAGTGTTAGATCTTCGTTTTGTTGTTTTGACATTTTTGAGTATTATAAACCGCAAACTTGTGGGGGTCCTAAGCTGTAAAAGTGTGAACCCTTTTGGGAGGCACGATGCCCCAAGTTTTGATCATTTACTGGATATATATGGGGCTTGATATAGATTATAGACCAATGATCTGAGTAGAAGGGCTACCTAATACAGAAATCTTAAACCTCTGTGTAATATTTTGCCGCGTTTTCTGTAATATGTCCGCTTGTATATCTGAATGTCTTTGGTTTAGTTTTAGGTGTGTTCTTTCCAACGAAAATATATCCGCGAGAAAATACTAACACGAACCACTATCCGGGTCGGACATCGTCGGATGAGATTATTGCATTTTCCTCTCATATAACAGTCATACTTAAGAATTTTGAAGCCCGTTTATTGGAATAATTTGGAGCTTTTTTAAAATGTAAGTGCATCTATTTAATATACGTAAATTCAAAAATATCTACGTTTTTTAATCAATATTAAAGAGAAAAATCGTACCAAAAATGAGAAAACTGGAAACAATTAACTTGATGTCTACAACGGTAAAGGGTATACTGAAAACCACATTTTCTCTTTCAAAAAATCGATAAGCACAACATACAAATATACAAAATATCGAAGTTAAACTAAATCGAATGAATGTTACAAGTGTTTTTGAGTTAATATATACAGAATTTTCACAAATTGCAGGGTATATACTACACTCTGCTACTTTTTATTTGGTTTTGAAAAATATTTATGTTGGTTCGATGTCGTAGTATTTGGGTTCTACGCACATTGAAACATAAATCAACATGTTTTATTAAGAAGGGAGTTAACTGTTTGCTCCTTGGTCGATTACAGAGTTTTATCATCGCATATAATAACTCAATAAAGATAAAAAAAAAAGGCGAGGTTATGGACTTTTTAAAAATGCATCAATTTATTCTCACATTTGCAATTATACATTTACACATGAAATAGTTCATAATTTCCAATACAATGAGGTACCATGCTAGTTGAAAATATTATTTTTGTTTTAAATAACAATATTGGTATTTGCCAAAATCTTGGACATATATTTTGAAATTATTGAATATTCCGGTGAAGGAACATGAACAATTCACGGTACACTGGAAGACATGAAACAAGACGTTGAGTTATAAATTCTGGGCATTGCTTCCGTGATGTAGAGGAACATCAGTATTTCTACTATGTGGGGAGTTGACATGTTCAATTTATTGTTCAATTTCGCTAAATTCACTCTCAATTGAAATTTGTAGCAACCTGTTTCAAGTTAACGGTGGTTTTGGTTTGGACGTAGGGCTAGAGCCCACATCACCAAATTCTACGCCAAGAAATGGTAGATTGATCTAACAGTTCCATTATTACCTTAATACAACTTAAGCAATGAGAAGTTTTCTTCATCGATTATTCAGGGTCTAGATATTCCAAATTAATGAATTTAGACGGATGAGAAGTCATACAGCATACGCAGTTTCTTGTTTGAGACGGGAACTGCTACATTTATTAATTCCGAATTTGACAACACCTTGTTCAGTGTCATGCTAAAAGATTCGTCGAAAATTTGCGCCCTCAAACTGAACGTTCGCTCTGAAGGCGAAACATAATTAGTTAAGGGGTAAACAATAGAAATTATTTGAATATTGATGGGTTTATGAGGTCAAGGTTGTCACAATGAGTTCTATTTGTGCGTTAAATTCAACGTGTGACTCCTATGAGAGCCTGATCCGGAAATCGAAATAAAATAACAATGCGGGTCGTGTGATCGCCCGCAATGCAGTAACCGTACCTTCCACGTAGGCTCTCACAAACGGAAACCGAAAATCAACTATTCAACGAGTATTTGAATAAAAGAATACCTACCATCACCGCGGGAAACCAAGACAAATTAAATGTATGGTGAACTCTTGTTGCTGCTGCCCCTTTAACTCTAGATATGTTTATGCATAAGGTCAACGACTTTTTTAAGAGAGGAGGATTTCGCGTCGCCCCTCCATTCTTGATGAAATATACAGAGATGTACACGATACGTGCGGTATTGATGCATTTATTCATGGCAACAAATATGAGTACCTTAAGGCTCTGTTTCGGTTGCGGAAATCAAAAAATGATTTGACATCCATTTGACGCATTGATTTTGAGAGTATTGAGCCAGTTTAGTTCACGTTCACTTCATGTTTGGTAATGAACAGCGCGAACGGTCTCAAGTGTGGGAGAGATGCAGTAGATGCACTAGCTCCTGATGTAGCAGGAAATGTATAAAAGGAGCAGAGCCATTTCAGTTCAGTTCATGATCGATTTCATGAACATCACAAATGAATGTAACAGCGCATTGAATGTTGCACTTGCTCCTGATGTAGCGGGAAGTTTAACAAAGGAGCAGAGCCGTTTCAGTTCAGAATCATAATAAGTTTGATGAACAGCACGAACGGTCTCGACTGTAGCAGAGAATTGAAAGTTGCACTAGTTCCTGATATATTGGGAAGTTTATCAAAGGAGCAGAATAAGTTCAGTTCATGATAAGCCTGATGAACAGGGCGAACGGTCTTAAGTGTGGCAGAGTATTGAAGTTTGCACTGTCTGCTGATGTAGCAGGAAGTTCATCAAAGGAGCAGAGCTATCTAAGTTCAGTTCATGGTAAGCTTGATGAACAGCACGAATGGCAGAGCATTGAAATTTGCTCTAGCTCTTGGTGTAGCGGGAAGTTTATGAAAGGAGCAGAGCCAGCTCAGCTAATGATCAATTTAATGAACATCACAAATGTGCGAATGTAACAGCGCATTGAATGTTGCACTTGCTCCTGATGTAGCGGGAAGCTTAACAAAGGAGCAGAGCCGTTTCAGTTCAGAATCATAATAAGTTTGATGAACAGCACGAACGGTCTCGACTGTAGTCGAGAATTGAAAGTTGCACTAGCTCCTGATTTATCGGGAAGCTTATCAAAGGAGCAGAAAAAGTTCAGTTCATGATAAGCCTGATGAACAGCACGAACGGTTTAAAGTGTGGTCGAGCATTGAAATTTTCACTGGCTGCTGATGTGGCAGGAAGTTCATGAAAGGAGCAGAACCAGTTCAGTTCAGTTCATGATAGGTCTGATGAACAGGACGAACGGTCTTAAGTGTGGCGGAGCATTGAAGTTTGCACTGGCTGCTGATGTAGCAGGAAGTTCATGAAAGGAGCAGAACCAGTTCAGTTCAGTTCATGATAAGTCTGATGAACAGGACGAACGGTCTTAAGTGTGGCAGAGCATTGAAGTTTGCACTGGCTGCTGATGTAGCAGGAAGTTCATGAAAGGAGCAGAGCTTTTTCAGTTCAGTTCATGTTAAGTTTGATGAACAGCACGAACGGTCTCAAGTGTGGCAGAGCATTGAAATTTGATCTAGCTCCTGGTGCAGCGGGAAGTTTATGAAAGGAGCAGAGCCAGCTCAGCTCATGATCAATTTGATGAACATGAAAAATGGTCGAATGTGACAGCGCATTGAAAGATCCACTACCTCCTGATGTGATTAGTTCACGGACGTAAACTGTAAGAGAGCGATGTTAAGCTCCCACATACTCGTACAATCAATTTGTAAGCAAAATTTATATTTAACTTACGTATTGGATTTTATTTAAATAACCACGCATTATTCAATACATATTCAGGGAATTCCTGATTTCTCTATTTTTGTAGGAGTATAAATACACCTCTCAACCTTTCGGTGGACTCAATACAAATCCTAACATGATTAGGCACAATCCATCTGACTGATTAATATTGTAATTTTTGTTGGAGCATACTGAAAAATGCATAAAATCCTACTGTTTACCAGTGTGTGTTTGTATTTTTGGCTTTATATAACTCTTCCATAGCATATTTCAATAATAAAACAGAAATTAAATTAAAATTTTCACACAAGTCTGACAGGGTATTTGCTCAGGTACCCACACGATCAGACGCAATTCATCTCACAGATTATATGCTGCGATAAAGGTCAATACCATTGAAATAGGGGCTGGAACTTGGTATTTCAATATTATATGAGAGATGAAGAGAAGATGAACTGAGGCACCCTTTGGTGACTGATATGGAATGGGGAAGGTACTAAGGGACCTACCCCTCGATCCACCACCAATCGCTCAAAAAAAACGCTGCAAATTATTTCACAAAGGTTTAATATCTTTTCAATTGAGTATGATCGTAGTTTTAGTTGGGTTGCGTACGTCATAAGGCCCGTCCAGACTCCTCGGCGTGTCCTATTTCGAGTTGCCACAACCTATACTTCTATAATTATATACGCATGTTTATATTGCGAAGCGTTTGGTTCGGTTTGAGATCTTTCCAAGGAATGGCGGAGGAAGGTTCGCGGATCGTGTGGTGGTGGTTGGGGGGGGGGGGGGGGGGGGGGAGGTCGGGACGCGAGCGGCGGCAGATCCACACGGAAGGTATTAACTCAATCATGGCCAGGGGGGGAATAAATCGTATCCCGTTTCTAGGACTCTACCTACCTACCTAATTTTTATTTTTCACATTCTTTGATTGATCGTAATGAACATCGTCAGTAGGCTTACGTCAGTCTTACACTCAAAGCCTCGAAAAAGACACTTCCCCTATTTTTGGCGAATTGAGCGATCGAGCTGGCGAGAAGTTAGGGCCAATAATTTTTATTTTTCACATTCTTTGATTGATCGTAATGAACATCGTCACTAGGCTTACGTCAGTCCTACACTCAAAACCTCGAAAAAGACACTTTTTCCCCTATTTTTGGCGAATCGAGCGATCGAGCTGGCGAGGACCAATAGACCCCAAGTGGAGTCTATGTGCGAAAGAACGGATTTTTAAGTCAATTCTAAGGCCTTTTATGGCCCGGACGGCGAACGGCGGACGGCGGACGGACATTGCAAATTTGGATTCTACGAATTTTGAAACGTAAAATGACAAAGTTTGAAGGGGGGTTATAAAAATTTTTTGCTATACAACCACATAGGCTTATTATTGAAAATAATGAACTAGAAACCACTTCATCTCACAGATTAATTGCGCCCGTTGGAATGTTAATAGTCTGGTGTATAATTTCTGGCTGTTTGAGATAAAGCGAATAACGACCGCCGTTGTCAGATGTGTTGTGAAACGTAAATACTCGTATTTCTACCTACGAGGTTATTCCTATGGAATCGTCACCCCTTCGCCTCCCGCATGCAAATCCCCTTCAAAGAGACGAGATGCCGGTAACAAATTGCCGAACCGATGGAAGCACAGGGAAGTTTTATGATCCACCGCGCCATTCGACAATGGAGTCAACCAACAGGAGCCCACGGCGGACGTACCCATTTCAAATGATGACTTGTATCGACCCCATGGGACATCCATCCCCAGTCAGAAACCTCGTCCACTCGCCCATTGTCATTGGGGAAACAGACAGACAGACGGACAGACGTCTGTGTTAACTTCCCAAGTAACAAACTGCCTTTTGTTGCTGGGGAGGATCCTTCATTATTTCAACTACTATATTTCAACCCACTTAGGGGTTTAGTTTCCCATGAGCCGTCTAGCAAGCGGATCTTGGCTTATGTCACTGTCATTACGACGACCAGGGACGCACTATTTTCATTATTTGCACCTTTTATTCTTCTTCCATCTTCTAGTGTCCTGTCCTCGCGTTTTTCAACTGACTTCAGATTCAATTTAAATGACGAGAAAGACGCGCGTCGTGATGCTTTTGCGCACCTTCTTTTACAAAACTCTTAGAATCTACTGAATAAATTTATATCAATTACCTACAGATAGTTCATAACGACGTTTTTACATGAACTTACTTCTTTATTCTAATTTTTCTTGATCGACATAAAATCACTTATTGCTTAATCTCTTTATTAACTCATAAATCACAGCACGTACATGTCATTTCTCAAAATGGAGATTTGGCTGATAAAAAAAAAAAATATGACAATACAAAATAATACATATATATTTGAAATTAAATGAATCTTCATGCTTAGAACTACCTACTAACTTAAGTTTCACATTCTTGAATTAAATGAAATTTTCAATTTCCGATAAAACTTATTGGAATTGGAATTTTTACCAACAAACAATTTCCCGTATAACAAGTAGGTACTTGAGTCATTTCGGAAATTCTGAATAATATCTCAAGCATTACTTACAAAGACTCGTAAAAATAGGGGGGGCAATGTTCTGAGCTCTGATATGGGAAAACATTGAGGACGAGATCGTCTCTTAAATTAAATGTATTATGTAGGAGCTATCGAAAAAGAGAGACACGGAACAAAAGTTGCTCAGAATGGTCTAAAACGTAAAATGCGAGTGGAAATTTCACCACTGTAAAAAATCAAAAACCGTTTGATTTTAATGGTGACTACAACTTTTCCATCCCTCAAAAGAGAAAACAATGCAATAAGTAGACATGGGAGCAATTTAAGAGACGAAATTTAGCTACCAGACCGGCAGACACAAAGTTAAAAATGTTCTAAAAGCTATACAATTCAAAAAGGAAGTGAAATGTCGATTTCGGATTAAAGAATCTCTATTCGTTCTTGCATTTGTACTTTATTTTTTATATTAATATAAATACATAGAAACTGAGAAGCTGCTAGTTTACCATTAGAAACCTACTGTACTTATGGTATTGAGATTCGCTTTTTTGCTCTATGCGCCCCTTGACAAGTTCTCAATTTTCTATAAATTTTCACAAATTTGAAAGAAAGAACGGTGAAAGCAGTATAGGTGGAGGAGATAATTTTAATTTCTCCCTTGATGGGAAAAACAAAAGATCATGGATATGTCTAGTACCTACTGCTTACCAGTTGGTACCTACTACTCAATCGTATACCAACCATGTAGTGCCTTCTTTTCACAAGATTATTCCATTATGGTTACAAAACATTATTAGTTTTTAACTTAGAGTAATAAATCAGCATTCCTTGACACTACAATGGCTTAGAGGTCATGAAATGTCGTGGTAAAATGAGAGCATTCCAAAAAGTGGCGAACGATTTTCCTACTATGAAAACTATGGGAGTTACTCTTCCCTAGTAACGCCTTGGTTGTACGTGAAAATCAATAGAAAATGTGCCGGTCGGGAAAAAAAGTGTCGGTCGGGAAAAAAAGTGTCGCGAAAAATTCCTTGACCCAGATTTTCTTTGACATATCCATGTCAAAACTGGAATGCTATAGCGAACATATTTATAATTCGTGTGACGGTGATTTTAATCATCACAGAATAAACCAAATTTCACTTTTCCAATTTGTCATTGGTATTTAGTATTTGAATTCTTTTTCTTGTCGTGTTCCAGCCGGAGGCTCTTCTACATTCAAAGCATTAAAAAATAAATAAATAATAATAATAAATAAATAAAAATCAACAGAAAAAAAGCGTATGCCAAGTTGGGTGTGGCACATAGCTTCCTCGTTTAGCTATTGTGAATGTATAGATTATTGACATGTTCTAAATGATCTTGGAAAATTCCATAGCGGAAAAGAGCAAATAAAGAAGTAGCGTGAAATGTCATAATTGGTCAATTAAGAAACAAAAGAATAATTCCATCAAAATCGGATGACAACAAATTCAGATCATTACAACTATTTCACATAGGCGCATGCGCAGTTGCTATTAATTAAACAATTATGTTGAAATTGGTATGGGGTGATTAAATCGTCATCCCCCAATTATCATCCAAATTTCAGTGAGATCGGACGACTAGGGCGAGAAAAAATGGAGCATAATGGAATTTACGTTTGCGCATGCCCAGAGTGAACTATTAATTTGGTAACAATGAAACTGACAGAGGACTGTTTACCCCCTATCCCGCACATTCCCTGAAAATTTTATCCAGATTCGATGAAAACTGAGGAAAATTAGCTTGTTACAAGGATTTCATATTGGCGCATGCGCAGTAACTATTAATGTTACGTAGTCATGTTGAAATTGATATAAGATGATCAAATTGTCATCCCTCAATTTCATCCAAATTCGAGCGAGATCGGACGGTTAGGGCGTGATAAAATGATGCTTGATAGAATTGAGTCAAGAACGATGAAACTGATAGGGGACCGTCTAAAACACACACACACACACACACACACACACACACACACACACACACACACACACACACACACACACACACACACACACACACACACAGACACGGAACCAAAGTTGTTCAGAATGGTCTACAACGTAAAAAACAATGTGAAAATTTCGATTTCGGAGACCAAAAATTTTGTTTCTCCCGAAAGTGAAGACAATGTTTCTGCTACCTTTAGGTAGACCTGGAAGCAAATTATGTTCGGAAGGGCCTGAAGAAGAGTACAGAGTAAGCCACAGAAGAGAAAGGTTCCAGAAGTGTGGGTTTTATTGACTATTACTTTAAAATAAAACTAATATAATGCCAGCTTTATCCCCTTGAATTGAAGCAAACTTGCAAAATTTATGGCTTGCATTGAATTACACTAGCAGTATGAATAGCGGCAGGTATCTTGGGAACACCAGAGTGTACGGCAGACTCATAATATTCAGGAGATTATCTCATATCAAGGCATGTAAAATTTAACCCTAGTAAGATAGATTACGTAGGTAAAACATTGAGGCTCTTCCAGCCCTTAGTAATTTGTTCTGATTTGCATTTAATCATTTTGATTCCTAATTGATTCTTTGATTGTATAAATATATTTTCTTTCTTTCTGAAGAGCTCTACAGGCCGATGTGGCCCTTGGCTTCCCGAACTCCCCTCCTCCACCGGCTTCTGTCCTCAGCCTGGTTCCTTCTGAGACCAACCACTCTCAGATCACGAAGGACCTCATCAGTCCATCGGCTTCTGGGTCGACCCTTTCTTCTTCTTGTGGCCAATCTGGCTCTCATCATCCTCCGCGGACCTTCCTCGGGTGGCATCCTTTCCACGTGGCCAAACCAGCGTATTCTTCCTGCTTTGATGAAGCGCACTATATCTTCCTGCCTCAATATCTCCTCTATTTCCCTATTCTTCCTTATTCTCCATCCAGATCTCTCGTGAATTGCTCCATAAATTCTTCTAATCACCCTTCTTTCAAAAACCCTTAGTCGTTCCTCGTCTTCTGCCAACATGGTCCATGCTTCAGAGCCATAGCACACGACCGGCCGAACTAGGGTTCTATAGAGCTTCATCTTTGTGGTTCTGGAGAGCAGTCGGCTGGTAAAAAGTTTTTTGTTGGCATAGAACGCTCTGTTGCCTGCCATTATTCTGGAGATTATCTCCTCCCTCACTCGATTTCTTTTCTGTTTGTTTCGGGTTTCGTAACAATTATTGTTTTCACGAGGTGGGGGCGTTAACCCCACGCTCAACCCCCAACTTGGAGGACCAGAGACATTTTCTTTTAGGGTGTCCTTCCCTTAGATGGTTGCCAACCAAGGCTAAGGGACCCATCTATCCCGACTAGTGAGTTTTTTTGAGTGGCGGCACTTACTCGCCACTGACGTACTCCTTCATCGAGTTGTGAGGTATTTTCTAGAGACTTCCTGCGTCACCAGGAAGTCCCCCTCCTCTCAGCAAGTACCGTCTCGTCTGCGACTGCTTATTCGTCTGATACTGTTCAGCTTATTTCGCAGCTGGCCACAATATCTTGTGGTCACTCCACCATCCGCGACCTGTGGACGCACCTGGTAGCAGGGCATGCATCTGGGAAGGCGACCCAGGGCCAGGTGTATAAATATATACATCCATATTATATAAAGTGAAAAAACGATACTGCCAAACTTGGCAGGTTTTTTTTTTTTTTTTTTTTTTTTTTTTTTTAATGCGTTGGATATGCACTTCGCAATAATACCGTTCTGAATAATTGACTGTTCGAGCCCCAATAAAGCAATCTAGCCAAAAATCGCATTTAGAGAAGTTTTTGTTGGCGCATGCACGGAAGTTTCCTTTTGATCCGGAAACAATGGAGTTCAAATCTTGATTGTAATTTAAACACTTTTTGAGCATTTCATCAGAATCGGTTAATAACTTTGGTCGTTGTGGTTGTAAGAAGAGTTTCACACTTGCGCAATCAATTCGGAACTGTGAAATTTATCGGACAACTTCTGAGTACCAAACTGTGCAATCATTCACAAAATCATTGAAGTCAGATGAAAACTGCAAATTTCGTTATTATTACAAGGGTTTCCATCTGCGCATGTGCAGATTCTATTGATATGACTGCAATATTATTATTTTAATTTTTTTCATTAGCATTCAATAGTTTTGATTCCTTATTGGTTCTTCGATTAAATCTGTACGTCCATATTATAGTGAGAGCCAACGTGGACATCTCCTGAACACTGATTTATGCGATGTTTTACTATCGACAGAATCATATCAAACGGTTGAGTAATAATTTGTGCTGTTCACCCATTGAGGCATGTGGGTCATTTTCATTTCATTTGCCGCTTTGGGTCGTTTGAGAACCTCAGTGATGTGAAATATGAAAGTGCTCGAAAATGAGGTTAGAGTGTTACCGGATTTCAAAAATTGATTTCTGTAAAATGGATGAAATAGGCAAAACTGTTGTCGTTGCTCAAGTAAGTACAAAAGAATCACGTTCAAACGTAATATTCAGATTTTACGGAATAGATGTTGAAGGCAGTGTAATTGAGCTTAAATCTCAGGAGTGTTACCCTATTATTGTACCGTAATATCAGGAGTGTTACCCATCCTTGGTCACACTCCTGAGAGGTAACACTCATGAGAATTTGCGATAAAAATGGCGTCACAAAGGGTGATGAAGTGACAAAACTCGGGGATGGCTACTGTTTGAAACCTGTCACCAAGCAGTATGGTTGTTGATATCGGATTATTTTGTTTAAGTACTAACAACACTCGTAATTAGTGTAACACTCATGATTGAAAATAAAAATACTCAACATGTTTTTAGGCTTCTTTCGCTGTAAAAACTGCTGCAACTCCAATCACTCCTCTACAGTATCACATCTTCAACTGGACAATATAACCTTCACATCTGACTGTTTCCCGCCATTTTCCATCGGCTTTCTTGATCGCAATACTGATAACACTCCTGAGGTCCCATTGAGAAGGGATATGGGGGACAGACTGAAAAACTAGTTTTTCAGGGTTGAGAAAAATCTTAAAAATGTACGTAAATCCTTACTCTAAATAAAGAGGAACCAACTTACTGCAGCTAGTAACCCTGGCCAGTTCTAGATTGTCATTGTTTCGTAACTACCTAACTTCTACTTAGGTGTTAGGTAGGAGGGGCAGTAACACTCATGAGTTTCCAGGATTTCAGGTTTCATTTCTCATCACTGTGTATTGGTTAAAGGGGATTTTGGGTAGTCAAAATATTACTTCGTTTATCTCCCAACTTATACTACCCTTTTTTCCCCAAAATCGCTAGTTTTGGTCAAGAATTGTGAGAATTCGTCGTCGGGGACATGAAAGCAGCAAATGAAATGAGAATGACCCATGTGTCACCTAAGTCTTAGACAATTTAAAGCCTATCACGTTGGAAGTAGGAACTAATATCAAGAGTATAGAAGATAAAAGTTATGCAGTTAGGTACCAAGGAGTAATGATTATGGATCTGTAATTTGTCATCAATATTTTAAGCTTTGAATATTAATCCATAAAACGATCGAATTCGTTTGCAACTAGATTGGAAATGAGTACCGGTTATTAATGTTTCAAATTCAATTTCATATAGACTCAATCATATAATACCAACCTTTTTCGAATCCACATTCAAATCACACGTGGTTCTAGGGTGTGTGCTGGGTGACTCTTGCTTGATTAGTAGGTATCATGAAATCAAATGAAATGAAAAATTGAATATTGATTTGTACTGGGTACATATATCTGGACGTAATACATACTTCCCAAGCCAACGTATTTATAGGTTAACGTATTGGACAGTGTTACCACTTTTAGTTGGTCGCGTGTGTACGAGAAAGCAGGCTTTACATAAACGAAAGAAGACTGCAAATATGTGTGACACAGATTACTCGATGAGATCTCCGTAGGCGTAAAGAAAAACTACAACCTCCAGCAAGAGCATGAGGTGTTGAAGGAAACGTAAAAACTAAGTTAACGACCAGTTTTTTTTTTTTTTTTTTTTTTTTTCATTTACCGCCCGACTGACTAATGAATCGCCGAAAGAACGTAAAATTAATATGAAAGGCCACCATGAATGAGCAAATGAAAGCATGGAAAAAAGAGAAAGAAACAAAATTAAAAAAACGAGGCCTCAACCCGAAGAAACAGATCCCGAGTTGGGGTCAACTTTGGAGAACATCTGGGAGCATTAGGGAAAAGGCGTTTGAGAAACTAACGCAAAAAGGCGTGAGAAACTCAGTCCGGCGTCCGGTTTCAGGTCTGGCAATCAAATTCGAGTTGAGTGCGCAATCAAAAACAAGTCACTAGCAACAAAACCCGGGAGGGCTGGAGTCTTTTCCTTTATGGCAAATTATGGGTCATAAGTCTTTTCTTATAGTGTGGAAGGCAACTGGCGTGAGGGGTACCACAAGGGTTTACGTTCGCGCATATCGTACTTGGCGTAGGGAAACCTCAAGACTTCACTCTGCTATACTAATTTCTTTGTTCGGAGCCATCCTCCCTAAAACCGGGCAAAAGGTTACGGTTTAGATGCATGAAGGGTACGTGGAACTTGAAAAACAAAACAAACAAAAACCCACGACTCATTTTCATCGCCTTTCGAAGAGTCTTCCCTCCCGAGCCCGTTTAATGACGTGAATGGACCGTCTCGTTCTATAAGGTATGATTTGAAGTTTTATGACGTCAGAGCGCACCCCGATGATCGTTTCGCGCATAATAAGATATACCTATACACATTTATGTGCCTGCCCTTCTCTCCCGGTACTATTAACGGTTTTTCTCATTGATCAATAAACCGTAGTTTCATTAGCCTCACAATGCTTCGAAGGTGTAAATGCATTACGAACAATAACTATTTAGGGTTGTAATTTTGAAATGGGATAGGCACTAAAAATTAAGATTTTTTCTGTCGTTTGTAAGGGAATACGTTGCTCATCATTTTTGAAGGTAAATCAACGGGAAACACATTTTCCATTAGCCGCATTTAGCACCCTTGAGCCTTATCCTTGAATATATTTGATATTTGACGTGAACAGTTACAACCGAATAAATTAGAAAACACTGCAATAAACTCTTTGGGCTATATGAAATATGATTGTAATGCTCCTAACAACGAAATATAAATTGTGGACTAAACTCTCTTCTCATTCTACCGTTTACGATTTTATGGACATTTTGTGGCATCTATTCCTATTCTCTTCTCCCCTGTATTGTATACAGGCAGTGATTCCGTAACGCAGTTGTAACGCCAGCCATCACCTGAGTAGTAAACATTCTATTCACACGAATAATTGTCTTTCGTGTTTATCTCACATTTTATACTCGTGCTTCGATAAGTGTAGTCGTGGTTTACCCGGGTTGACCCTTTGAACCGACAACGGTGTTTTCCTGAGCTCCAGGATTCTTGTAGGAACAAAAAAGTAACTATTATATATATATATATATATATATATATATATATATATATATATATATATATATATATATATTTATTATTAATATTATTTTTCCTTATTGCAGTCATGTTTTACTTAAAATTTTGAAGCGATTGCCATAAGAAGTACATGGATCCCATAAATAAGCCATAATATAGTTTTTGTCGTCTATACAAAATGTTATTAATTGAGATTTTTAAATCTTTTTTTGCACTCTTTTTATATAACAATCTTCACCTTCATTCGTACCATCAAAATGTGATTCAAAGGCAATTGAAATCAAGCCCAGGGTTTTCGAGGTAAAATTAACGCATTCCTATGGGGTCTGTTTACTGAACATCACGTTGGCACGTATAGGCAGGACAAGGAAGAGAAACACCTCAGGTGCTACGCGACTGCTCTTATCTCAACCACTAAATGGCCGTTTTACCGAAATTTGTAAAAATATAAATAATCATTTTTCGTGCAAGAGGTGATGGGAAGTCAAAGAATCATAATCAACTTAACCTTCATCCGACGTTGCAGAAGTTCTCATGAACTGTATGGTTGAAGGTTTAAATTGTGTTAAAAATCGAGCATTGATTTCCTCTTCGCATGCCCACACATGAAACTCTGAATATGATTATGGCAATATTTTCAGGGACTCTACTTTACTAATCGCATTATTTATGGATCCGCAGTAACCCAGGATGTGTACCTATTAACTCCAAATCTTCATAGAACGCATGCTAGCTTTCTTTTTAAGTATGTGTAATTAGTTGAAGTTGGGAGATGGAATCAGGCTAGCACACAGTGAACTACGTTTCGTTTGTATCGAAACGATTAATTCTAACTGAATTACGATGAATAATAGCATATCAAACATGGTGTTGCAATCTCGATATCACATTCTCATCCAACTACTGGTTCGGGGGTATTAATTTTAAATTTTAGGGTTTAGAAGCATTTAGATAAAAAAACTTCCAATATCGGTTTTTCTGTTATATCACAACTAGAGGCCTTTTAGGGCTTGGAAAGCCCTAAGCTAGTCCGTATTACAGTAGTACCTAAGAGGAACTCAGCACATTATAGTAACGATATAAGGCCTACCTATTTGCGGCGTTATGTGACCTGGTGCAAAGCTAAGGCGATGTTATTAAATGATAAAAAAGAGGAAAGACCGATCAAAATGTAAGTAATGTAATAAAATAAAGCCAAAAATAAATCGGACCGCCTAGAACACGATCAATATCAGCACAGAGACGAACGGCGAGACTTGAGGCCGTCTAACACTGAAAAAATAAAAATATCCCGTGAAATTCTTCACAATTTCAAAGATCGTTCAGAAATAACTCCACTGTTAATAACTACACTACGTCTCTTACTTACCGTGGCAACTGTTGTTACTGCCACAGCCTAATAAACAAAGAGTCTCCCTATCATATTTCAACTTCCTACAGTGAACAATAAAGAATTTAGCTCTCTCAGCTGATCAGAAAAGACCACATCATTTCACTCGTCTCTTAATGTCCCAGAGAGTCTCTTTATCAAATTTCAACTTCCTACAGTGAACAGGAAAGGATTAAGCTCACTCAGCTGATCAGAAAAGACCCCATCACTTCACTCGTCTATGTTCCAGAGAGTCTCCCTATCAAATTTCAACTTCCTACAGTGAACAGGAAAGAATTTAGCTCACTCAGCTGATCAGAAAATACCCCATCACTTCACTCGTCTCTTAATGTCCCAGAGAGTCTCCCTATCAAATTTCAACTTCCTACAGTGAACAGGAAAGGATTTAGCTCACTCAGCTGATCAAAAAAGACCCCATCACTTCTCTCGTCTCTTAATGTCCCAGAGATTCTCCCTATCAAATTTCAACTTCCTACAGTGAACAGGAAAGAATTTGGCTCACTCAGCTGATCAGGAAAGACACCATCACTACGATTCTTACTTACCGACACTTTTACATCAAACTTGGGGCCATGCTGATTCGGAATTATTATATGAAGACTGCTAAGTTCTTCAGTTTCAACTTCTTCGTTCAGAAATAACTCTGCTAGATGTTAGTATCTACTCTAAGTATCTTACTTACCGTGAATTGATGACAACTGTTGTTACCGCCACAGCCTAATAAACAACTCTCGTTGATAAGGACCGCCTAGAACACGATCAAGGCGGGTATAGAGACGAACGGCGACACTTTTGCAACAAACTTGGGGCCTTGCTGATTCGAATGAGCAGTCTAACACTAAAATCGGACCGCAAAGTACTTCACAATTTCAAAGACCGTTCGGAATTATATATAAAGATATGATTCATGTCGACAATAATTCTTCAATCCAAAATCAAAATAAAGTTTATTAACTACAAAATAGAACATTCGAAAATTGATGTACAAAACTATGGTGAAAAATACACCAACAATTTTTTCAAAATGTTCTAAAAAATCGATCAAAACATCAAAAAAAGTTCGAAATCAAACTCTTTTTCTTTGGATAGCAGATTAATATTTATAGTGAGTTGTTTGCTATAAAATTGGTAGTTAACAATTTATTTTCACTCAGTCCTCAATTTTTAAAACCAATTTCACATAATGTAGTACGATAATTGACGAAAATTCGCTCATACGATCATGGTGCTTGACTGGAACTTTTATTGTGTCTTCTAACGACATTGGTAAATTTTACATGATTCATAAAACACCAAGTTTTTGCCCAAACATAAAAAAACCCAGAAGAAATTGATGAAAACAAGAAGAATCAGAAAGGTTTCTGTAAATTCCTCTTTGACAACTGAAGGAAGAGCTACTTGACTTTTTCGGCACGCTGGGAATTATCTAAGAAAACCAATAAAGATACCAATTAGAAACCAATATCTTTCCCAAATAGCCAACAAATACAGTCCACTATTTGATTAAAGTATATTATACTACAAAGTTTCCTGAACCGATGCATCCAAACTGCAAGACCTAGAATTCGTGCCGAGACCAGGGGCGGTCTCCCCCCCCCCCCCCCCCCCCCTCCGAGAGGCAGAAGAAAAAAATTCTTGCGAGGGAACGTCAGAATAGAATCACGCCGTCGCGCTTGTAGGTTGACAAAAATACGAATATAGATGAAGGAACTTTATACTGTGGGGAAACTGGTATGATAGGTACCAGTTTTACTAATCTGCCAAGGCCAATTTACGAATTTGTTTGTCTGAATTTTAGTAAGCCCACAAATTGCGTAGGTGATTCGGGGTATCAATCGGAGATTTATGAGGGTAGTGTCAGAATTTTCGTCGGTGAACTCTGAAATTTCCAGAAGTGCTTGAGGGAAAAATCATCAAAGCAGGTTGGCAACGGAGGTGTTAAGTCCGTGTCGTGCTGTCGTCCGTCGTCGCCCTTTTGTGAGTCGAAGAACAGTAGAAACCAAAGCATGTTAAAAAATGCGAACTAAAGTTTTTTTAGTGTTTGCGTGTAGCTCCGTCAAGAAACGAGCATGGAAGATAACATTTTTCTTCTTTAAAAAACATAAGGCAGCAAGTAAAGAATAAAATTTTAATTAATAGTTATAGGTTTGTGTTCATCACTTTATCTAACAAGTTATTGTAGGAACCTACTGTATTTGTCTCTCGTTTACCGCTTTTGGTAACGGTAACAATACATAATCAATAGCCATAATACATAATCAACCTACTTACTGTTTCGACGAAGAAAGAAACGAATCGTGTTTTCTCAACTGATTGCAACCTGTGTTTTTGGTTAAAGTGAATTATTCACTGTTTTACATTTACCAGTAATAGACAAAAAATGTTTAACAAGGTAATGTTTTATTTGTGTTTTCATCTTTAATCAAAAATTTACTTTATTCATTCAATTTCATCGTGAGTGTTTATTAAATGGTTTTTTACTTCTAAAGTAAATTGAAAAAATAAAGAGTTTATTATTATTTAATCCTGTGTTTACAATATAAGTGTATAATTTATAAATATTACATCACGAGGACTGAAGTTCTCCAGCGCTTTATGTTTCATTCCCTGCCTTTTTCGATATAATTTTGCCAAAAAAATTACTTACCTGTAATCACTTTATTTTTTGTTAATTTTATTATTTATTTATTTATTGTTTGTGTGTTCATGGATGTTTGGTAACCAAGCTAAAATTTGTGCAAATAGTAATTATGTTTTTCATGTTAATTTTTACATACCCGATATAAAGTGTGGGTCTATAACCAATAAAACTGCTAGTTTTTCAAGGTCTTTTTTAAACAAATTTCTCGAGGGGGCCCGGTAGACGACCGCCCCCATCCACGAAATTCTATTAATCCGTCACTGGCCGAGACGGATTGCTCTTAGGTATATGCGAAAATGGTGATATGCGTCTGCCTTTTGTCGTATATCGTCGATAAGGTTCTAACTTCGCAAAACTCTGAAAAATGTGAATTTAAGTTATGGATACCGTTGGATTTGTATTCTCACGCCCGATCTATGTCTACCAATACTTCATCGATTCAAAGTTTGACAGCACCACAATCGTAGTTGCACACCTCAAATCTACAGTCAACACCAGACTACATTCTGATTTCACTTATACCTATTACTTGTAATCAATATTTATGTTGTTGTTGGATTCACCTCATTGTTTAAGAACTAGAGGCCTGTTAGGGCTTGGAAAGCCCTAATCTAGAACACGATCAAGATAAGCACAGAGACGAACGGCGACACTTGAGGCCGTCTAACACTGAAATCGGTCCGCGACAATTTCAAAGATCGTTCAGAAATAACTCTCCTAGATGTTAGTAACTACACTACGTTTCTTACTTACCGTGGCAACTGTTGTTACTGCCACAGCCTAATAAACAGAGAGTCTCCCTATCAAATTTCAACTTCCTACAGTGAACAGGAAAGAATTTTGCTCACTCAGCTGATCAGAAAAGACCCCATCACTTCACTCGTCTCTTAATGTTCCAGAGAGTTATCAAATTTCAACTTCCTACAGTGAAAAGGAAAGAATTTAGCTCACTCAGCTGATCAGAAAAGACCCCATCACTACGTTTCCGACACCTGGGGCCGTGCTGATTCGGAATTATACATAAAGACCGTTCGGAATTATATATAAAGTCCGCTAAGTTCTTCAGTTTCAATAGAAATAACTCTCCTAGATGTTAGTAACTACACTACGTTTCTTACTTACCGTGAATTGATGGCAACTGTTGTTGCCGTCACAGCCTAATAAACAACTCTCGTTGATAAGGACCGCCTAGAACACGATCAAGGCGGGTATAGAGACGAACGGCGACACTTTTGCAACAAACTTGAGACCGTGCTGATTCGAATGAGCCGTCTAACACTGAAATCGGACCGCGAAGTTCTTCACAATTTCAAAGACCGTTCGGAATTATATATAAAGATAACTCCAGCCTGAGTAATAATTGACGAACAGAGATTTCCAGGTTTTGATGCCTAAATATTTTTCTATGTAGGTTTCAATATGTTATGTTATCATAACAAGTATACCAGTTTTTTGTTTCTCTTGTAAGATTTAGAAAAATTGAGATAAATATGTTAGAATTTCAACAACGATCGCCTTTCTGTTCTATGGTTGTATTGGTGCAGATGTGCACCGAGACTGCTTTAAGCTTATTGATGCCCTTTGAAGTTTTCGTTAACTTCCACTGGGAGTCTCTTGGGTGTGAATGGACACCAGGAAGATTCAGCTAGCTTACTCGCATCCACTTCCTCCATCTCAACCCATCAGCTTCACCACCTTCTTCCCCCTTGTTTATTGATATTTAACAACCCGTGTAGCACATGACGGGAAGGAGCGGGGGTGGGACAGCCCGAGTGTATTGTGCTTCGTAATAAGTTGATTAAAGAATCCGGCCCTCAGGGCGTCGAGAGATGGCGCCAAGTAGTAATTACAATCCCCCTCCGGTCGCTACGTATCCTCCTTTTCCTTCAAGCAATCACCTCAGTTCGCGCCTCACACAATCAGATCTGTAGTCAAAAGTCCGAGGCCCAAGAGTCGCATCTTTTGTTTAGCTTCTACCCGCTCTTTTGTCACTTTCTGGGGCCGAGCCCCGTCCGTGAAGACCTTTTTCCCCTGATAGTTTTCCCCCCATCGCCGGTGAGGGAAGGACATGTAACCAGCCATATCCTCCATTGAGGTCCGCGGTCTTGTCATGTCGAATCAATGGTGGTCGGTCCCCGCTGTTTTCCCTTTGGTTTTGCCATTCACCCCCGGGCGAGTCGTTGTGACGTACACCTACCGTTCACATGTCCTTAAGACACAGTCGTCTCGCAACCAAGTCCCACTCCTAAAAGTCTTCATACAAGCTTGTATCGTGACAAAACGAACGCTGAAACTTTTAGTTCATTATTATCAATAACAAACATTGATAATAACAATTCAAACGTTTCAATTCATCGACCATTTGGATGAAAAACGCTGCAAATTATTACACAACGGTTTATTATTTCTGTATTAGATAGCCTTCCTACGCAGATCATTGGTCTATAATTATTATCAAGCCCCATATATCTCCAGTAAGTGATCAAAAGTTTGCGCATTGTGCCTCCCAAAAGGGCCACCTTTACAGCTCAGGACTCCACAATTTCACGGTGTATACTAGGTGAATGTTGAAAATTTTTCTAAAAATGTCAAAACAAAAAAGTTAGTAAACGGCAGGTCGAAAAGGAGAGAAATTAGCCTCAGAGGCCCCATCAGCTATTCAGTGATCCTCCGAATCTCGTAATAGTTTTGGAGGTGTCCCGAACGAGCTCCATTAAATTTCAGCAACGTGATTCGATCAGGAGAGAAATTATCCTCGGGGTGTCCGAAGCTGATCAGAATAATACGATAACTGAGAATATTACAGCAACATAAAATACCCAGGTGACTCAGAAAGAGTAACGCTGAGACCATTCAGGAAGTTTCAACGACCCTTTGTTTGCGCGCAAATTGGAAAGAACCAGAACTTTTTGATCAAACTCTACATACACATATCAAAACGCTGCAAATTATTTCACAAAGGTTTACCTATTATTTCTGCGTTAGATATGCCTTTAACGCAGATCATTGGTCTATAATTAATAAGCCCCGTACGTAATATATGATCAGAAGGTGTTGCATCATGCCCCCCAAAAGTGTTAATACCTCTACAGTTCCAAGACCTCGAAATTTCCCGCTTCTCAGTAAAAATGTTCAAAAAGAGGTATATATAGGTAAGGAAATAATGTAGGTGCAGAAGCCTCTCAGCTAATCAGTGCGCCTCCGTACCTCGTAATTCTTTCCGAGGAGTCCCAGAGGAGCTCCATCGAAATACCGATTCCGTGAGTCGAATAGGAAAGATAGCCTCGGAGGTTCCGAAGCTGATCTGAGTCCCTCCATAATTTGTAATTGTATTGCTCCTCCCAAAAAGGAGCTGCATTTCAGGTTTCAGCTTCAAAATTCGATTAAAAAACAAATTTGACTCAGAGGCCCCAAAGCTGATTAGTGTCCACTGAATATTGAATTCTTTATACTAAGAAGGTCCTTTTTAAATTGCAGATCCGTAGGTAGACACCAATATGTCTACGTAGTTATAGGCACTCAATGAAAACTTTCATGCAAATATTACCGATTTTTACAACTAGCGAACGGCATTATTTCGATTTTTGACTGATTTTTCAACTTTGAAAATTTTCAAAACTTGGTACATATTCTTATAGGAAATTCTATGCTGATTCCGAATATACCACATGTTAGTATGCTGAAAAAATTATTTCGCTCAACAAATCGCAAAAAACAGGCTATTTTGGAATTTTTGACTACATTTTTGAAAATTTCAACCCGAAGATGTGATCCGATCATGATGGCCAACGAACTTGAGCTTTCGTTTTGTGTCCTTTACATTTAAAATTTGTTTGAAGTTTCTAGCACAATTCTATGGACAGTTATCGTCTGGAATGACACATACATACATACATACACACATACATACATATATATATACATACATACATAAAGAAATGCGTTAAACTTCAGAATATGATTCAGAATAGCCTGAAACGGATTTCTGCATAAAAATTTTTCAAAAATTCACATTCTAAAAATTTTGAGGCGAGAGCAATAGCTAAATTTTCTTCAAAAATTCGTTAACAAGAAATTAACCTTGTACCTCTAGGATACACTTTCACGCAAGAGCAGGCGCTACTAATAATGAAATCATGTTGAAATTAATAACGAAAAATCAAACCATCGTCCCCCAATTATGTACCAAACTTGTGGGAGACTAGAAGAATAGGCGTGAAAAAAAGTCCAGTCATGCAGCATGACCCCATGAGCGAATTTTTGAAGAAATCTTCGATTATTTCGATTTTGACTGATTTTTCAACTTTGAAATTTTTGAAAACTTGATACATATTCTTATAGGAAATTTTATGCTGATTCCGAATATACCACATGTTAGTATGCTGAAAAATTATTTCGCACAACAAATCGCAAAAAACAGGCTATTTTGAACTTTTTTACCACATTTTTGAAAATTTCAACCCAAAGATGTAATCCGATCATGCTGGCTAACGAACTTAAACTTTTCGTTTTGTGTCCTTTACATTTTAAAATTTGTTTGAAGTTTCTAGCACAATTCTATGGACAGTTATCGTCTGGAATGACACATACATACATATATACATACATACATACATACATATATACATACATAAAAAAATGCGTTAAACTTCAGAATATGATTCAGAATAGCCTGAAACGGATTTCTGCATAATTTATTTTCAAAAATTCACATTCTACAAATTTTGAGGCGAGAGCAATAGCTTAATTTTCTTCAAAAATTCGCTAAAAATTATGCATGAGATAATTAACGTTCGCGTATGTGCAGAATGGAGTAATAATTTAAGAAGTATGCAATTAATAGGGTACCATTTGCAGCCTAACCCGAACATTACCTGAGTATTTCATAAAGATCGGTTGAATATTTAGGGAATTAAGCTTGTTACAGGGATTTGCGGATACACAAAAGACACACATATACACACACACATGCACACACAAAAAGACACGGAACAAAAGTTATTCAAATAGTCTAAAACCTAAAATGTGAGTGGAAATAAATCCACAGTAAAAAAACAACAGCCATTTGATTTTTTGGAGACTACAACATTTTCATCTCTCAAAACTGAAAACAATGCTTCCGCTACCTATAGGTAGACTTGGGTGCAATTTATGAGATGTAATTTAGTATCTAGGTATCAATGCCTCACTAGTGGGTACATTTACACAGACAATGTTGATAATCTCGATTTAGCATATTTAGCAAATTTAGAATAAATACCTTTTGCAACTATATCACCTGATAATTCCATTATTCGCATTATATCAGCTGATATATACAAGGCCATTTCAATGTCTACCGGTTCCACTTTCTAGCGATTGGTAATGTAATTCAAAGCTTGATTGGCTAATAAATAGATGCAGCTAGCAGTGCGTTATGAAATGATATAGAAATCCGAAGGTGTTTTTCGAACTCTTACTCACGGAAGTGAGTGAAAAAACATTGGATATTTCCACGAAAAATAAAGAGAATGTTAAATCGATTTCAACGGTTAGGCCATCATCAGTAACCAAAAATAACTCGGTTGTACAATAACTGGGTCTTACATTCACCATTAGTTTATTGGAATCCAGTACAATGTGTATGCGTATGGCTGTGATCTTTGTGACCTATTCGTGAAGGGCATCTATGGTATAAAAGCAGAAGAGATTTTAAATATAACTGTTTCACAGAAAACATTTTTGCTATCTCATATATTTTATTATATAGGAATCTTTGAGGATGGGAGTGTAGTTCCTTTACTCAAAGTGATATATACATACAGCACTAGTTGTCTGGTGCTTAGTTATTGTGGGGGTCTTAAGGGCTCGAATTCTACATGTAGGAAAACAAAGTTGAAGCCTGGCCTATATTCCGAAGCCTTCGTGCACATTTCTCACTTAATGAAATGGTAACAATCTCGTTGAAACTAATCCAAGGTTAACTAGCAACAAGCAATCTATCATTGAACTACCGAACTGGTCTTATAATCATACACGGCATATAGATTGTCTTACAACTCATGGGCGAGTGACTGGAACCACTTGTCTGGCGACCTTTCACACACCATATTGCGTTTGTGGTGGCAGGTACCTTTAATTGACACATTGTAACTGAATAAAAGTCCTGCAATACCGTTTTATTAGAAGGGTGGACAAACTTTTTTCATGTCTGCTGATTGCAAGTTTCAACAAAAATTTTTCAACAAGAAAACTTGATACTAATTACCGATTAAAACAAAATATACGGAAAGAACCTAGTTTAACCTACTTGAGAGCGATGGTGTATTTGTGGTTGAAAACCAATAGAAGAGTTGGTCAGAAGAATATTACGATATATATATATATATATATATATATATATATATAAATCACTTGGTAAGAAAAGAAAACAGAAAATAACAACACAAAACTATTTTTAATATTTCGGCTTCTGCCTTTTTCAAAACTACGAGAGAAAATGATTAATTTAGGATGTTTGCAACGTTGGCAAGGATTGTTGTAACTTTGGATATCGCTTCAACGTCTAATATTCAGTCCTCCAGGACACAATCGTTGCCAACGTTGCAAACATCCTAAATTAATCATTTTCTCTCGTAGTTTTGAAAAAGGCAGAAGCCGAAATATTAAAAATAGTTTTGTGTTGTTATTTTCTGTTTTCTTTTCTTACCAAGTGATTTATTGAAGCTCTTGTAGAGTCATTATTCAAATGATATATATATATATATATATATACCTATATTTTTATATATTTTTTTAAAAGAAAAATAGTTTATACAACTGATTATATTTAGGCTATTTGATTTAAGGGGGAACTGCTCATGTAGCTTGGAGTGGGGTTTTCCAGGGTTTTTTTATTATTTAAGCAAATATTACGATATTTGCTTAACATTTTAAATGACCAGTTAGGGGGAAAGACGACTACCTACCAGTTTCTTCAAAAGCACACGTGTCCAAACGAGAAGGTGACCGACACCGGCACGGCGGGTTATTCAGAACTCGGAATCACAGAGGAAAGACGTTATCACACCACCTCACGTTTTTACGAGGAACTAAAGGCATTTTCCGTACTCCCATAGCTTCTCCGACAATGTCGAACTGGCTATTTTCGATTCCGATGAGACTCGGCGACCCTCTCTCGGGATCTGATGGTCTTTCCGGACGAAACGGCCCATCCGGAGACGGAACGACCCGCAGCGACCGGCCGTATCTCCCCGGCGAACGTGCTCTCGCGCTTCCTGCCTGCGCCGCGCGGCCTGTGGGAGAAGGTTCCACGGCTTCCGCCTGCTCCCGTCCTTCGTCAGTCCACGTCAGCAGATCTCGGATCCGTATATTCTCGGAAATAGCAACTGAGTCTGCCTTTAGGCAATTCAAAATTGTCGTATAACATGTCAAGCTTCAGGACATCAATATAATGTGTTGAACTCGCATAATCCGTGATATTCAATTCACGAAACTCCACATCCAATTGTTAAACTAGTTACGTAAAATAACCACTTGAGTGCTATTTCCATAATTTTCTGCTGATTATTTTAGTAATTCCACCTATTTTTATGGTGAATTAAGCAATTTTTCTTTTTAAAGACATAAACACATTATGTTGTATACACAAACATTGTCATCTATAAAATATATGGCAGAAAGACTTTTTCTAAATAGGATTTCTAAGATATTTCCTACCATTCTGTTGCCCATACCAATAATTGGATTATCATAAGCTACTAATGAAACGATTACATATTTCATGCGAAATACAAACAGGCTACCTTTTTTCCTAAATAGGAACCAACATTTTTTCAATTAACCAATCACTGGAATTTCTGAATGTGAAAAAATGTGAGCGAAATGCCGAGTGTCCATTTTTGGAGATATTCATTTGCCCCATGAATGTGATAAATACACGATCACGGATTTCAATAGAGGAATTTTTATCATTTAATAATGATTAACAGGACGTTTCCATTTGTTTTCGTCCCGTCACGAGCGTCACGTGGGGTCAACCAATGCGTTACTAGGGAAGTGTGACTCCCTTAGTTTTCATAGCAGGAAACTCATTAGCCACTTTTAGGAATGCTCTCATTTTATCACAGCATCTCATAATCCCTAAGCCTCTGTAGTGTCAAGGAAAGCTGATTTATTACGCTCAGTTATAAACTAATATTGCTAAGCAACCATAATGAACTAATTATGTGTAAAATTAATCATTATTAAATGATCTGACTGTAGAACCGTAGGTCTACCGTCCGTTTTTCTAAATAGGATTTCTAAGATATTTCATACCATTCTGTTGCCCATACCAATAATTGGATTATCATCAGCTTTCTATCACATTTTAATGAAAAGATTACATATTTCATGCGAAATACAAACAGGCTACCTTTTTTTCTAAATAGGAACCAAAATTTTTTCATTGAACTAATCACTGGCATTTCTGAATGTGCAAACATGTGTGCGAAATGCAGTGTCCATTTTCGGAGAGATTCATTTACCCCATGAATGTAATGCATACATGATAACGGATTTCAATAGAGGAATTTTTTGAAAAGGCCAAATCCCAACGTTTTGCGGGTCCTGAATATTACATACGTAAAGGAGCGAAGAAACGTCTGCAAAGTAGGGTATGACACATAGCTTTGATGTATTCAAGTATCATTGAGTCAATGTATGAACGTATGGAACAAAGAAATATTTCACACCGTTCAATCTTTAAATGTATTAAAAGCGGATGAACAGTGTAGAAACTGATGATACAATCGTGATGAAACTCATACGGGGTAATCAAATGGTCATTTACCAACTAGCCTCAGACAAGAGATGGCGAGAAAAAGCGGAAAGACCTCAACAAATAACCCTGACTTGAACGTAGCGCATGCGCAGTGAAACCTATTCATTGTTTAGTGATAAAATTGATAGTGAAGTTCTCAGGCTGATGGAAGGACTTCGTATCTGCGCATGTGTAGCACCATCGTGACACAACTGATATGTGATGATTACAGTCATTTCCGCGACTACCCTCCAAATTCTAGCGAGAACAGAAAGCGAGAAAATGATGTTTGATGGGTTTTAGATTAGCACAAGCGCAAAATATTGTATTTTCAGCGATGAAAATGATAAGAGGCCCGAATACAGCCTAACAAACCTCAAAATTTAATCGTGGGGCTCAGTCGATTGAAACAATTTGCTACACCAACTTCTTTATTTCGAGTTTCATGAATGAAAATTAATTTCAACCTCATCACCTATTATGTGATCCTAGAAAATGATTGAAAAATACAATGCGAAAATTAATTGGCAAATACCAAATTGCTAATATGATGGAATTGGTCAAATGGTTTTTATATTCTGTATTCAGTAGATTATAATCCTTTTTTTCGTAATCATCTGATGCAGGAGCTCCTATATCATCAACCAGTACCAGAGTTGGGCAAATCGTAATTGCAAGTACAAATATAGCACTTCCAGCAAGTTCAGGTAACTGTACCCGCTCGCAATTACAGTTACAAGCCCTGGAATTGGTTATTCTGTGTCGGATACTTTCACGGATACAGTACCTGTATCCAAAATCTGCGGATGCAGATACTTGCCAAAGTAACTACTGATACAAATACATTTACTTGAATATGTAACCGTAACTGTATCTAGTTACTTTTTCGGATACAATGAAAAAATTCGTTCTGATTTGACTGGAATTCGGAAAATTGACCCCTACTGCTCACCTAGTCAGAGTTTTAGGGTCTACATAGCATGACACGAGGAAGTAACAAATTCCAGTCATGCAGCATGGCTACGGAGTGCACCTTAAGGGGATCATGCGGTTCTTGGGTTTTCATTTCCGCAAACACGCAAAAACTGAATCTCGAAAAAATCTGAAGTTTTGACAATATAGGTACTCCTTCGGCCTTCAGAACTTCCTGTATATAACTTTTTGCACACTGTGCGCCGTACTGACGTAGCTTTCGCCTTAGGGTCAATAAAAAAATCGAATGTTTTCACTGTATAATTTTGAGGCTTCTAAAATGTGTTGTACAACATTTCGGATTTTTTTATAGACTCTAGAGTGAACACCACGTCAGTACTCCGTGCAGTACGGTAAAAGTTATACAGGAAATTCTGGAAGCCGAACGAGTACCTATGCTACCAAAATTTCAAATTTTCCAGTCTGTGATAAGGTTCAGTTTTTGCGTATTTGAGGAACTAAAAATCCAAAAACCTCATGGTTTTGCATGATGCAAGACTGGATTTTGTAACATTTCCGTTTCATACTCTGTAGACTCCACCAAAACTGCAACAAGGTGTGCAGTAGGGATCAATATTCCGAATTCCATTCTAATTAGGACGACTTTTGTGATTTTAATCGAAAAAGTAACTAGATTCTCTCTTCCTCTTTCAGTTACGGTTACCGACACAAATAACTGTGTCTGTATCCGCATTTACTTTCCCTCTGCAAGTATCTGTATGATCCGCGGATTTCAGATACAGCTGAAGTATCCGTGAAAGTATCTGTAACGGTAGATTTTACAGTGGTAGACAGTAACTGTAACTATTCACCTCCACGATTCCATTCCTGTAACTGTAATAAAATACAATGAATTTGATTAATCGCTGATTTGGTAGGTAACTTTTTCGGCGAGAACTCTTTAAATTTGCCAGAAGTATCCTAAAATAGATACCCAGGTAACCAGACACTGCTCAACTCAGACCAATACCAACTGCAGCATGCTTGATAAAGCTCATTCGAGACAAATTTCTTTTAAATGATTTCAGTGTTTATGTAGAACAAGTTTCGAAGACTTCCTCGTACTTCCGTCAGCAGATCTTTCGTATTTTCTCAAATATAACTTCTTGTATAGAAGAGTCACTTAGTATTAATAAAAAAATTATGTGTTCCAATAAACACGGAAGAATATTAATGCAACTTCATCCACTGGTGGTAGAGAGAAACTAGATTTAGGTAATTATGAATGAACACAGGGAGACAAACGTATGACCAGCAGCGATGATTATACATTAAATTAAACATTTCCTTTCAGCTTAGCATCGAGCATCCTAGTCAATTCAGCTGATTAAAGAGATTCATTTTTTGACTCGCTAAATCCAAAAATTTCATTTTATTTTCCATTCCAATTCAAATCATCCAAAGGGTTTTTTTTTCTTCATTTGTTCCCATAACACGTGATGAAGGTTTCTAGATCATTCCAATAAATCAATTCCAATAAATAAGAATGTTCTTCAGCACATCTCGAGATCCGTCTTCTTCATAAATTGTGGAAAGGCAGTTCTTGTCAGATAACATGTTTTATTTATTATCTTTATTCATTATTTTATTTATTATGTATCGCCATGGTAATTTAATAATTATTCTATTTATTATGTATCACCATGGTAATTGTTCCAAGTTCAAGAGTATCAAAAATGCTACATCAGATAAATGGGTGATTATACATGGCATTCAATCATGTGAAAATTTTATGATGAAAGGGATTTACTTTGCAAAGATGAAAATGACGCATCATTGGGTATACGGACGATCACTGTGCCTACATTGCTCAGGAAGATGTGAGTTGCTAACTTCATGTGAAAAGTTTGATTTCGCGGATAAAGATGTATTTGACCTATCCACGACACATTGGCATTTTCGATTTGTAAGCACACATTGCAACTCTGTGCCAAACACGCAGAAATCAATCTGCTAAAGGCCTAACCTTAAGGCTTAATCCTTAATGCTCACTAAACTGATCCGATTGTTTCTGTAATTTTTCATTTTTACACGCCAGGAAGGCAACATTTTGAACTGCAGCATCAAGGGTGGAATATAAATAGAGTTGCAATCAATGTTGATTGAACAGACCTAAAAATACAAAGTATGATATGATGGAGAAACTTTTCTAGAAGGCAGAAGGTTATGTGACAAATCCGGTGCCTAAAGCAAAAATCCAGATCACCTAACTTTTCTGATCTATTTGTCATCTGTTATTTGTTAAATAAAAGTTGTTTATTGGGTAAAAATTCTCCAACTAATCTAGATTTTACTAGAAGGATCGATTTACGACATTTTGCATTTGTGAGAAGCGAGCTTGCGAGCATCCACACCACTAAACTATTTACATCATTCAAATCTACTCGTATTTGTCTTCATTCTAGTTTTCTCATAATTATTTGTCATCGTTAACTTCCATCACGACCAGTGGCACTTTTGGTAGCATTTCCATCATTCTTTAGTTCGAACCATCGGCGCTTTTGGTTTGGAGAAATTGGCGCTTTCGGGAACTGTTTGAACAATACAACACCGCTTTTGTGAGGCAACCGATAAATCATGGATTTCAACAAATAGTGAATGATTTTTTAACACAGAAAGTGTTTTAGCCATGGACTAACTAGCCGAAAATGGAACGCGGGATGGTAACGAAATGTGTGACGGATGATTTTCACGTACAACCGAGTCGTTGCTAGCGATATGGTACTTCGTCGTTTTTCATCCCACAAAATTCGTTGACCATTCGTTCGAAAGCTCTCGATTTACCCAACAATATTATGTTAACTACTGCGAAGTGCGTGTCCAACAAACTGAGTTATGAGCATGGTTATATAAATAATTGTTTACACACAGGTGATCATTCTCAATAATTGATATTGTGAACATGATTGCAACCGCTTGTTAATTTTTGATGATTTCATTGAGCTTGTGTTTCGATGATTTGATTCATAGCAGGTGATCTGAGTATTACGAAAACGGTTTGATTTGTGAAGCGGAGGTTAAATAATTTCAATAGGTAATTTCTATACTTTACACTCTAGGAAGCTGTAATTTCGTTTGTAGCCTCTTTAGGACATTTACTTGACGATGCTCAGGGTCCGGATCAGATGTGTGGCTCTTAAAGCTAATTTCTATGCTTTACACTCTAGGAAGCTGTAATTTCGTATGTAGCCTCTTTAGGACATTTACTTGACGATGCTCAGGGTCCGGATCAGATGTGTGGCTCTTAAAGCTAATTTCTATGCTTTACATTCTAGGAAGCTGTAATTTCGTATGTAGCCTCTTTAGGACATTTACTTGACGATGTCCAGGGTCCGGATCAGATGAGTGGCTTTTAAAGCTAATTTCTATACTTTACACTCTAGGAAGCTGTAATTTCGTATGTAGCCTCTTTAGGACATTTACTTGATAAATCGCTCTTGATTTATCACGAATTTATTTCGTATTTTTTTTCGTAGTTTCATACTATAACTATATAAATTGATGTTATAAATGAATAGTAAACAATGACGCTTGTTTGGTTGTCACTTGGTTGCGCGACAACGCAAACACATTCTGTGTTTCAATAATTTCGTCCGAAGTATGTAAATAGAGGTAACCGGGGGTCCAGGGGGCTTGCCCCCTGGCGAGGCGCGGAGCGCCGTTTTTTTTTTTTTTTTTTTTTTTTTTTTTTTTTTTTTTTTTTTTTTTTTTGGACAGATACTGAAGAAGTTATATCTTTAAAGCAACGGAATGGTTTTTGGTAAAAATCATCATAATGGGTCGTGGGTCATTCGGGGACATCATTGATATGAAGATGTTGTCTTCTGGGCTCTAGATCAAGGCTTAAACATATTCCACGCTACAATTAATACCATAATGAGTGGCTACTTCATCTAAATCATACACACCATACTCCACACCATCTCCATCTACAGGTGGGTAGTCGGATTTCGATCGAACTCCATGAGAGTATCGGCACAAGCGGCAGCTGAGGAGGCTCAGTAATGAATCACGGAGAGCTCTCATCACCAGGGCAGGGAGGAAGGTGCCCTATAATCAGGGGAAGTCGAAGCTGCCATGGGCAGTTCCGATAGGTAGGTCTTAAGTCTTTGGTAGGTAGGTATCTCTTGTTGCACCTTCCACGGCTGAACCTTGCGAGGGACTCAGCACGGGACACCATCCTGATCCTGATGATCCGGTACCAGAAGGATAATAACCCACCTCGGCCTCCGAACGGGGGCCCCACTTTGTCAGTTAACCTCACGATATATCACATTCGCCTACCCATCTCCGCCACTTCTGTTCAACGACGAATCTGGTTCCGTTTTCGCTTTCCCCACACCCTGAAGGATGGATATAAAATTATCCTGTTGAACAATTTATGTACAGAATGTCATAATTTATAATTTTTAGGTTTGTAAATGTTGAAAACCCAATTCTGCGATTCCCAATGAAATCGCAAAAATCTTATGTAAGTACAACGTAATCCTTAATCATATGCACAAGGTAACTAAATGTACAACGTAATTCTACGCATTACACCTATGGATATCAATGTAGAATACGTTTTTATGGAGAACTGATGGCAAAAAATCATTAACTAACAACAAAACTGAAAATTAATTGCAACAACAACATGTACAAGGAGGCTTGTGATAGCGTTGTCTCGCGATCTCTGGAGATACGAGGTACGTACCGATGTTGTACTATACCTACCTAACTTACCCAATCTTTGTCTGGTCAACTTGGAAAGCATTTTTGAAGAAGAAGTTTGAAATGAAAAACTTCGAGACATTTAGAAACGAATCATAAAATCTGATGCCCCACAGATAGCTGAGTGAGCTCCTGAGCTAATTTCTTTGCTATTCAACCTATGAGGCTGAAATTTTAAATGGAGGCCCCTTGGGGCGCACAGTGGGCCGAAAACGGATTCTAGGTGGACAAAATCATTTTATTATCTATTCTTATAGAGAATTTGGAGCTATTCCGAATATACTTCATGTTCCTATATCTGGAATAGCGTTTTCGACCTAAGAAAAAGACTTTTGTTAACTTTTCTCACTTTTTGACCTTTAGAACTAACCTACATTTTTTTTTACTAAAAAAAGTTGTAGAACAAGAAATTTTGCATCGAATGAGACCACCGCCAGGTCTCTAACTCGTTTAATCGATTTTTGACGATTTATCGAGGTTCTCGTGATCTTCAACTCACTTGTTGAGGGTTTCCATAGAAGTTAGGTAGTGAGTGGTGTCGTAGGATCGGCTTATTGATGCTACCTACCTATTAACCTCGTAGGTAGGTACTTGCCAGATTCTCCAAATATTATTATTAACATATGTCCAATTGTCCTAGACTAACTTTGTATTTTGCATGGAATAAATCATTGCATATGATTTATTCATGTCTCGTGAGTTCTTCATGAAAGTTCCGTTGTCCATTATTTTATAATAGCCAAACACAAACTAGATTTCATCTCGTACATATTGGTAATATACGTACCGCTGAAGCACCAACTTCGACCACCAACTCCAACACCAGCTGCCACCGTCTGTGTCAATTTCAAAACCGCTGCGCTTAAGACCCCCGGATCGCTTTGATTTGTAAGGGAAGGATGTAGTGGGATCGACTTATTGATGCTACCTACCTATTAACCACATAAGTAGGTGGGGTAGCCGCTCGATCAATTGGTGACAACCACACCAGACATAAGTAATGATCCAAAACGGTATTAATGAAAATGTATCAAGAAGTTTGATAGGTAAGAATGTGGTAATTAACCTACGATTCGTTTAGACCAGATAAAGAGAGAAAATATAAGAATCTCTTGACTTATAATATAGGTAAGGTAAAGTGAGAAAATCGTATATATCTATAAATACGAATGTTATTCATAAATATGTACCTTGCATGAAAGAGAATGAGTAGGTATGATAATTCTCATTATGAATCCCTACCTGCACGGCCGTAGTTAATAAAGAAAATTCTTATTATGCATATGTTTAGTATTCAGATATATAATTATACATTCAATATACATTTTATTCAATGCATTCGAGTTCAATAAGAGGTAGATAAAAATGGAGCGTTCAATGAGATCCAACTCCAATGTGAGAAAATGGTGCTTTGTTCCAACATGAAGCATGAACTGCCAATGGTGTGAAGGATGAAAATTGTTAGTAGGTACTCACGAAAAATGATGGTGTGCCTTAAACTTTCTCATGTTTCTTACCGAATTGCGACGTCCTTCTTCGGTAGGTAGGCACCCAAGGTAATACTTCAAGTTGGTGTGGATCAAGATGTGACACCAAGAGCCGGCCGGCAATACAAAAATCGGTTTGATAGGCACTCAACAGGTAGTAGTAATCTCTGAGACAAAAATCACCACCACAGAATGAATGGTAACCTCTCTAACCTCTAGGTAAACTCGGAAGCAAAAATCACGAACTAGCCTGTACCCCTTCATAAGCACTAATGACCACTTTTATAAACAAACTAAATACCCCATTATCGCACAAACGCAAGATTCACTGAGCGTAGCTGAACGAGAAAACATTTTATACCAGTTGGAAACTGTTATAGTGATTCTCCGACAACCTCTAAACATCTCAGGATATCAGACTACTTCTTCCACAGACTTTCCACATATTGATTTTCGGCCAGGATAAAGAGGTTTCTGGACCACTGTGGGGCGTTTGGAAATGAATTATACTTTCTGAAGCCTATATAAGCAGTGCGAGCTGCAGTGTTGATTTTTTTACTATTGATCTCATGAAGTTGGCATTTGAAATGGAGATCCCTTGGAATGTCTAAAACCAAATCATAAAGTCAAAGCCCCCCAGATCAACTAAGAGAGATCTGGAGTTAATTTATTTGGTTATTAATCGATGACGCAAACATTTGATCCCTTGTGACATCATAAAGTTTGAACACTATGAAGATGAGCTGTCATATTACTAGATTCTAATGTCCGAATACAATAAAAACGTATTCTACGCTAGTTTTTCAATATCTTGAAAACATTTTCGAAAAGACTGTTCGAGATTACGTTACATTTACACTAAAATATATACAAAATTAATTTTTAAAAAATTGTAAATATTGGTATTACGTTATTTAGTTGGATACATACAGAAAAGCTGTAGTTCTTGTGTCATTATGTAGGTACCTCCCTATATCTAGTTCATATATATCAATTTCAGTCGTCAAGGTCCATGAGGATACCTGGGCCCGGATAGGCATCCGTTTTTTGGAGTAGGTGAAACCTTTCGTTTGACTAAAATTGGCATGATCAGTGATTCATTGGAAAATGAAGGCGCAGGATTTGGTGATGGTTACAATTTTTCCTATCCAATTATGAGGCCGTTTCGGACATTCCGTTCTTTACTAGCGGATTTTATCGATGTTTTAGCCATCTGAATTTGGATCCAAAAAACGCTGCAAATTATTTCACAAAGGTTTATAATTTTTTCAATCGTAGTTTTAGTTGGCTTGCGTACGTCATAAGGCCCGTCCAGACTCCTCGGCGTGTCCTATTTCGAGTTGCCACAACCTATACTTCTATAATTATATACGCATGTTTATATTTCTCGATTTGAGCTCCTATCTATTGAAATAGTTATTGCCTTAATAATATCATTATCTAAGCACGTACGAAAAGTCGAGAGGATATGTTATTAAATATGCGTAGGAAAAGCATTGGTATTAACACACAAATATGATCTAGAAAAAAACATATATTCATGCCTCGAAGGAACGCCGTACCCACCACAAGGTGCCGCGGCGCCTCCTCTCACTCCACCCCCGCTCCCCCCCCCTCACCACCCACCGTGACCCCCTGCCAAGCGTGCCAGGCGTGCGTGCGTGCGTAAGTCTAACCTCAAAGCCTTGAAAAAGACACTTTTTCGCCCGTTTTTTGGCCCATAGCATCTATGCGAGTAAAGCGATCGGGATGGTTAAACGTTAGGACCAACTAGACCCCAAATGGAGTCTATGTGCGAAAGAACGGGTTTTTTAATCAATTCTTAGGCCTTTTATGGCCCGGACGGCGGACGGCGAACGGCGAACGGCGGACGGCGGACGGACATTTCAAATTTGGATTCTACGCACCTTGAAACGTAAAGTGACAAAGTTTGAGGGGGGGTTATAAAATTTTTTTGCTACACGATCACAGGCTTATTATTGGAAATAATAAACCAAAAGTTACCTCATATATTTCCAAAGCTGTGGGTCAGACAGCACCTGACTCCATGAAAGCGGAGTTTTTTCGTACAATAACCACTTTTCGCGGTAACCCGATGTCCATCACAGTACCACAAGCCTCTGATGCTGTACCATTGTAAATAGTCCCTACAACAATCATTTTCTACGTATGGCTAAATGTAGATGATGATATCAAACTGACAAAAATGGCACTCCTTAAAACGTTAAAAAATTTGTACAAGAAACATAGAAGGGTTCAACTTAGTCAATTTTATGTATTGAAATTCTGTCAGGAGGAGAGATATTCAGCGTTTAAAGGAGAAATTCTGTATTATTCTTCTATGAGATATTGAAAAGAAATGGTACCGGTATAATGGGTGATAAAAAATATATCTAGGCATTCTCAGGCTTGAAACCCCAATTAAGTTTTACAACTGGGTGCATTTCATCCATCAATCCACAATCAAGGACGAAAACGACTGTCAGTTTCACGAAATAGCGGCAATTCCTCCTAAGACACAAGATCTTCAGAACGTTTGACGTTCATGCCCAACACCAGAAAATTGGTTATACGAGTAATTTACTACAATTGGACCCTCACGAGGCATTTTTAAAGACAAGAACTGGACCAATATTGGTCAAATAGCTCTAAAAGGTAGAAAACAAGTGCCATTATTGGCGAGTGAAAGTGAAACCTCTTGCACGAATATGACTGTCTTTTAACTGTGGTGGGGAAGAAGAAAAAAGAAATTGGTACTTTTCCCAACAGTTAATTTGACTTTTTCGACTGTCCTTTGAGTTCGAACATTTGTCCTGTCGGTTGTATGATTGAAAGCCATTAATACGTTCTTTTACTCCGTAAATGTTAATAATCAGAAGTTCCTGCTAGACATCATTTCGTTTCGTATTGCTATGGATTAGGCATGGTTGTTGATTGCTGCAGATTCAGCATCGGCTAACAAATGGTTTTGTCATATACTTAATTTTATCGACAACCAAAAAGAATGACGGATGAATCAATTAGAAGAACGTTCCTTTGGTGTAATGAAATAATGGGAGAGTCGGTGAACATGTTTGAGTGGCAGAGGCGGCAATTACCTAAGACCAGCCAACGCCGCAAGTGTGGGCAGACAGGTGTCTGCGCCTCGTATCGCATGCTACGGAAACCTTTTTGATACTGACAGCCATCACTGGATATTAAATAGGTAATATGCCCGAGGACGCATAATGACTTGAGTATTATTTATGGATAAGTATTATTATATACATCGGTACTTGCCTTATTTAGGACTTGCATCTTATAGGTATCACTAGATGGAACCATACAAATATGCATAACAAATGTCCGTACTACTTTCTATTCATTCCAACCGACGTATTATTGGCTAGATTAGATACTCGGCGCAGAAAAATCCCAATGTTGAAGTCTGCTAAAAGAGATTTTTACATGTGGATTTTGAAGAGGTATAATAATTGTAAAGGAACTCTATCCAGTAACGGAAAGCACCCTATACCTACTCTGCGGCATAACATCTGATTAACTATAACCCCCCTTCACTTTGCTTGAACTTAATTGGTCGCACTTCCAGCCCCCCTTCCTTTCTCTCGACCAATGGGATCCAATCTCCCTTCACCTGTGCCAATATAAGCTGTGTCCTTTCTAATGTGTGTTCAGTTATTGTTTGTTACAGATGATGGCCTAACCGTAGAAATTGATTTAACATTGTAACTCTTTATTTCTTTTTCGTGGAAATAGACAAAGTTTTTCACTAGCTTCCGTTTTATTCTTTAGGTACTTAGATGCTGAAAAATCAGATTTAAAACAACAAATTTAAAAATTGTAAAGCCTCTAACAATGTTTTCAGTATGTGGCTGACGAAATTCCAGATTTAAAATTATATTCCCATAAAAGTCTAATTTCAAGAGACATATACAACCGGAACAACAATGTGATTTGTGCGTTTCACAACTTTTTGGAAGATTCCGGTTCCTCGGCCGTTCTTTCGTCCTGTTGGAGTGGGCTGTCGATTGTAAATGTCTGCAATACAAGAGTTCCAAGAAACATTTTTTCTCAATATCCAAAAGTATAGTAGTGATTATGAATAAATAAGTATAGTAGTAATGATACGTCAAAATCCAAGTACCACTAAAATACAGTTAACTCGCGCTATCCCAAGCCGCGATCACTGAAAAATATTTTCTTAATCTGAGATCTGGTTCCCAAAAAATTTACATTGATTTAGATAGGTAAACGTCATTTTGAATTTAATTAGATTATACACCTAGATTAGATTATTACCTAGTAACGCAAATCCTCCACCATGCAAACGCAAACCGTAGATTTTTTTTTTTTTTTAATCATCACCCTGTCCAGGATTTCCTTCAATTTTTTTGGTTGGGTAATGCGAGAACATTGGATTAATGAATGCGGGAATACGGGGATATTTGAAAATAAAATAAAATCCTAAGACATAATATATTTGCTCATTGTCCTGTCCTCGAAGTTTTTTTCAAATGATTTACCTAGTGGCAAGATCTTTCCTGAATTCGGCATTTAAAATAAAACTCAACAGTAAAAATAGAATAAGAAAAAATTGAGTTCTTGAACTCAATCAGAGAAAGTGGACAGGTCCCAGACGATTACTTTTGACTATCTCACAATCCAGCACACTTCTGCTCCCGCAGACGAACGAGTTTTGACTGAATGAAAACAAATGGCAGTTTTTTGATAATTGAAGAGCGCGCAAAAACACCCCGCTAAAATACACCCTGAAACAATGGAAATTCGAAAAACGATATTTAACAGGTCGATGTAATTTATTATTAAGTTATTGCTTGTACGGAATGGAAATATTATTTCTCCGTACAATAAAGTTTATTTGATTTGATTTGATGACGGCAGTGCCCGTTACGTATATATTTCTGTCAATTTTCTAGCGGTTCTGAATTTATTTAACCGATCAGAAACGCGAAAAGATCAGTGCTCATGAAGTGAGTCACATGATAGCGTATTTTCTTGTAAGGAGATCCGCGTGAAATAGAAGTTTCCTGCTTTGAATAGGAGACAAAATGGCTTTGGAGCTCACTCAGCTTATTAATGACCTCTCAGTCGTTCAGCATTTTCCCTTCAGCCTCCCTCTCAAATTTCAGCTTCCTGCGTTGAATAGTTTAATAGTAGTTGAGTTCACTCCTCTAATCAATGACCTCTCATGCATGTGCGGCCCCTGATACATCTTTATGCTCTTCATGTTATAGATTACATCAATACCAAGTTTCATTAAAATCGGACGATGGGAAGTGGCATTTAAAACAATTTTAAGAGGAGATGCATTCATGCATGCATACATAGGTACATACATTCATCAACGGACTTTATTTTTGAACACAATAATTTTTTTTTAATGCCCTTAAAATAGAATAAATTCCAAATTCAAAAACGCTGCAAATGATTACATAATGGTTTATTATTTCTGAATCAAATAGCCAGCTATAGTAACCAGCATGCACTGGGGCTTTCGCCAGTCTCTTTTCTGGTATCCACCTCTGTTCTTCCTCTCCCCCTATCACCCCCCTCACCACCTACCGTGACTCCCTGCCAAGCGTGCCAGACGTGCGGGCTTGCGTAAATCTAACACTCAAAGTCTCGGAAAAGACACTTTTTCGCCCGTTTTTGGCTCATAGCATCTATGCGAGTTAAGCGATCGGGATGGTTAAACGTTAGGACCAACTAGACCCCAAATGAAGTCTATGTGCGAAAGAACGGGTTTTTAAAGTCAATTCTTAGGCCTTTTATGGCCCGGACGGCGGACGGCGAACGGCGGACGGACATTTCAAATTCGGATTCTACGCACCTTGAAACGTAAAGTGACAAAGTTATAAAATTTGTTTGCTATACGATCACATAGGCTTATTATTGGAAATAATAAACCAAAATGGAAAGACCTTGACTAAAGCTTGAATTTGGGAATGTGGCTTGGTTACAGGACTGGTCGATGAATATTTGACTATATTTTGTTAATATTCTATAAAGAAATAACAATAACTTAAAAGGGAATAAAAAGGTTCTAGATAAAAACCTATATTACCTAAGACCTTCCCCTGCTCTCAAATCTTTATTGGGTCTCCACAACTGGTCTGCACATTCCCTATCTGTGAGAAGCACCAATATGTCACAGATTTTATTTAATAATCATCTATAGACCAGTGATCTGAGTAGAAGGGCTATCTAAAACAGAAATAATAAACCTTTATGCTATAATTTGCAGCGTAGTCCCTATTGAATCTCACAGGTAAAGTTCTATACTGTAATCACGTGAGTACATGCAGGTTACGCCCGCCCCTCACCAACCTCGGCGGTCATTTTCGTTTTTAAACTATAACACATTCCTCAGAAAGTTTTTCTTTTTATTTTTCGTCAATAATTTCATTAACCACGTTGTTTCACGTTGTTTCCGTTGGCCGACCTCCAAATGACTCGTCATGTCAGTTTGAAGCCCATGTGTTTCTCTTTCTGAAGCCTCAGCGACCGATTAATATTTTCTTCACGGAGGTTTCATGTTGTTCTGTTTGGTTAACGGCTAAAAGGGGTGTCACCAAGGCGCCTCCTCAGAAAACGCGCCGCGGTCCGCTCTGGACGTGAAAAAACACGGGAAAAGTTTTTAAGTTTTGGTTTTTTTTTCTCTGTCGACAGGCTCAATTCGACATATTTGAAGGCTTCCTTGGCTAAGTGGTTCGCAGCAATTAGGAAATGAGCGGGGAAAAAACTGTTTTATAAATACTTTTTTAGAACGTCAAAATTTGATTCGAGACATCTGCTTATTGCCTACGAATGCTTCCGCCTGTTGCCTTTGATATGATATGAATATTTTTATTCTTGTCGAAAAGTAAATTAATCACCTAGGCCAAATATATTAAATTTAAAATAATAAGTATAAATAAACAACAATTACACGATAATGACTGGTTAATTTATATAAATCAAATTACATTAGTATCAAGTCCATTTTTGTTTTTAAAAAAATCGTTTGAAGATAAAATGGTTTCCGAGCAAACGTCTCCCATAGAATTCTATGGAGACAACTTGGCGCAAGAGCCTGCAAGGGGGCAGGGAGGTGGTTGAAGACCTCGATGGATATAAAATCCAGATTGCTTTGTTGAAAAGTTGCCAACCATACTCCTTCAGACCCTAGGTCTCTAAATTGGCTCGTAGCATAGGCATAAGCAGGGCGAACAAAGTTTTCAAGGGTACTTTATCACGTATACTCCATGGTGTACAAACCAAATATTGTCATCACCCCAAGCTCCTCAAAAATAGGCCTGCGAGATACTCTGCCTCCCACATCGGCAATCACTCGCACAGCAGCTTTTTGCTTGATTAGGACACTTTGAGTCAAAGGAGTGTTTCCCCAAATGATGAATTAATGACGAATTTGTGAATGTTAGAGGAAAAACTGAAGAAAAATAGCGTAGTTTTAGCAAGTGAAACACCTTAATGTACGTATTGCAACTGAATTGAGATTGCAAACAAAAATTAGTCATTCATAATGGATTGAATTGTCAAGATATAATCTAAAAAGTGTTGTACCTACCGATGAACTTACATTCAGTCTAGCGAAAGTACCTATCGAAAAGCTCGTCATGGTCTTTTTTTTTTTTTTTTTTTTTTTTTTTTCCAGAGTAAATTCAAGCAATTAATATTTAAAAAAAAAAACGAAAAAAAACCTTTTGTGTTTTACGAAAATAAACACTATCTCAAAATTTCTCAGTTCATGTTACAAAGGATACGTAGATTCTTACTCTGTAATGCAGCATGGCTAATGAAGCGAATTGTTGTCAATGAAAAGTTGAGGTTACAATTAAATTAGGCACTTCAATTCAGGTCATTGAGGCCAACCATGTCCTGATTAAAATTGAGGGGATGAATAAGATCGCGGTGAAGTAAAATTCGAAAATTTCGTCAATTTTGGAATTTTTCATTTAAAAATCCATTTCTCTCACCCATTTATCAATCTTGAAGTTCTAGGAGTGGTCTGAATCGACTCAGCGCTGGAAATTACTTCGACAAAAAAACAGTTTTTGGGCCTCTGAACGAAGTTTTTACTCCGAGGGGATTTTGAGGGAATTATCGTCTGGAAATAAACCCGTTGTATAAAAAATTCTCATTTAGCTGTGAAATAACGATTTCAGAGGTGGGGTGAATGTTTCGTTGGACAACTTGTCACAACAAAAATCTACGATCGTGTTTTTCGATGTATGAAACATATTTGTAAGGGACCCCCCCCCCCCCCCCCCCACACACACACATTTAGAATTTTGGAACCATCTAAATACCTCAAATTTTCTTTTAAATAGCCCATTCAAAATAAAATACCATTTTGTTGGATGCCAAGAGTAGACTCATTTTAGACCCCCCTTGAAAACACGATTTATTTTATTCAAATTGGAATTTGTAATCGTGGAATTTTATTCTCTATTAAATGTTTCGGACTTGAAGGGAGACTGGTGAGTTGAATTCAGAAAAGTATGATACCACTATGTCAGTTGCTGCCAAAACGTAATTATTTTAATATGTAGGAATGTGGATGGTGAGACTGATGAATTTTCAGTTTTTTGTACCGTACATATAAATATTAGTAGCGGTTAGCAAATTATTCATTTAACAAGCCTAAACCGAATTCTGCAGTGCTGAAGAAGCATTCACCTACTGCTATACATCGACATGAGGTGAGTGGTGGCCTATTGAGCCACCCATTTTGAGAGCATTTTAAGATGCTCGGCGGAATCACGGCCGGAAAGGTTGACTCGGGTGTCGGGAACGGCCGGCGAAGAGGTTTTCCAACTTTTACGTTCTAATTTGCGGCGAAGTTTAACTGCAAGAAGCCCCAAGAAGCCCCTTCAGCGTGCTGAGCATCTGAGGACTGATATGGAGCGCACCTCCTCACGCTCTGTAATAAACATCCTCCCCTCATCCACCCTGCAGCTCCGGTTATTATTCCCCCATTAAAACCAGGCTTCAAGCATCCAACAACATGCACCAGACAATGAGAGGTACATTATCTCTAAAGAGGAAGCACATAACCAGACTGAATTCCCCCATAATGAAAAGGAGGTTTGCAAGGGTCTTCGGCACTTTGCCCGTGTGAGGTCTCAAAAATGATTTTTACATTCTTCTCATCTTCTACCGTAAAGTCCGCATGTTTTTACGGCTTGCGGAGGCTTTCCGTCGTTGTCCCGCTGTGCAGAGGTGTAGTTCGAAGATTGGATGGAAATCGCTTTGCTTCCCGAGATCAACTGACATTCTGCAAAAATTGTAGAAGAGATAAGCGGGGCGAGAACAGTATTCCTTCTATTACTTTCAGTGAGTCGGTACTATTTACGTGTTTTTAACTTAATCTGTAGAGAATAAACGAACGTTCACAAACAATATGGCGGAGAAGAAGCCTCACCGAAAATTATCATGATTTTTTGTTTTTCACTCCCCTATTTCACGTGAAGATTAATTTATTTGTAATTCTCCACAACTTGGGAGTGTATGATCATTTCTGTAGAATACACGCTTAGGAATAATTGGAGAAAAACTTGAGAATGTATTGGATGGAAGATTGATTGATTTTAGTTCTGAATCTACCAAAGCATCGATCAAGGTATGCAATGTTTTCACTTTAGAGAGACAAAAAACCACACTATTATTCCTTCTTATTGGTAAACGTTAGATCCAAGCAAAATAACATTCACAAAATTGATTATTGGTTATTGAATTAGTTATTGACCGATGGCGTGAGTCTCTACTTTGACTCGGGTAGCATTCGTCAGCATGCGTGTATGTTCCTCTCTACATTCCGCAACATGAAAGCTATCAACTTGGAATTTGGTGGTAAACTCTTTAGACATCCTGTATAAGCTGTCTAGTTTTTGGTGATGATTCAAGGATAGAAACTTGCCGTCAGTGACGACTATAATCATGGAATCAAACAAAATCGAGTTTGGTATCGTTTTCATAGTTTTCGGCCCACAGAATCTACTGAAACCACAAAAATTTACAACTTTAATAGACCATTTATAGTAGTTTAAGTCGATTTGGTATCGTTTTTTATCGTTTTCGCCACACAAAATCGACTGGAACCACTATAACAGCGCTAAATGTTGACGTTGACTACAATACGACGTCATAGTTGTCATCACTGACGTCAGTCATTGTAAAATCATCAAAAGTCAAGAATGGTATCATTTTCAATAGTTTCCATCGCATAGAATCGATTGAAACCTTTTTAAAATGATCTAAAATGTAACTAACACTATACAGAGATAGTATCATCAAAGAAGTGGGACGGTAATTCTAAAAACCGTGATAAGCTCGTGTTCGTTTTAGTTTTTGTATTCGTAGGACTCGTTGAACTGTTTGAACTTTGCTCATACTAATTTATTTATTGTCTACTCTAAATCATTGTGAAAAAAAAATTACCTATTTATTGTGCATTAGCCCTCCAGAGGGGGTACTAATGCTACGTGTGCCATATTCTAATTTAAACGTATATTGCATTTATAAGCACACTCAATAGTGGCCAACCACAATAAAGTTTCTTGTTATATATATATTAAAAAAAAAAAAAAAAAAAAAAAAAAAAAAAAAAAGGATGCTCGTAGGATGCTGAAACGAATCGGATTACATTCACAGCTAGATTTATCATCCTTATCTTCAAAACCACCGTTGGTAGCGAACATTTGTACGTTACCTCCAACATCGTGAGGCACCTGGTCAGCAGACCCACTAGTTATTTATTGAATTATTAGAATGTTAAAAAAAAACCTTTTGTATCCCTCAGTGGGAGGACGATGTGTGACTGACACTTTACAATTTCCATTTGTGATTGTTGGCGATAAGTAACAGGTTTCTGAAACTCAGCATCCCATGACTATAATTATTTCTCAGAGCGCTAGAAACTTTGTTGCAGTCATTATTTCTATATTTATGGTGACTATCCAAAGAATTTTCAGCGTCATCGAATACCGAGCACATAGCAAAACTAAGTTACATAGGAAATACCAGTTATGGTGAGGGGAAGGTAGAATTTTAGCAGATGACAGGTTCTGATTTTGAGGAACGAGTGCGTTCATTCTTCCATCATCAGTCTGACTGTGAAGATGGCTGTGATTACATGCCCCACTTTGAAATTGAGGTCAGAGAAACAACATTTATTTATGTATTTTCAAATAGTGAAGGTGAAAGAAATGGAAGACTTCAAATTGTGACTGGGAGAATCTGGGAACCGTTAAGAAATACGTACCTCCTCCCGGGCCACAATTTTTCTGTCGAAAAATAACGAAAGCTGCTCAATGAGCCTTCTCGGATCTAAGCCGTGAATGCCCTAATGCATTGCCATAAGTCAAATGCTGCTAATTTTTTGGTCACTGTATATTAGGGACAACGTGATTGATGGTATTATAAAGCCAATTTTTGAATATTACAGCCCTTAAATACTACCCATTAGTGTTGATAAACATGTATACCGAGCTTCTGGGACCTGCTAGACATCATATATGATTTATAACACAAGTTTCATAGACTTTGGTCCAGTAGAAAGCTCTGGACGGCGGGCAGATGGATTTTTTATTTATTCGATTTTCGGATTCTACGCATTTTGAAATATAAACCAACAAGCTTTGAGGAGGATGATGAATACCAATTGCTGAGTATGATTATTACAAATTTGAAATACCGACCTACACCTATTTTGTTTTTGTTAGTTATCTTCCATTATTTAAATGTCAATTTTTACATAAACGAAAACATCTCATCAAATTAGTTCCTAATAAATCCTTATAAATGAATCAATAATAAACCGAATAATATAGATAACCGAATAAGTTTAGACTTGGTGTCGTTTTGTCTTGGTAATTTTGTTAGTTATATATATATATATATATATATATATATTTGTTTGCGATCTTTATTGTATGTGAAAGCATATGACCAGTACATTAAAATAAGACTAAAATGTTACATGTTGTTTTTATTCTAAATTAAAACTGAAATTATTATTTGACACTGAAACCGTCGTCATCTTTTGAAGTAAATACAATATAATAAAGCAAGCAACCACCAAATAGCAAGTATTTGCAAAATCGGAAATTATTCATAAATTATAATTAGTTGAATTACTGGATACTGGCTAGGGATGTTACTCGTAGTTGAGTTCGTCAACCTTTCAAGCCTATTTTCATCCTGGATTAGGGGAATAAAAATAAGTGAAGGTATTTAGCTCGAAAAAACTCCCTAATTTTTTCCACCCTTTTAAAATATATATGCGTCTCTCGCATCATCTAAAAGGGATATGACAAGACAGGGTTCAGGAAATATGGCAACCTACACCAAGAGGGTTAGCCGTGAGGGTGAGCATATGCTTTGCCTGTCTCTTGGGTTTAGGTTTGATTCCTTTCGTGTAACGTGCGAGTACAATGGAAAGGTTTCCTTTACAAGTTACTGTCAGTGTTTTCAGATTTAGACTCAGCTTCGTGTATATACTAAAAGTACATCCACAAGGCTTCGAACACTTTATAACTACGATGTGAATACCTTCACTCATTCCGTCAATCAACGAGATTTACACTACTGCTACTCTTCTTTTCAAGAAATACTTAACATCATATTCAAACAACGTTAGCCAATTTTAACGTTCCTTCTCAAATAGTCCCTACAAACTTTCAATTCATTGATTTCAGAAAATTTGAAGAATGTTTATCACTATTATTAATCTCAAACCACTTGCCTGTCTCAATTATTTATCTGTTCAATTCGGGTTTTAAAAATACCTTTTTTTCCTGATTAGCATTTGAAACGATTGGTATTTGACGTTGCACCAACAACCGTTTTTTCTATCTGTGGTAGAATTTCAAATTAATGAAGTATTGGTAAATTTATCGGTAGAGTAAGTAAATTTATAAAGAAACTATAAGGAAACAAATGTAAAAGGCTCATTGGCCGAAAGTGCTGTTTATTTGAGCAAAAACTTCTTTTTGCTCAGTTTCCCTTACCCATTATTTGCTATGGTCTCTATATCGAAAGAATTTCTTCAAGTGCTCATCAGTACTTACCATTTCAATGATTACATAGTGTCATCGAAATATACTGAATAATTTAATTTTTGGATTATTCGGCTCGATTTTTCATTAATCTGTGAGTAATTTCTTAGAGAAACAGTTCCAATCATGATCGCATGAGTTAATTTTCGTAAAACATCTTAATATATTCACAAGCAGATACCATGTTACATGGATATGTATTTGATTGGGGATTTCATAACGATTGTCCTCGAGAGTTGTAAACAAATCCTTTAACTTTAAACAAATCCCTGGGCCGCATCCCGACTAATTCCAACAAAACAACGGTTTACTTATAGAAATGTTGAAAATAACCGTGGAGAGAAGCCACTACAATGAGTTGTTGTTAACAGTCGACTGTTGTCAAGAGGATGAAAATGTTTCCTATGGAGTGGAGTAAATGATGCTATTGCTTTACGTTAAGAATATTGTAACCGGCTTATTAAAAACGTGTGGCGAACGGTTTTTGTGTGATGAAAACTGCGGAAGTTCCATTCCCCTAGCAACGGCTGGGTTCTACGTAAAAAACACTGAAATTGTGACACAAATTTTGCGTCACGGAAATTTTTGGTTGACCCCCCAGAGCAAAGACATATCCATGTCAAAAAAACTAAAGAAATCCCGGACAGGATGATGATTAAAATCTCGCGTAACGGTTTTTCGGCCAGTTAGCTCAGGGCTAAAGCATGATCCATGCTAAAATCATAAATCAAGCATTTTAATTTCTCCCTTGATGGGAAAAACAAAAGATCATGGATATGTCTAGTACCTACTGCTTACCAGTTGGTACCCACTACTCAATTGTATACCAACCATGTAGTGCCTTCTTTTCACAAGATTATTCCATTATGGTTACAAAACAATATTAGTTTTTAACTTAGAGTAATAAATCAGCATTCCTTGACACTACAGTGGCTTAGAGGTCATGAAATGTCGTGGTAAAATGAGAGCATTCCAAAAAGTGGCGAACGATTTCCCTACTATGAAAACTATGGGAGTTACTCTTCCCTAGTAACGCCTTGGTTGTACGTGAAAATCAATAGAAAATGTGCCAGTCGGGGGAAAAAAAAGTGTTTGCCGGGAAAAACTCGGCGCTCCGCGCCTCGCCAGGGGGCAAGCCCCCTGGACCCCCGGTTACCTCTATTTACATACTTCGGACGAAATTATTGAAACACAGAATGTGTTTGCGTTGTCGCGCAACCAAGTGACAACCAAACAAGCGTCATTGTTTACTATTCATTTATAACATCAATTTATATAGTTATAGTATGAAACTACAAAAAAAAAATACGAAATAAATTCGTGATAAATCAAGAGCGATTTATCAAGTAAATGTCCTAAAGAGGCTACATACGAAATTACAGCTTCCTAGAGTGTAAAGTATAGAAATTAGCTTTAAAAGCCACTCATCTGATCCGGACCCTGGACATCGTCAAGTAAATGTCCTAAAGGGGCTACATACGAAATTACAGCTTCCTAGAGTGTAAAGCATAGAAATTAGCTTTAAGAGCCACACATCTGATCCGGACCCTGAGCATCGTCAAGTAAATGTCCTAAAGAGGCTACATACGAAATTACAGCTTCCTAGAGTGTAAAGCATAGAAATTAGCTTTAAGAGCCACACATCTGATCCGGACCCTGAGCATCGTCAAGTAAATGTCCTAAAGAGGCTACAAACGAAATTACAGCTTCCTAGAGTGTAAAGTATAGAAATTACCTATTCAAATTATTTAACCTCCGCTTCACAAATCAAACCGTTTTTGTAATACTCAGATCACCTGCTATGAATCAAATCATCGAAACACAAGCTCAATGAAATCATCAGAAATTAACAAGCGGTTGGAATCATGTTCACAATATCAATTATTGAGAATGATCACCTGTGTGTAAACAATTATTTATATAATCATGCTCATAACTCAGTTTGTTGGACACGCACTTCGCAGTAGTTAACATAATATTGTTGGATAAATCGAGAGCTTTCGAACGAATGGTCAACGAATTTTGTGGGATGAAAAACGACGAAGTACCATATCCCTAGCAACGACTCGGTTGTACGTGAAAATCATCCGTCACACATTTCGTTACCATCCCGCGTTCCATTTTCGGCTAGTTAGTCCATGGCTAAAACACATTCTGTGTTAAAAAAGGTCGCGAAAAATTCCTTGAACCCCAGCCAAAAGACATATCCATGTCAATAATGCAGGTACCATTGTGCGATACTAGCAGTGATTTATATTGCGATTACTTGAAGAAATAAGTAACTTTAAAATGACATGGATTTATAGTGGTTCCAGTCCTCTGAGTACTGGTTGATACGAGTATATGTACCCAAACATGTATGCCAACAACAACCACTACAGTTCTTAGCAACCGTTTCATACTTATAATAATGACAGATCAATCATTTTCATAAATCCAGGTATTCCATCGTCAACCGTGGATCGTTTCTTTGAGGACTTCATACTTCTTAGGCGTTCGAGAATCACGTTTTTCGATGACCCATTCTCCATGGAATCGCTTCGTCCCTCAATGTGCTTCATGCAGTTTACCTACCCTATCGAGAGTTTTAATTCTACTCCCACTGCACATGAGGACGTCTGGCATTAAGCACTGTAAACGGTTTGCATAAGGCACCAGCGTGCGCTCGCGCCATCAAATCAAATATGCATTATTCATCGTTCCCGAAGAAGATTTAATGCCGAGTAATAAAGATGGGGAAGTAACGCCTAACGCCTAGGAAGACCCCTTCGGCGCAGGCGCAGAGCAAGGTGTTCAAAACGAGAAAAATATTAATTGGAAATCCGTCTTGAGAACCTGGGGGTACTTCGGGATTGATTGATTTACTCATTCCGCGCGAAGGGAGCCTGGACACTCAGGATCAGTGGAGCAGGGTTCGAAGATGGCTCGTCAGGTCTAGACGCCAATTTCACGGGTCCGACGGTTCGCTAAATGACATTCCGTATTAGTACGGGGTTTAGACGGTTTTTATGTTAATATATTTATGGTTGCGAAGGAGTATTTGAAATTACTGGTTGGTATGTCACAATGTTTAATGGACGGGTAGCCGGTTTTACTTCGTGGCCGAATGGACGTAACGAGAAGAGACGACCGAGAAAAAATGTCTAACTACCTGTCTCCGGTACTACCACCCAGTTCCCCTTTATTCTCAGATCTGAAACTACTAGTCTTGATTACAACAACTTGATAATACCTGATTTTAGTTACTGGGTGCAGCAACCACACACCGAATTACCATCTTAGACACTGAAGGATTCGTAAATAATTACAAGGAACTCATGAAGCACGCCAAATTTCTGTCCTATGCGAAAAATTACTATTCTTTCATGAGTAGTTATCAAATTCACGGATATTTCTAATAAAATAACATGATGCTGTTTTCATGATGCATGTATGTACGTAAAGACGTAAGGGATGGCTATCGCATGCTTCGTTCTACGTTCAATCCACAACTGGATCTATCACTTTCTTGGTATAATGAGATACCTTAATTCTGGTTTGCAAAGTATTTTAACAGAGCGTTCAGGTCTGATAAATGGAAGATTGCTATTTAGATTCATGGACTTGACAGTTAAACATAGATCTCATTGTATCTAATGTATATTTTCCAACAATATTGTCTATTAAGGTTTATATTCGTGTCTAGATTACAGAAATTGGTCGACATGTACATTGTACATATTCGACAATATGATCATTATAAAATACCTCTGTAAGAATAATTTTTTATTTATAAACTAGCAGAAAAGCCTGTTGTATAAAAAACTACATTCATTTGAAGTCATGAGAGACACCCTGATCTACTTCATACACTTAAAACACGAACAAGTCTAGAATACAAAAAGTGTTGAGCTTTATAAAAACTGGTGGCATTCGCCTATGGAGTAGGACGTTTATTTTTCATGTTTTAAAATAGATAAATTTGTTTACTGCAATTACTAATTATATTCACCTACATAAAGATGACAAAAAAATCATCAAATAGAAATTCAGAAGTCAGCTACCAGCAATTGATTTCCGGAAACCAAACGAAATCAGAACCAATACAGGATAAAGCGTTCACCGTCCAGCCAAACGTACGAGTTCTATTCACATCTGGGAGTTATTTCAACTTTCCAAAGCCTAAGGGTTAAAAGTAATTTTTTATATAGAGTTCAAGGCCTTCCTTTTCTGATCACCCCAAATCCAAATTTCTGAAAACGACGTCCAGTGCATTCAGGATATCGGTGTCGAGAATTAGATAAGTCAGTATCTTTGAGAATCATCGGAGGAATATCGTTTCGGTGTTCGTCATGATTTGTGCGATTTTTTTTTTTTTTTTTTTTGTTCGTGTAGCTGTTGAAGGTAGCTAGTTCAAAGGCTGATTTCTCTTGAGTTGAATTACCAGAATAAAATAAAAATAAAACAAAATAAATTTATGAACACCATTTTTCGGTATGCTTATAGGAGGACGGAAAAAATCAGAACATATGAAACCGATACAAGACAAGTTTGGTAGAGACAAAATGGATTATATCCAAAAAAGCACAGTTTCATATATCGAAGTAATTTAAATGCTATCAAATTACTTTTTGGATGAGTTCAAAAACGTTGCTACCACTCCATTCATCTGAGCCTTAGGAGCACTGAAACTTCGTAAAAACAAGAAACACAATCAATGGAAACTTCTTAGTACTTAAGAAAGTTATTAGTTTTATATAAGTAGTTTTAGTTGTACCTAGTTGTCTGGGCAGATATCTGCCTATCTCAACCATACGATTTTCCATCCATAAAAAAGATCCCAATGTAAGATCCTAACCCAAACTATCTTCACATCCTGCTGGTTGGTTTGATTCCGATGGTTTTAAACATACCACGGTTGTCAAATCTCATGGAAGCAGGCTGTGAAGGGCATGGAGTATTCATTTTAATTCAGATACAATGGGGTCCAATATTAAATGGCCTAACCCTGCGAATAACAAGTTCTTGGAATGTCAGGCCCCATTATCCTCCGATGATGACTAGATGGATGATAATATTGTGCCGGCTTCAACAAGGTCCGGAGAAAAGAGCATAGAAAAGACTTCGAAACCTAACGAGAAAGGAGAGCCAATGGAGTAAAACCTCATTACTTCCCTATGATAATTAATCTCACACAATATTTATCAATAGAAGGCAGATGGTCGGACGGGGGTTGCCTTGTATTTCTTTGTTTCCAGTTGCGCCGCTTTTGATGAGGTAGCCCGCCAGGGGGCAGCACAGCTTTTTTTCCAGCCGCAAAAACGTCTTTGAAATCGATAATGAATCGTTTTTGAAAATAACAAAAGGCCCAGAGGGAAGAGAGCAAGGAAAAACAAAAACTATTATTTCATAAAAGTTAAATGTCGCTATTGGGAAGGCCGATATCGCTTTACTGATATGATCTTAATTAGTTTTAACGAATCAAAGAGAATAATGGGTGTCGCTGGGAATGTGAGATCCGAGGTTACTCACCTACTCATAGTCGGCGGATACACTAAAGCAATGCTTACTAGGTTTGAATTATCGTTCTACAATTGTATCACATAAACACTCGATTTTGTGAAACTGAAATAACCACAAAAACGAATATGACTTGTGATTTCAACAGAGAATTATCTGCAGAATAATTTCGAAACACCATTGGAAACACATGTAACATAACGCTAATATTGATATACTGGGACATGGATATGTCTTATGGCTCTGAAAATGGCACACTTTCTAGGGAGAACATCAGGAGTTAATTTTGCTCATCCAGTAAATTAGGCTAGAGCATGATTGGTCTCTTGAGGCTCCAGAAATACCCTTTATTAGATTTTAACTTTCTAGGGCGGGCAGAAGAGAATTTGGTTCAATCAGCTGATCAGGATGGAGCCCGTAATTTTACTTGTCTCCTGATGTCTAAAACAGGTTCCTTGTTAGAATACTATTTCCATCAGAATGAACCAATGAGAATCTACCTCATTCCACTGATCAGGATGGATCAGGATATGAGAGAATTAGGTTCATCCGTTTTTTTAGGTAGAGAAGTAGAACATCAGGAGTTTCGATCCTACCGTCACTAATCGAAAAACTCTACAACCATTTTTGGTGCCAGGACATCAATCTGGTTTACAGTGCCAGATTAAATATCAGGTAGGCAGAAGTACTTGGGACTCATTCAAAATGTCCAGATTGAGAGGGTGTTGTGCCAGTTGCGCCTGTCTTCAAAGTTTTTCGTAACTGTTTATTATAGAGGTACTTCTCATAAGTTTAGAAGCGAGAGCTTATGCAATATATGCAACATGAAAGAAGCTGACACCCTCTGCCATTTTTGTTTACGTAGCCCGATCTTAGAACCATACCGAAGGCAATTCATAGCAAAATACATCTGTGGGCTCCCAGTGGTTGAGGATGAGGATCGCCTGGCTAATTTGCTCAATTTTGGTGATGATAGGGAGAAAATGTTAAATTTATCTCATTTTGTTACTAGTACAGTAGCACTTCGATCAATGGCGCTCACCGAATAGGTGTCTGATATGTACAGCATTAGCATTGTATAGTGTACAACGGGATAGGCTTGTTGTGGATATTGTACGAGTACCACAGGTATAGCGTGGATGTTATGGATTCATAACGGATTATTATTCTTCATATTAATTTCATATCGATGACCTCGTTTATTTAGCATGTACTTCATTAAGCTGTAACGTCCTGTTAACTAGATTAGGAAGAAGATATTTGACTTATTTCTTATCTATTATATATTTTTCTAATGATGATGTGTAAGTGGACCTGAACTCTTAGTAATAATCATTGATTTAATACAATAAACAACTTACTACTACTATGTGCTACTATATCAGAAGTTAATTTTGCTCATCCAGTAAATTAGTCTAGAGCATGATTTCATTGGTCTCTTGACGCTTCAGAAATACCGTTTAGGTATTAAATTTCAACTTTCTAGGGCGGGCAGAAGAGAATTTGGTTCAATCAGCTGATCAGGATGGAGCCCATAATTTTATTCGTCTGTTGATGCCCGGAAGATGTTCCATATCAAATTTTAGCATCTTAGGGTGACTATGAAAGAATTGTTCTCACTCAGCTGATCAGAACGGAGCCCGTAATTTTACATGTCTCCTGATGTCTAAAACAGGTTCCTTGTTAGAATAAGATTTCCATCAGAATGAACCAATGAGAATCTACCTCATTCCACTGATAAGGATGGATCCCGTGATTTCATGTTTCATAAATACTTTCTTTCAAATTTCAACTTCCCAGGATGAATATGAGAGAATTAGGTTCATTCGTTGTACTAGGTAGTGAAGTAGAACCAGAAAAAAAAAATATGAAGTACAAAAATATCCCGCTACATCCGCCTTCATTTTGCTCAGGGTTGATGGAACAAGAAGTAATCCACCAAATCACGTTATTATACCTTGAAGATTGTCAACCGCGTAGCGTGTAGGTCGCCTGATTTAAGTTTTGGACCGGTTTAGACAGCATAGGAGTTTAGAATAAAGTGAAATCTTTCTATAGAATGATGAACACTTTCTGTGGGATGAAAGCCGACGGAGTTACTTATCCCTTGGAACGGTCATTGTAAGCGAATAAGCGTTTACATTTTTTACTTTCCGACGAGAATTTTTGATCGGGGCATATCCATGTAAAAATCTGTAGTATTAATTTTCTAGAAATTATGTGCACTTGATTTTTATTATTTGGGCATAACGTTGATTTATCATCACATCCAGATAGAAAATTTCATTATAAATATACTCGGGGTATCGCGAAATAACGACATCGGTTGTTTTCTTATGCTTTCACGTGAATGCAATCATTATAGAGGGTGTCAGGATTACTGTCGCACCTTTGACCAGGAGTGGCTTCTACAACGATTGCCAAAATTATGTTGAAATTGCTAGGGAATGCTCAAATTAACCTCTTCCACCTATCCTCCAAATTCGAGCGAGATCGGAAAACGGGGGCGTGAGAAAATGAAGGTTGATGGAATTTCCGTTTGCCATGCGCCAAGTGAAGCAATGATTTGGGAACCACGAAACTCATTTATAAGGGACCATCTTCACCTTAACCCGCACATACCATGAACATTTTATAAGAACCGGTTGAATATTGTGGAAATTAAGCTTGTTACCAGGATTTGTGGACATACACACACAGAGATAGAGAGAGAAAGCACGGAACGAAAGTTGTTGAATGTAGTCTAAAACGTAAAATGCGAGTGTGAAATGTGTGTGTTAGCACTGTAAAAAAATGAATAAATAACAGCCGTTTGATTTTAGTGGAGACCACAAATTTTAAATATCTGGAAAGTGAAAACAATGCTTCCGCTATATTTAGATAGACTTGGGAGCAATTCAAGAGATGAAATTTAGCATTTAGGTACCAATACTTCACTAGTTGAGAGTTTTTGTATTTCTCGTATTCGTATTTCTCGTAAACACGAAAACAAGCCGTTGGAGCGAGCACGATAAATGCAAACCTTTTTGGCATTGATTTCTTGTTGCGTTTTCGTAAGCCCGAGAGAAAGAGAACTCATATGATGAAGTTAACGTAACTCTTGTAGTGAGTCACTGATTGAAACTCGCAGTAGGTTGACAATTTTCAAAATATAGCGTGAAAGAAGAATCAGAAGAAGAAAGGCTTGTTTTCGTGTTTACGAGAAATACGAATACGAGAAATACAAAAACTCTCAACTAGTGAAGTATTGGTACCTAAATGCTACCATTTACCTACATTACACAAAAAAGAAGGAAGAACACAAATCTTTAGACCATGTAAAATAAATCTTGAAAGCTCATTATATCATATTGAAACGAAATCTTGAGATGAAAATGCTGAAATCGTCATGTTAAAACGTCGAAAGCACGAACAAAATGCCACTAAGGTGGAGAAAATAATAAAGTGTAAATCAAGCATTTTAATTTCTCCCTTGATGGGAAAAACAAAAGATCATGGATATGTCTAGTACCTACTGCTTACCAGTTGGTACCTACTACTCAATTGTATACCAACCATGTAGGTAGAGCCTTCTTTTCACAAGATTATTCCATTATGGTTACAAAACAATATCAGTTTTTAACTTAGAGTAATAAATCAGCATTCCTTGACACTACAATGGCTTAGAGGTCATGAAATGTCGTGGTAAAATGAGAGCATTCCAAAAAGTGGTGAACGATTTTCTTACTATGAAGACTATGAGAGTTACTCTTCCCTAGTAACGCCTTGGTTGTACGTGAAAATCAATAGAAAATGTGCCGGTCGGGAAAAAAAGGTCGGGAAAAAAAAGTGTCGCGAAAAATTCCTCGACCCCCGCCAAAAGACATATCCATGTCAAAAAGTTCTTCCCTGAGATATTTTTCTTAATGTTATGTTTTGCAAAATGTTTTTCACTTTTCGATCATATGATTTTTAATAGGCCATAACTCTCTATATGCACTCTATAAATTAAGACCTGAGCTTCCCATTGAAAAAAGCATAAATTTTCCTAACCTCATGATGCAAAACCAAAATTATTCTAATGAGATTATTGAATGAGGAATGACCTGGTAAGGTACCATTCTTGAAAATTACTTGATTCAATAATTAGTAAGCTTATTAAACTTTTCTGAGCTAGATTTAGGCCCACTTTCACCAACAGCTTAAACCAAGTTAGTTTAATTTCGATAACAATGGAAATTAACGGATTGTTGCTCAACGTTTTTCACCAGAGCGCTGTGCGAGTTTAAACTCCTACTGAGGCACCTCAAGCTTAATCTCCCAAAGTCCGGCCAGTTACACTTGCTAATCTCCGTTGGCCGTGATAACGATATCGAGCAATATGGCCGCGTACAAACAGCTGTTTTTTTTTATTCACAGTTAAAGTTGATTCACGGTTTTGATTTACAATGAATTCACAGAATTTTTGAAATTGGATTTATATTTGATTCTTTGAATGTCTGTCGAAGATGCCTGAGGAACATCTGACAGCGGATTTCACACTTAGTGGTATCAGTCGACATCGAGTTTCAATGTAAATTCCGACTTGCGAATCCGATAGTTTTGAAAGTCAAAGAAGTCATTGTCTCTTACCTGGAGTTCCCGTCGGACAGGTAAGTTTAAAATGGTTTTTTACAATCAAATAGATAAATTTTAATTCAAAAGTGCAATAGAATGATAGGAGAATAACGTATAATAGATGGATAAGGACGTTATATTAGGAAGTTTAATAGCAATCCCTTGTAGAGTAGATCATGACATCAGCTGATTTATTGTCCCGGTGTTCAAATCGTCCAACTTTTTAGCGAATTTTATTGGACAATTTTCCTTAACTCCGTTGGGGAATCTCCGTTATCCAAAACTCGATATAAACGAGTTTTGGGTTGGTGAGATACGCCAAGGATTGATCCTCGAGATTATTTTTATTGGTGTTTGTCCAATTTCCGCTAAATAACATGAATCTATTATTTATGAATCTAAATGTTGCCTAGAAACCTCAAATACCGTAAACGAAATGATTACAAACTCATTTTCATGTGACATGTGAATTTTTATGCAATCTTCACCATCTACTTATCTAAAAATGAACATTTTCCCGCATTTCATTGAAATTTTCTTTTCCTCAAACTTCATTGAAAAGTATATTTTATTTTATTTATTTATTTATTTTTATTTTTTTGAAAGCTGAGGTTTCACTGCAATTTTTGGGTTTACAGTTGAAAGAGAAAATCGAGATTTGGCTTAAGAACGTTTAAATCTACGGCTTGGAAAACATTCGAATCTATAATTTATCCTAGAGGTAAAAAATGCGGGCAAAATGCAAAACCAGTAGGATGAATTGCCAGGCGGATCAATGATCTCTAGTGAAACCCACAATGGTAGGGAAGGCATGAAGCAAGAAACCAGAATGTTCGGAAATCGCAACCTCAGGAATACGCCTGACGGAAAAAAAATTCTGTACTCTCCTCACCACACCAGTACGAATAGTTAGTTGGTACCTGCCTATAGCGGGGAAAGAAAGAAAAAAACCCCAGCTTGATCTTTGCGAAATCGCAAAGCAGCGGGTTGGCGGTCCGCGACCGCAAAAGCCTGGGGATTACGGATATCTCGGATCCGCTCTGTACCCCGGATCGGCGAGGACTCAATTTCTATATGAGTCGCAATAACTATCAAGGCGAAACCTGATGATAGTGATCTGCGGCGCGGGTCAGCCAAGCGTCAAGCGCAAATACTTTCGTGTCATTACCGTGGGCGTTTTGCGACACGTGTGATTAGATGTTTGGGGTGAAGAAACGTCTGTTTTGGAGACACCGCGGTCACTGTTCTTTGGTTTTCCTGTAGGAACTTGTCCTCCTACTTCCGTGGTAGTAAAAATAATTGAAATTTTCATGTCTTCAGTTCGGCACACAGTAAATTTTTTGTTAAATTGTAGTGTGGCTTAGTAAGCGAGGAAAAAAAAAAATTCTGTAAAGTAGGAAGGGCAGTGTAGGTTCCTCAATCTATCTACATATTCCCAACACCTCTGACCATTGCATGAAAACTAGTTTATATTAATTTTGGTGTTCGTCAGAAATAACCAATGTCAGGTTTGCGCATGTGCAATAGTTAATGCGAGCAATTGCAACGAATTTCATGGAATATCATTTACAATATTGTACTCAAGAACCCGCAACGAAGAACGAAATCAGATTGATGGTTTGTCATGAGCAATCAGTGTTTCGGGGAATTCACGTTGGCACTTGCGCACATACTACTGCAATTCATTTTATTGCGATGAAATTTATTGGAATCATTTAAGGATTGACCAACATACACATTGGAAATTTCATCGACATCCGTCCATTAGTTTCGGTGTTTTGCTTATGTAAACTAATTTCAGTTTTGAACTTGGAAAATGAATTAGATATCACTCACTCAACCAATCGCAAAAAAAAAAAAAAAAAAAAAAAAAAAAAAAAAAAAAAAAAAAAAAAAAAAAAAAAAAAAAAAAAAAAAAAAAAAAAAAAACTCGGCGCTCCGCGCCTCGCCAGGGGGCAAGCCCCCTGGACCCCCGGTTACCTCTATTTACATACTTCGGACGAAATTATTGAAACACAGAATGTGTTTGCGTTGTCGCGCAACCAAGTGACAACCAAACAGGCGTCATTGTTTACTATTCATTTATAACATCAATTTATATAGTTATAGTATGAAACTACGAAAAAAAATACGAAATAAATTCGTGATAAATCAAGAGCGATTTATCAAGTAAATGTCCTAAGGAGGCTACATACGAAATTACAGCTTCCTAGAGTGTAAAGTATAGAAATTAGCTTTAAAAGCCACTCATCTGATCCGGACCCTGGACATCGTCAAGTAAATGTCCTAAAGAGGCTACATACGAAATTACAGCTTCCTAGAGTGTAAAGCATAGAAATCAGCTTTAAGAGCCACACATCTGATCCGGACCCTGAGCATCGTCAAGTAAATGTCCTAAAGAGGCTACATACGAAATTACAGCTTCCTAGAGTGTAAAGCATAGAAATTAGCTTTAAGAGCCACACATCTGATCCGGACCCTGAGCATCGTCAAGTAAATGTCCTAAAGAGGCTACAAACGAAATTACAGATTCCTAGAGTGTAAAGTATAGAAATTACCTATTCAAATTATTTAACCTCCGCTTCACAAATCAAACCGTTTTCGTAATACTCAGATCACCTGCTATGAATCAAATCATCGAAACACAAGCTCAATGAAATCATCAGAAATTAACAAGCGGTTGCAATCATGTTCACAATATCAATTATTGAGAATGATCACCTGTGTGTAAACAATTATTTATATAACCATGCTCATAACTCAGTTTGTTGGACACGCACTTCGCAGTAGTTAACATAATATTGTTGGATAAATCGAGAGCTTTCGAACGAATGGTCAACGAATTTTGTGGGATGAAAAACGACGAAGTACCATATACCTAGCAACGACTCGGTTGTACGTGAAAATCATCCGTCACACATTTCGTTACCATCCCGCGTTCCATTTTCGGCTAGTTAGTCCATGGCTAAAACACATTCTGTGTTAAAAAAAAAAAAAAATCAAACATGTTCCTAATTCACGTTTGCGGATAGTCATACGCTATTACCGTAAAGGAGCTAACTAGCACAATTTTTGAAGAATTGTAGGTATAATGACAGACAGACACGAACCGAAATTGATCAGCAAGCCATTATACGCCATTATACGCTATATATATATATATATATATATATATATATATATATATATATATATATATATATATATATATATATATATATATATATATATATATATATATGTACATATGTACATATGAAAAAGTGGTAAACTCTAGGATTTGTTTCAGAACGCCTAAAAACAGATTTCAATGAAGACATTTTTTTTTTTAAATTTTGATTTTAAAATTTCCCGAACCATTGCAAAAGCTTTATTTTCCACAAAAATTTGATAAAACTATGTTTGATTAGCGTTTTTAGATTGCCAAAAGGGCACACTTAATGTGATAAATAATCGAATTCATTCCGTTGAAATATATCATGAGAGCCGTTTGGTATTAGGTCAGAATTGTGTGACCGAACTGGCGAAAGAGAGAGGATATTAAATCATACGGCGAGGCGGGCGGTGTCTTTCAAGAACGCGCCCAACATTTCTAGCGCAATTGGTGGATGTAAATCTTTTTCCAAAAGAGGGTGCGGAGTGGAGGGGAGGGGAGGGGAGGGGAACCCTTCTCTGAGATTGTCTCAATTGGAAGATGCCACCGAATGGGAACAATTGCTATCAAGTGATGTATCATTCCTTTCCCGGAGTTAATGAAAATTGATTCGGGAGCAGCTGAGACGTGGTGTCTTTCGATCACTTCTCCTCCGTTTCGTTAAAGAATTCGTTTTGGAAGTCATCTGACATGTCGTAACAACAGCATAATATATATATTCCACAATTTAATGGATCTGCTATGGATATGAATGGTCATTTCATGAAATAGATCGAGGTTTTTTCTACGACAAACTATGTTAGACTGTCATTTGGGTACATCAAATCAATTTCTTCGATTGTGTGCTAATAAGGTAAATTTTTAGTGCAAGGTGAACATAAAAGTGATACGCAGTCCCCCAGGTGCACTTGCGTAACCCAGAAATTCACAATTTGGCACGAGATCTGAAAAATTAAAACTTTCTCCAGCTGTTAAAACAACTCCATCGATTTTTCGCTATACTTAATTTTTTCCTCAGAGTGTTAAGTTCGAATTTATGTTTCATCCATAATTATTGATCTGGAATAACCATGGTGAATTAGGTAAACGGAGAATAGAAATGTCACCAAGACACACGAAACAGCTTTTTATTGAGGGAACACACAATTCAAGCACTTCCATCCAAGTTTGAAGACAGCTTGATAATTTCTCCGAGGTGCTTATGCCATTCATGCATTTAAGTATATCTTCGAACTGTTAAATTGCACAGATACTTTTGGAGGAAAGCTACGAATAACATACGACGTTTAATCGGCGGACGGAAAACTCTTTATCTGAGTACTACGAAACGTAAGGCAGATGTTTTCATGTTCAACCATCGTGTTTAAAAAATAAACTCGCTACACGGAGCTGCAATATAATGTTCGGTATTATTTGACGCGAAAAGTTGTTTCTGTTAAAAAAATTTTGCACCCATCTGTCGTTTAGTTACGAGTTATACTTACCTCTTTGTTCAGTTATTCTTTATTACTGATGATGTCCTAACCGTCGGAATTAATTTAACATTGTAACTCTTCATATTCGTGGAATGAACGTTCTTATTTAAATTCCGTTTTTTACAGACGTCACACTATTAGTCAGACCGTTGGTCGTAGTTCTAGTTCCACCAGGGCGTTCAATGCTCAAGTTTCGACGTTACCATAGACAGACGGTCATTATCGAAAAAATAGAGAGTTCCTGGTTACCACGGTGTCTTAATACGGTGTACGTGAATCTAGGGAGAACCAAAATTTTGCTAACAACGCTGGCTGTTACTACGGTGTTTCATGTGTCTTCACACGTCGTCTCTTATCAATTTTGTAACCTGAAGCTGATTCCGACATCTTGTATTTTTCTCCGACTCTGTTTTCCTTCATCCAGATCTCACATTCCATAATTTACTATCATGTGGTTTATTGTTCTGTTTTCGATTCGTAGTGTTCTTTGCAAAGTGAACCTTTGTTATCGGATAAGCAATTTTTTTAACCTCGCTCCCAAAATTTTTTGTTTGCGTTTTAAGATACATGGATTTTGAAAATCGAATCAGTCCGTTGTCCGTCCTTCCGCCGTTTTATTTGTGCAATGAAAATCAGCGTGAAGTATTAGACTTCGTAAGCTTATATATCACGCTAGCTGATTGAGCAAAGACGAGCTCGACGTGTTCCAGGTTTACCTTGAAGACAAATCCGTCTGACTTGTCTTGGCGATCGTTCGGGTAAGTTCTAGCTCAACTATGTTAGTAGTAATATTGGTGTATTATGTAGTATTATTGGTAGTAGTAATGGTGTATGTAGTATTATTGGTAGTAGTATTGGTGTAATATTGGTAGTATGTAGATATAAAGGTCGGTATCAATATACAGATTATATGCATTTTGTGTAGAAACTCACTAAAATAATACATGTTCGTATCTTAAAAGTTTAATGTTTGTATCATGAAAAAGGTAGATATGATTAAATTGAAATTATTTTATCCGTTTTTCGGCAAACCTTTATCCTCCGATTTGTTGACTAGTTGTTTTTTGGCACTCGATAAATGGACTGCTTCGAGTGAAAATAGGATGTATATAAATAAATTTAGTATATTTTAATATAATTATATATTTAATTTATATTTTAAATAATATATTTAATATATTAATTCATTATAAATTTTAATATGAAAAACATGAACTGAATACGCTTATCACAGAAACCTTCCTCGGGTTTATACATTTACGGGCGTAGTGTTGAAGACGGGCACGGTGGTCCTCGATCGGATTTGATCTCAAAGTGCTTGCCCTTCAAGTTTTCTTTCGAAATATGATTTGGGAATATGTTAGGATTATAATTCAGCAAAAACTGAAATCAAGAATTGAGCCGTTTTTTTTTAAATTCAGTTTTTAATTTTTTAATTGATACATTAATCATAAAAACACGCTATAATGGCCAAAATTCGGAAAAAAATATTATTTATTATTTATGTGTCATTATACAATAGAATCTTCATCTAGTTTCATAGTTCTGACCTATTTTGTGATCAAATATAATTAGAACAACAAAAATATCATTTTATTTAACAAAATAATGATTATATTTGCATGAAGCTCTTAATAAATGCCTGTGAGTATGCGGGTAGTATGTGCGTGTGTGTCTATGTGTACACTTGTGTGTGAGTTTATAATGGTTCATTATATAAATTTTAACATAAAAAATATATCTAAATTGATGAGAAAATAAAAATAATGGCATTTCAACAGTTTACATATGCCGAGAATTATATTCGCATACAGCTCTTAATAAACGTTGTCCATATTCAGGATTGATTCGCAATACTTAATATTTGGCCCACGTCGCAGAAAAATCATGATGAACGGCCCCCATAGCCTGTTCACTGTAAAAGCCGAGGCCATTTCCGTGTTTGGTACAAAACTCTTCCACATGAAAGAAAACTGTGGGAACTTTTGGAGTGTCTGGAATATCCAAAGATAAATATGATGCTTTGAATTCATTTATGTATTCAACAAATTTTGGATCCAGCCTGACTGAGAAAGATGCTTTGACAACTTCATTGAACTTCTGGAAAGCATCAACGTATTTTGTACAACCTATGCTACAGTTTGAACAACGCAACAAATCAAGTTTCTGTAGCAAAATGCGGCAACTATTTCCTTTGAACGAAGGGCTCCAATGGGTCATTTCACGCTGAACGCTACAGCGCTCTGCCCAAAGAAGAGCTTCGGCTTCAAATTCTTTGGACATGTGAGAGAACAAGGTGTTACACATGGAAGCCCTTCGTTATAAGGAAATAGTTGCCACGTTTTGCTACAGAAACTTGATTTATTGCGTTGTTCAAACTGTAGCATAGGTTGTACAAAATACGTTGATGCTTTCCAGAAGTTCAATGAAGTTGTCAAAGCATCTTTCTCAGTCAGTCTGGATCCAAAATTAGTTGAATACATTAATGAATTCAAACCATCATATTTATCTTTGGATAATCCAGTCACTCCAAAAGTTCACACAGTTTTCTTTCATGTGGAAGAATTTTGTACCAAACACGGAAATGGCCTCGGCTTTTACAGTGAACAGGCTATGGAGGCCGTTCATCATGATTTTTCTGCGACGTGGGCCAAATATAAAGTATTGCGAATCAATCCTGAATATGGACAACGTTTATTAAGAGCTGTATGCGAATATAATTCTCTGCATATGTAAACTGTTGAAATGCCATTATTTTTATTTTCTATTCAATTAGATATATATTTTATGTTAAAATTTATCTAATGAACCATTATAAACTCACGCACAAGTGTACACATAGACACATATACACGCACATACTACCCGCATACTCACAGGCATTTATTAAGAGCTTCATGCATGTATAATCATTATTTCGTTCAATAAAATGTTATTTTTGTTGTTCTAATTATATTTGATCACAAAATCGGTCAGAACTATGAAACTAGATTAAGATTCTATAGTATAATGACACATGAATAATAAATAATATTTTTTTCCGAATTTTGGCGATTATAGCGTGTTTTCATGATTAATGTATCAATTAAAAAATTAAAAACTGAATTAAAAAAAAAAACGGCTCAATGCTTGATTTCAGTTTTTGCTGAATTATAATCCTAACATATTCAAAACCATATTTCGAAAGAAAATTTGAAGGGCAAGCACTTTGAGGTCAAATCCGATCGAGGACCACCGTGCGTGGTAACGAGGACGTACTAAGACCCGATCTCCAGGTCTCCTACTCACGTCGTCCACTTCTACTAATTCGTCAGCTGTCAGTTGTTTCTAGATCAGCTGATCAGGGCTCACGGGCACCGTGTAAACTAAAAACGTGGTAACCAGGAACTCTCTAATAACTTCATACTTGGATTCTACGCCCTTGGAACCGTAAGACCCATTTCGATGCCGATGCTGTTAACTTTCCTAGCCTCGAATTCGATGTCCATGGTTTTATTGCAATCGCCCCTCTGTTCTTTGTGAAGGCACTCAACGAAATAGAAGTTATGAATGATGAGTAGTTCGACGCAACATGGCTTGGGCACGAATATGTAAGGAACGACTACAGACCGGAACTAACATGTCAAACTGGCACAATAGCGACCACCTTGGTTTATATTAGCGGTGTTTTCTAATCCAGAAAAGGGCCACCGGACGTTAATGGGTTAACAAAACGTACGAACTGATAGGATGGTAATAAAGAAGGAAGCAGTATATTATTGGAAAGGTAATTAAATTTAATAAAACCCGTATGCGGTGTAGTTCCTCCTTGTAATATTAGTTACTAGAGTATCCGCTAGATTTATGTGATAGATGAGCCAGAACTAGAAGCGTAGATCCTACCAAGGTGTCGGAACGAACGGTGCACCGATGGGGCAAGTGCAAAAACCACCTAAAACCCGGTAGAAAAGAAAGAGACATGTGTGCACTACAAGGGTTAAAAACGGGACAAAAAGACAACTTTTTCTCCCGGTAAAATTAACCGAGAACGGAGAAGTATAAAAGGGTTGGGAGACCCAAAACATCTGCCCTTCCTTCCTCATCAGAAACGCTCGCATCCATCCACCCCAAGCGAGATATTATTTTTTACTCCCTAATCTGTGCATCTCCCGTTATATTTGGACTTTTTCAAGGGTCCCCCCCGTCTCGCCCCCTACCTAACGTTACACTGTACTCCCATAATCCAACCCTTTCCATCTTTCACCGCGTTTCTCTTCTCAAGGATGTGAAAGACCCTCATCAAAGCACAGTTGGTGCCCTGAAAGGAGATAGCATCTATTGAATCCTCCCGGAGCGCATGTTAACCATCTTTTACAAAAGGGGGTGGAGGAGGGAGATTCCCATCTTTCACGATAATTATTGCGTTGCCGTCAGAAATTATAGTGCAGGAGGGGTTCGTAACATACTCGGACCACGGGTTTTCCCTCAAAAATATTGTATTGAATTAATGTCTCAATTTGGTTCGTTCGTTTCAAAACTAAGTCTCCTGAGGTTTTTAAACTCATTCCAAACTAATGAATTCTTGGTCGATCGTAAGCTGGCCTATGTGATACTATGTATTGCCCTTATGTATTTTAATCTACTAATATATATATACGGGTGTAGTTACGTATGTGGCACAATTTACAAAACAATGTAAATCTGTCATTATTATCCTATCAAAAAATGAATTTGTCGACTGTTCCGGAAACCTCGGAATCTCACCTTTCTCCTGTTTTCATGATAGATTAACTACATTTTTTGCGTACATGAGAAATTCGATATGTAAAAACGCTGCAAATTATTTCACAAAGGTTTATTATTTTTTCAATTGAGTATGATCGTAGTTTTAGTTGGCTTGCGTACTTCATAAGGCCTGTCCAGACTCCTCGGCGTGCCCTATTTCGAGTTGCCACAACCTATACTTCTATAATTACATACGTATGTTTATATTACTCGATTTGAGATCCTATCTATTCAAATAATCATTGCCTTAATAATATCATCATCTAAGTACGTACGAAAAGTCGAGAGGATTTGTTATTAAATATGCGTAGGCAAAGCATTGGTATTAACACACAAATATGACCTAGAAAAAAAAAACGTATATTCATGCCTCGAAGGAACATGAAATTCGAAAGCAATACAAGTGTAGGAAGTTTTCCACGCCACCCTGGAGGTACTCCCTAGGTCTCGTTACCTCACAACCGGGGGTTCACCGCCCTATCACGCTTACACTATCATATCACTCATATTTTTCCATCAACATTCATTTGAAAGTTGCGCATTTTGAAATGAGTGAATTTTGTCTTAACAAGAGAATAATAATTATTAGGTCGTGCAGTTGTGGTCGTGCATGATCTGGTCCTAAAGTGTTCTGTTGCGAAGTCCTACTGCCCATTGTTATCCTAACCGTGGAATATTAGCTTGCGCAGTTGTGGTTGAGCAGGTTGGAGTTTTAACACGTCAGTCTAACACTCAAAGTCTCGAAAAAGACACTTTTTCGCCCGTTTTTGGCCCATAGCATCTATGCGAGTAAAGCGATCGGGATGGTTAAACGTTAGGACCAACTAGACCCCAAATGGAGTCTATGTGCGAAAGAACGGGTTTTTTAAGTCAATTCTTAGGCCTTTTATGGCCCGGCGGACAGCGAACGGCGGACGGACATTTCAAATTTGGATTCTACGCACCTTGAAACGTAAAATGACCAAGTTTGAGGGGGGGTTATAAAATTTTTTTGCTATACGATCACATAGGCTTATTATTGGAAATAATGAACCAAAAGTGGAGACACATACGGAACTATTCGCCTTGTCAAAAGGTTCCGTATGTGTCCCCACGCTATATTCAAATCCATCGAGCGTGTTTGAATAAATTAGAAGGATGTAGTTATATAGTTTAGTGGTCTGGATACTCGCATATTCGCATCTCAGAAATACTTCCCATAAAATAGTCAATCCCTTAGTAAAAATTCTGAAGCAGACCCTGCCTACCGAAGATTTGGAAAATGCCCAGTTCAGGTGGTTTTGTTGCCGCTGGTGCCCAGTTTATGTGAGCCAAAGTCTCCGTCGGGGGTCCCTAGTCTGTTCGTAGGCCTAGCAACCACTGGAGACTTTCGGCTGATCGACACTTGCAGGTAGTGATATTTTGGTCTTAACGGTAGGTAACAGAAATGTGACCGCGCACACCGGTGACAACGCTGGGATTAGTATCAGAAGTCGCGCGGCGGTCCTAACTCCCAGCCGACTGGTGGACCAGAGGACTGTCTTAACCCTAGAATACTATTGAGGAGTCAAAATGACTCCAGCCTCCAATTTTCATAGTGTACCGTGGCGCCCCAGGATAGGGGGTCGCTCCCCTCCCAGCTATGCTTCCCCCAGGATGTCCGCTCAGTGACGCTCCTGCCACCAGCTGCCTCTGACCTTCCCCTTCGTTGATGTCAGGTAAATACTGAAGTCCTATACGTCAAAATGACTCCATGATAGTAATGCTGTAGGTGAGGTGGAGTCAGTTTGACTCCACGATAATATCGCACGCCCCTGATGTCCAGCCAGGTTGAATCCATGATCACATTGAATGCCCCTATTGTTCAGTCAAATTTACTCCACAATATCAAAGAAGCTATTAGGTCCAAGAGCAGAACATGCATTTTTGTACGAAGAAATTCGTTAGCTGCTTGAGGAGATGAGCACCAAATGACGACTTCGCACTAAGTTCTGAAAAATACCAACCAGATCCACTTGACGGAATCGACTTGGAGGACGAAAATGATGATGGGGAACTCTCGACAGAAAGTGAGGACGAGGTGAAGGGGATTTGATAAAGGATAAACTCTCTCATCTTGGAAGATGATGCGGTTGGAGAAAAATCGGAAATTTAGAGCCACTCTAAAATCGACCATTCAAGGGAACCTCAACATGTCAGCACCACCTGTGGGGGAAACAACAGTTTCATCTCCGCCCCCTGCTGTCTCTCAAAGCACTTCACAGCCAACAACACCCAAACAAAACCCAGCAAAAAGGGTGTATTGCAGCATGTGTCCATCCCCTCTGAAGCAAAGAATGTCCACAACTTGCTCAAAATGTGACAGGTTGATTTGCGGAGGCCACACAGTAAAAACATTTAGTCCATATTGTCTATTATTTTCAGGGGCTGCTCCCATCTAAACATAGTTTTATTTTATGACTGTAAACAGCCTCAAATTCGTTTCAACTTTTTTCCTCTTCAATATTAACTAGAAAAGAAGTTCAACAGCCTTTTGATAGAGAAAATAAGAATTTCATGATCTCAATTTTCGTCATAGATTTGTCTACTTATTTGGTATTTATTTTCATTCCTATACTATTGTTTCTTGAGTTTCCAAAAGACTTTCTACTGTGATTTGTGATCCACCTGAAACGGTAATATTGTTCTTAGTCAAACGTTTAGTCAATTAGCAATGGAACTAAAGAAACTGGCTGTCAAATTATTTTGCTAAGTAGGTATCGAGTTATTTTGAAGTCTTGTAGTTGGAAAGATTAAAAGTTTTGGATTTCAGGTATTGTCAAATGCATATATATTTTGTAACGAAGAAGGAAATGATTAAACATTTAATTTGATCATACGATTTTTTTTTTTTTTTTTTAAATAAGAAAAACCTTGTTTTTAAGCTGAAAGGAGAGGATATTATGTTGAATACAGCATTAATATGTTGCTCACATTTCATTGTATTATGGTTTTGATTTTTCTTCATACAAACAGTATTGGAAAACCAGTGGAAAGCGACGAATTCCGATCCATAGTAATGAGGGGGTGTGACACATCGATAGTATTCTAGGGTTAACACACATTGAACTCAATGACACTGCGCACACCGGAGACAACGCTAGGATTAGCATATCGCTGGATGGCTTCATTGTAGCAGCATTTGAGGATGTGTGTGTGTGTGTGTGTGTGTGTGTGTGGGGGGGGGGGGGGTATTTCCCTTGACCCCAATCCTCGTGCAAAGGTCAACACGCATCCCAGTCAAGGTCCAAGGTGGGGCAGGGGACACTTCATATGGGACCAGAGGGTATCTCTCTATGGTACTCCATCTAGTGAGCTCCTGAACACGAATACCCAAAGGGCGATTACTTGTTTGGAGCCCAGAGTAAGTGTCATCCAGGGGGGTAGCATGACCATGTCCTGGACGGGGTACCCCTTTTCCTGGGGGGGATACCCAAAGCGCTCTGAATAGCGAACTGCTAGCAGATTTCGACGAATCCTGAGTGGCTGACTATGCTCAAGCACTTGAAGGGAGGCTGATGGCTTGATGAGGAAGGCCCCTGTAGACAGACGGAAACGCTTGTTTAATATAGGTTCCAGTTTACGCAGCAAGGACTTTCTTGCTCACCCACAAACTGCAGACCTATTGCCAGGTAACCATGATGAACTAATAATGTGAAAAGAAAGCAATAGGTACATGTTAGGTATACTATGGGGTAGTAGGTACTTGTAAGCAGCAGTTACTAGACCATTGCATCTATTAGTATCGGGCAGACGCTCAAGTAATGGTACGAATCCTTCCTTTCTCCCGAATTCCACAGTTAGTGAAAACAGTAAAACACAAACATAAACAATGTTATTACGTGATTATTGAGTAACCCAGTCGGTTACTAGCCCTTATACTGAAAAAAGATTCATCGTTTTTATGGTTAATTATTTGAAATTTCAGCAATTTATCTGCGCATAATATTTTATGGTGAAACAACTCGGCCCTTCGGGCCTCGCATGGGGCTCCGCCCCCCTGGACCGGGGGGGTTACTACTTTGAGCCTGACTGCTAAAATGTAAAAAACATGGAATCATGTTTTAGCTCCTCGCTCTTACTTTATTATAGAAATGATCACGACGATTGAGCTCTTGTGAGATGAGCTAAAGAGGCTACATACGAAATTACAGCTTCCTATAGTGTGAAGTATAGAAATTACCTATTAAAATGATTTAACCACCGCTTCACAAATCAAACCGTTCTCGCAATATTCGGATCACCTGCTATGAATCACATAATCGAAACACCAGCTCAATGAAATGATCAGAAATTAACAAGCGGTTGCAATCATGTTCACAATATCAATAATTGAGAATGATCACCTGTGTGTAAACAATTATTCATATAACCATGCTCATAACTCAGCTTGTTGGCCACGCACTTCGCAGTAGTTAATATATAGTATGGTTGGATAAATCGAGAGCTTTCGAACGAATGGTCAACGAATTTTGTGGGATGAAAAACGACGAAGTATCATATCCCTAGCAACGACTCGGTTGTAAGCGGAAATCATCACAATTATTGGCGCTACTTTCATCTCACTTTATAGTCTCACTTTTCGGCGGGGGATCCATCGCTAAAACATGATTCCATGTTAATATGAAACAATCCTTATTTCCCTAAGTCGTTCCATATGTTGAGAACAGCGAGACCGATTTCAAAATGGGATATTAGCAAATGATCTGCGAGTTTCGTTGGTGGTATTAAGCTAAAGGTCTTTAGCATCCTGCAAGAGTTGTGTGTAAGTAAATATTTTTCATTTTTAAATAGCTACACAAAATTCAACAAGAAAATAACATCATTTTTATCAATTTATTTATTTTATAATTACTTACTAATCTTCTTCTTTTTAACTCCACACCATTGGTATTGAGGCAGCTAAAAATAACGTAATCAAGATTTAGGAATGCCTAAATTTATCGAGCAGAAAACGTATCGTGGTTCGGTTCCCAGCCCTCAGACTCACTTGCCACCAAGGAACATGTTTGGAGATGTTGAGGGTGTAAAACAGAAGGTCGCTACCTACAAAACCCACCCACTACCGGGTGTTCGGATTACGTGCAACGGATCATCTCACCTAACAGTACCTAAGACGTCTCCGGGAGCAATATGGGTGTTAAAAAGGAAGTTTTTTCAATCCTCTTCTCCCCCTTTTTAAAGTGGAAAAGGTGGGCCGGATGTTTGTGGGGGATAAATCCGTTCGGTGCAAAGGGTTAAAGCTCCGGGCTGGGCGATCTGTTCCCACGACGAGTACTTCCTCCTTCGTCCCGATGGGTGATATCAAGTGCCCATCTCCTGCGTCCTGGCTCCTGTTAGATTCAGCCACCCGAACTGTGTCTGTTCCATTACAATAAAAACTTTATTTTCTATATCAAATTTCTAGTACGAGAACTGTTTGGAGCCAAAACCCAGTTTCATTTGGAGATATTTTAATTTGGAGCTAATCTACAGCAATTCAACGCCTTTATTCCGTTCCTGTCTCCTCCTTTCCCTCTTCTAGCAGTCTCTTATGCTCGACCACAGAACACAGAAAAGACTTTCAGAACACAAAGAAAGAAAAAAAAGTCCAGTAATGCAGCATGACCCCATGAGCGAATTTTTGAAGAAATCTTCGACATTTCAGTCGCTATTGATCGTGTAGGGAAATTTTAGTTTATGATTTTGATAGACAAACATGGAATCAAATTATTAAAAATAATTAGGAGGTACTCATACTTTATTATTATTAAACTAATCATGTAGATTTAAAGACAAATGTAGGTAAATATTCATAGATTTCGATGGCCAATGAGGTCAGTATTGAAGGCCAAATGGAGGGAGGCCTTGAGATTAACGTTACTGACGGCCGAGCTGAGCGAGGCCTTGGGTCTGCCTGCTAGTACGTACATAAATAGAACTTCTTCATAATTTCATGGCTGATATTTTCTAAGCCACAGTCAGTATTAAAGCTACATCAAGTCCTAAAACAGTTGAGCGTAAAACATTAAAGAGAGCGACCGAGAGAATCGGAGGACGGAATATTTCACAGAGTAAATTCATCAGTTTTGATTAGGTACTTTTTTTAGGTAGGTTTTTTAACAAGCACCTACTACCCACGTTTTAAACAGCATGGTTCTAGGATTGGTTATACAGGGATACTTCCATAAGAGTAGTTCAATCTGAATTTGGACAGTGTTTCATGCAAATATTTCCGATTTTTACAACCATCGAACGGCATTATTTCGATTTTTGACTGATTTTTCAACTTTGAAATTTTTTAAAACTTGATACATATTCCTATGGGAAATTTCACGCTGATTCCGAATATACCACATGTTAGTATGCTGAAAAACATATTTCACACAACAAATCGCAAAAAACATTTTGAAATTTTTGACTACATTTTTGAAAATTTCAACCCGAAGGTGTAATCCGATCATGCTGGCCAACGAACTTGAACTTTCGTTTTGTGTCCTTAACATTTTAAAATTTGTTTGATGTTTCTAGCACAATTCTACGGACAGTTATCGTCTGGAATGACACAAACATATATACATACATATATACATACATACATACATACATAAAAAAATGCGTTAAACTTCAGAATGGGATTCAGAATAGCCTGAAATGGATTTCTGCATAACAATTTTTCAAGAATTCACATTCTACAAATTTTGAGGCGAGAGCAATAGCTTAATTTTCTTCAAAAATTCGCTAAAGAAGAAACACAAAGGAAAAGCTCTTATCTGTGTTCAGTGTGCTCGACATTCTTCGATTTTGTACGTCATCTTGGCCGAATACCCGCTTCCATTATTCGCTCTTTCGGCCTATAAATACATTATAATAAGCTTATTGCTGTTTCGGCTGGAGTACCTACGCATATTTTCTTCTCCAACGGACGTCACCGAACACGTCACCGCAAGCTCCTTTACCTAATAACGATTTTTCCAATGCATTGCATAATTTCAGCGTTCTCCATTTTCGCTAGGAAAGCTGTCCGGCTGTCCGGCTTCTACATATATAAGTCGGGCAAGTCGGATAGTTCGCATATACATATATGGCAACTGTAATACTACCCAACATGTTAGTCAAATGGAAGAACCTCGTTCTAACGGTGATGAGTTATTCGGGCTTAATTACTAGCGTTCTTTTTATACAGTCCAATAATGGGGGGTACTGAATACCTCCACCAACGGATACTTTATGGATTTACAACTTTGCTTTCTCAATCCCTAAAGTAGGATCGTAATCGTGCTCTCCAAATCGCTCTACAATCCTACTACTGTCATGAACTAAGTCACTCGCGTTGAAGTTATAAAAACAAATTTCAAAACGGATGTTAGTAAAGAACGTGGTCTATTTTCACGAAAAAAATTAATAAATAGCAATAATAATAATAAATAAAAATAATGTTTTTTACATGGATACATCTTTGAAAGGGGGGGGGGGGGGTTAATGTATAGATTTTGTGAGCTTACTTTCAACCCAAGAAATGTACCTAACGTTTAAATGTATTGATGTATAGATGGAGAAATATTGGCTGCGTGAGCTGCACTGTCTTGACAGATAAATTGAGAGCTTTCCAACGAGTGGATGACGATTTTTGTTGGCAGAAACCCAAAAAAGGTTAAATTTCCCTAGTTACCAAGCTTTTTTTAATGATTTCCCATTGAATGATAGTTTATACAGCAAACGTAGTCGAGTAGTTTTAGAATGTACAGCAACGCTGAAATCACTTCTCTAGAGAAGAAAGAACGTGTCACACCTTCTTTCATGAGGAGAGTCTAGGACAGTGAGAAGTGATGTCAGTACCGAGCGCATCCTAGCGGATTGTCTCCAAAACTAGAGCGCATAGATCAGAATGCTGATGAAAATTCAGATTAGTTAGACAAATAGATCAGGATGATGTAATAGTTTGGTGGAGGTTTGACGTAAATCCGTTAGGATGCGCTCGGTACCGGCATCATTTCTCAATGCCCCAGACTCGTTTTCTTTCGTGTGTTCAAAAATGTTGTCAAGTGAAGATTTAAAACGTGAACAATTTAATTTATTCCTTCATTCTCATCAATTACAAAACAGGATGAGAAAACTGGCCCAGATAGATGAACAGTAGAGGGAACGCGTCGAAAAAAAACTAACAGATTGTCTTAAACTAAAATTTGAAAGGACATCAGTATCTGAATCTGAAGTAGTAGGTACTATGCGCCTGACAATATTAGCTGGGTGGCTGTTGAAGCTATTTTTTACGCTATTTACACTGTGAAGCTATTAACAAGGATAAACATGAGCGGCACCACATTCCAATCATACTAGGTGGAGATTTCAATACTGATTTCAGTGGATAACAAGAAATAGAATTTAGTAATTTCATGCTGAACGAATTTGGTTTGACAGTAAACAACGATTCCGCCATTTCTATCAAGGAATAATACGTGCATTGGGTGATGTCGAATTGGGCACACGGTCTGTTCGGAGGAAGTGTCGAATTGGGCCCATACCTCTACAATCGCATGTCCTTCAAAATGAAATGTTTACTAAGAGATTGACTATTTGATGTTATGAATTCATGAGGTGCGAGCTTGTGAGCATCCAGACCACCAAACTATACACATCATTCTGAACTACATGTCCAACTAATCAAAATGAAATGTTTACTAAGAGATTGACTATTTGATGTTATGAATTCATGAGGTGCGAGCTTGTGAGCATCCAGACCACCAAACGTTTTTTGGTTTATTAATTTCAATAATGAACCTTTATAATCGACCAAGAAAAAACATTTTTTTAACACCCCCTGAAAAATTTTTGGTTTACGTTTCAAAATCTGTAGAATCCAAAAATCGAATAAAAAAACGCTGCAAATTATCACAATGGTTTATTATTTCTGTGATAGATAGCCCTTCTACGTTGATCATCGGTTTATAGGTATTGAACCCCGTATGTGTCAGAAAACCAAAACTCTTCCCAAAAATTCATGGGTGATCTGTACAGTGTGCTGATCACATTCCTACCCTCAGTCACGCAACACAGTCCTTATTTAGCCTATAAAAATAAATAAAAGAAACAGTGAAAAGCGGAGGAAAGACGCCCTCAGCGGGGGAAAGACATCGACGATGAAACGAGTACTCTGGATGGTCTAAATAGTTCAAATGAACGTCAGTTTCTTCAATTGAGGATGAGGATATGAGGAGTGATGAGGATATGAAATTTAGTTTTTCCTTTCAAATCACCCAAAGGAACATTATGAGAAGGAAATTTGGGAAATTTCATGAAATTGGGGTTTTTGTCATTTGCCGGTGTATGGAACGTCATAGAACAAAACGGATTTCAAATTCGGATTCAGAGCCTCAATGTACCTACTGGAACACATTCTGATGAATTTTGAACAATTTCTAGGGGCATTTTGGGGAGATTTTCATGAAATTAATGAAATTTCGGAAATCCGGGAGCGTCCTAGAGCAAAACTGATTTCAAATTCGAATTCAGCGCCCCGATTTACGTAATGTAACACAAGTTGATGAATTTTGAACAATTTCCAGGATGAATTTTGGGAGTTTTCCATGAAATTAATGAAATTTAATTTATCCGAAGAACTAAACGTCGTAGAACAAAACGGATTTCAAATTCGGATTGAGAGACTTAATTTATCTACTAGAATACATTTTGATGAATTTTAATGAAATTCCAGGGCCTTGGTGGGGGCAGAAAACGTATACCCATTTTGAATATTCTAGAGTTGAATTATTTATACTTGGTCATAATGTGTCCTAGATCATAGGACATGGCGGGAAATGTGTCACTGTTTATTGGACACGACGGGAAATGTCTTGTTGACTCGACACAATGTGTGCAATGATCTGGGACCCAAACTAAGATGTGTCCTACAAACTAAGATTGTGTCTGATACTCATTGGGGTTATGTGTCCAGGATTATTAGACACATTTTGTCCCAGTTCATTGGACACATTTATGATAAATATTTAACTAATTAATTAAATTGATCAGTTAAATAAATGATATATAATGAATTGAAATATTACAATAACTATTATCAATAAACCCTACCTAAAAGATGAAGATTAAAAAAAAATTTTACAAAACTAAATTTGCCAAAAAAGCCGAGCGGGCACTCTCACTCTGTAGACCCACCTGGAATAACTTTTTGTTTTAAAAATTTTTTTTCTCTTAAATTCGCAATTTCTCCCTTAAAACTCACAGTAAATTTGACGAAAATGTGTTCCAGAGTGTATTTTGAGTCGTTGAATCCGATTTTGAAATCCGTTTTGCGCTAGGATGCTTCATTCACCGGATATCCAAAATTTCATGAATTTCATGAAAATCTCCCCAAAATGCCCTTGGAAATTGTCTAAAATTCACCGAAACTGGTATCCATAGAAATATTATTCGATGCGCTGAATTCAAATTTGAAGTCCATTTCGCTCTCAGAAGCGGCGTCAACTATATTCCACAATTTCATGAAAATTCGCTCACATGGTCATGCTGCATGACTGGAACTTTAATTTAATTTTTTCAATCAGCAACATAAGCAAACTTCGAGTCCGACGAAGGTAAGTTTAAATTCAACTGAATCAAATAAAAACAATGTAAATTCAAGGTACAAGAGGCCGTCTTCCCCCCGTCCTCCTTGTCTTTCCCCCGCGGAGGTGATTGGCGGGGGAAAGACATAGGTGTGCTAATGAACAACTCGTTTTTCCAATTATTTGAGAGTTCCGTCATTGATTTTCAGCAAGAGCAGTATACCAATCGAAAGAGTTACTCGAGCTCGACAAGCACAAAGCGACGGAAAAATTTATTCTCAGTTACTTACTTACCATGAAAATTAGGCGCGGGGGGAAGATGGGTGCTGTGTGACGGGCTGTTCCAACGAAACTTCTTTCTACCTGAGCGGCATAACACGGACTGAGATCATTCTGGACCCAACATGGTCGCTGTTCGAATTGATTTTTCAGTGTTAAATAAAATATTAATTTATTTGAAACCTATGTACCTATGTTAAGAGCAACTTGTAGAGACCGGAGACTTTTGTTTTTTTAATCTACGTAATAATGGGAAGACGTAAATCCCTTCGGACAGCGATTTGCCCTTTTCGGGGAAATGACCCATGTAATATATGATCAGAACATGGCGCATCGTGCCTCCGAGAAGGGTTCACACTTTTACAGTTCTAAGACCCCGCAATTTTACGCTTCACAGTAAAGATGTTTAAAAAATGGGAAAATGATGCTTGAAGTAATTTACGTTAGCGCATGCGCAGAATGGACAATCTACAGCCTAACCCACAAATTCCCAGAAAATGTAATCAAGATCTAATGGAAAAAGGACCTTGTTCTCGGAGTACACTTTCGTGCATTCGCAGGAGCTAATAATGATGCAATCAGGATGAAATTAACATGGAATAATTAAACCATTGTCCCCCAACTATGCACCGAATTTGAGCGGGATTGGACGAATAGGAAAACTGGAGTACAGTATTGTTGGTTAGGTACCATTTCCTTGAACTGTATGTTTAGACCGTGATAGAAAGGCGTCAGGATCGGTAATGATAAATTTCAACAAGACTTATCCTAACATACTAAAAACTCAATTTTAAAAATGTTGTGGCTTCCCTTATGATTCCATAACACCTTCTATTTTACTTTCCCAATAATCAACCCAAAGCCTCAAAATCAATCATTCGTTCGCCTCCTGGGAATCATTGCATTGATTACAACACTGTGACGTTACCCGCGTTTGTGCTAAAATAGTTACTTACTAACAAATCAAGTTAATAGTTGAGATTAAAAGGAACATTGTAGGGTTAATTGACTTTAGTATTTATCTTTGACAAGTAACTTCTGAATTATAGTAGACTGTTGTACTGATCTTCTAAAACATGATGGTCTTCGATTGATCAAACACCATCCTGCAAGCGGTGTATAGATAAACAACAAGAATAAGAATGAGCTCGTCAGAGACACCGGTAATAATCAGTGTGTAGCCGTTCTGTATATCTATCATGCACTATCCCTAAGCTTTAATCATGATTTCAGATATGAATCCTTACAAAATCTTTTTAAGCATTTTGATTTTCTTTCAACTTTCTTACTCAACAAACTATTTTGAATTCAGTTTTCTACAGCGGATTCCGAAGTAGAATCGACTCCAACAGATACTTTGGGCAACGAACATGAGAGGGGCGATGGCAGTCACATCCAAGTTGCTAGTTCCAGAAACCTCACAGATTTTGAAGATTATCTGGAATATTCGAGATCAAATTGGGAGAAGATTTCTGACAGGTTCTAAAGAATTAATATTGTTTTCAAGCATCCGTACCAATAAGTATTGTTGTTTAGCTATAGTAGTATACAAGAATGTGCCTTATCTAATGCACGACTGATTTTTCACAAAGTGGTATTTTGTCGTCTTCGTGTTTTTGGATCATGTTAATGGTAAATGAGAACTGAAAATAGGTAAACTTGTCCTTCCTCCTCAAATACTGGTTTGAAATTCACAACATATCGCTTAAAGAATCACAATCCACTACGATCGTCTTGAAATCTCTGCATTATTCTCTCTCTCAAAGGCTGACATTTAGGGATTGAGATATTCAAAAATCGGTTACTTGAATAGAACATTCCATATAAGAGTGGAGATAATAATTTGAGTTTAGATAATTACAAAAATTAGGATCATCAAGAAGGCAGAAAAAACTAAGCATTTAAAGCTGATTAAACATCAGCTGATACAAAAACATTTTATTTAACTTAGGCATCTTGGTTATGCTTTTCATATTATGATTTCATGTCATTAGAGATTTCCTAGTAGATCCGTAAAACACAATACGTCGTGCGGTATTGACAATCCGGTGCCGTAACTCTGACACAATGAGTTACGGTTACACATCCTTCAGTACAGATACGGTAACGGATCACAATCCGGAAAAAAACTTATTCGTCTAAAATAACCTCCGCCCACGGACTCAAATAAACTCCTAGGGATAATTTCCTCCTTCCATGGATTTAGCGTTACAACTAGATCTGTTAAGGACTTGACGTGACTTTAAGGTGCGGTAAATGTTTATTGTTACCGCACACCGTATTGAGACCGACGGATCTCTATAAGAACTCTCTATTGATTGGTATTTGACGAAAACAGTATCGTTAGTGATAAGGTACTAGGCTATAAACAACACTGATATGAGCAAGGAAAATGTAGTCAGAAGAATTATCTATCTTTCTGTAACAATTGCTGCGTTTTAGTGTTTATAAACATCCGCACTTTCGATAAATCAGTATGAGTCCATTACATCGTGATCAAGTTTGGGCAACACCAATTGCAATACTTCAGGGTTAATTAGTTTTTTTTTTTTTTTTTTTTCACCTAACATGTTTTTTTTACAATTCTGCAGGTACCATATAGATTCTCAGAACTCCAAATCTTCTTCTTCGTCGTTATCCGTTGATGAAGAAGAAGAAGAGGAAGCAGCGGTCGATGAAAAACCAAAGAAGATTGTCAAGTTGTACGAGGTTCCCCTTGGCGAGCCCAAAATTCCCGAAGAACCTCCAGATCCAGAGGACCCTGACGACGATGATGTCATGTACAAAGTGGAAAACGGTCTGATGACTTTTCAAGAAGCCATAAAAATTCAAAGTGTCAGTTAATGACATCAATGCAACAGTTTATAGTAGGGATTCCATTTCTACTTGTGCACATTACGATCTATTGATATCATAATCAACTAAGCAACAAAAATAATTGAACTGCATTATAAAAGGTCAATAATTGGCGCTGCCCATTTAACATTAGCGATGAAAATAAAGGCCTCGGCATAGGCTAGGAACGAAACAGCTCTATTCGCGAAATGGGGTGTAACTGTAGCTTCCGACACATTCATGCCTATTTACCTCAATGAAATTCTCACTGGCGCCCATCTACCTCCATGTGTGGAAAGTTTCCTTTCCGTTTTCAGACACAAACAGTGTGTTTGATGTCACCTAGTCATCGCACGTGAAATTGGTAAATATGGAATGATGACATAACGGTTGATCTAAATTGAGACTAAACTAAAACAGTTCCTCCTTCCCGATTGTTGCAAACGTTACATCTAAGGGAGGTTAGATCTAAGGGAGTAACGATGGAGGCTATTAGCGTCCAGGATATCCTCGGTGTAGCAGGTTAACCACCTCTCCCTTTGAAGGAGGAAACACTTCATTTCCATCACCTCCACTGTCACATGGTAGCAGAGCGTGATTTCAACCCCCCCTCTGCTTTTTGAAAGCTCCGGGAATGTGATGGGTAGGAGTAGCTCCTCCTTCTCGATCCTTGCAAACGTTGCATCTAGGGGGAAGTTCCTGGGCTATCAGCATCCAGGATAGCCTCTGAGTGTAGCAGGTTAATCGTCTCTCCACTTTGAAGGAGGAACCACTTCAATTCCATTACCTCCCCTGTCACAGTGCTGTGTTGTTGACTGTATTGAAGTTGTCTGTTTTTCATCAAAACGGCGTTTTTTCCTATTACATTATGCATTTTTCAGTGTACTGCTTAACCAACTAACGTTTTCTTTATTGAAAAGTGATTTAATTTGAGTATAAATCGCCGTGACTTTTTATAAAACCCTGAAATACCGTTTATGTACGGTAAACCACTAGAATAAACGTTTTGAAGAAATTCTCAATATGAAGACCAACAAATCTGTGCTTGTTTATGTCATCCTACGTAAGAAGTACCTAACTAACCACCAAAATTGTTAGGTAATTGTTCTTATTAGGTATTGTTATGTTGGATGTAATTTTTTAGACTTGATTCCATCGATAAATATCAAAAATCCACTTCCATATTCGATCGATTTCATAGGACTTCAGACGGAAATTAGATTCGTTGGGTAATCGGGTCGACCATTACAACCAACAACTCGATAACCCCACTTTTTCTAAAACACTTTTCTCAAATAAAGATTCCTTATAATCAGGTCAGATTCCTTATAATGATATCAAATATATAACAAATGTTGTTTTATAATGACATATAATCTGTTTAGCCTAAAAATTGCAGGACCCAACCAAAATAAAAAAACCCTGATCCCTACACCAGGTTCAAATGTTTTACACCTACCAAAAGCCTCTCGGTGGACACGAATTTCTTTTATAGTGAATAGTGTCCACGCTGTTTCGTAGCATGGAAAAGTATTATTTTATAGTACCTGGAACACTTTTGTAGTGAAAATAATATGAGTTCAGTACCTCCCTCGGCGTTTTAGTACCCAGGTACGACCGAAGATTATGCCAGCTGCCACCACCAGCGCTAGAACCGATATGCACGAGGCATATGAATCTATGAATATGGTCTGAGAAATTATTATGGTTTTGATTAGATATGCATCAAATTAATTTATTCCAGATTTTAGTTCCTGTTATTAGATATTTAATATCAGGAACTGTCCGAAGAAAAGTGATAGGAAAACAAAACGTTCCACGAACAAAAGCAAGAAAATGAACGAATAGTACTGAAACGATGAAAAAAGACTCCTAGCTAAATTAATTTCTAAGAATAATTAAGAGACCTACACGCATCAAATTTGATGTATATTTGAGCAAGGCGTCCAACTCTATGGTTTCAGTAGAGGTTTCAATATGGTTTCAATTAGGCCGTCTAGCGGTCCTTTTACTTTTTGTTTTCCTTTTTACATTAAAAACATGCTCTACTCACAGCCTTGTACTGTTAGACCTAAAAAGAGTTATGGGTAATGACTAAATAAATATTTCAGGAACAAATCGCAAAAGAAAAGGATTTACGGCCAGGAGTGAAGGTTCTTTCTTTCATACCGCCAAATTGTTTGGGGTGCGTCAGATGGATCTATGAAATCGAAGCTTTCGTCCCTATCAGAATCGATTTGGGTTTCTTGTAAGCAAACACTAATTACTATTCAGTGTATAAATCGAGTTAGCTTATATTGCATTACCGCTACTTTGACCGATTTTAGAACATTAAAACTACCTTACGATAAAGTGTAGTGTAGTTTACATTATTAGTCTACTGAGTAAAACACTATTGTTCCAAATGACCTTAAAGAAAGGGTCATTGTACAATAGTAAGTATACAAAGCCTAAAAATAAGAATATAGAATAGAAATCTCATTTACACTTATTAACTACAAGAACGAGTTTTTGTAGATTCAATAGTTTTAATCAATTATTTAGCAAGGAAATTCATGAAGCTACCTAATTTTCGAAGCTGTCGTATGTTTGTTGTCGTTTTCCGTTTTTGAGGCTTGTGTAAATTAGAGGTAATAGATGATTTTAAAATCGGTTCATCAGATACGGAAAAACAAAAAAATCATATAACTGCCTTCTCATGGTTATTGTATTAGATCGGCATTTAACGAAGGAAATTACCAAAGAAAACTACCTATCAAACTTAGTCTACGGTGTATTATCGAAATATGACTGAACAATGTCACCTTCTAAAAGAAAATAAATTACTAAAACAAACCACGACTTTATTCAAAACAACAAAGCGAGCTGCCTGCCATATTTTAGGGATGCCTGACGATACAGCCTACCTTACATTGTTGGTAATCCTCTTCAATATTTCAAAATGTCTTCTCATTTTCGGTAGATAATTATCACCAGGGTGTGGGTAGGGGTTTTTCTTTCATAAGACTCAACATTGTTTTTCATCGATAAAGAAAATTAATATTGGATGATCCCAATCGAATCATTCAATACCTTATGGAACATTAAAAGAGACGATTTTGGGATGTTATGCTTCCTAAAAAAATCCAGCAATAATTTTGAAGCTATCCCGCTTGATCCAAACCGCAGTACTCCGACGTCCCAGTTCTGTGTACTATACTTTTTGATTAAATAGGGAGTGCAGGGCTCGTACTTGGCTTTCATCTCAGCGTCAATCATCATGTCTTGCTCCACCTCGTTTGAACCCATCCACGATCTTGGGTTCGTTCACTGAATATAATGTCTGCTCTTCGAATAAGAGTATCGTTACCATCTTCGGCTATACAATGCACCTCTTCATGTACTTGGTATGAATTTGCCCTGAATGCATAGGCAATTTGCAGTCCTGACTTTGTGAAGTCTTGGAGTGACTGAGAAAGAGTACCTAACAAAAATGTTTGTCGCCGGTAGGATTCGAAACCCAGCACCCCCACAGCAGTTTTGGCTTTACCACTGGACTATTGGAGCCTTGGGTGGTGAAATATGTATCATCTCTGTTGTAGGTATGTGCTTGAGTAACAAATAACACCGCGCCTGTCCCTCAGTGACCAAGAATGAAAATAAGCACATCAAACTGTTGTGGGTGACTTCTAGCCTGGTGATGAATAAGCTAGGACATTAGCTGGAGAGGTGGGGAAGGCATGTCATGGGGGCCTTACCCACTGTGTACGAAAGGGAAAACGACACCTCCTGATTTTGTGCTATCTGTGCCCTTGCACTGCAAACGAAGGGTTAAGAATCATATTTTCAGGAAACCTCAAATAAATGAGTACCCTAAAGATACTGAAGCCGTATTATTGTCATCATTGCCAATTACATTTTCAATTTCCAGTGATGTGCAAGAATTGAGTGTCCTTGAGTGCTTTCCTCACACTCGTATTCTCAATCTGACGGGAAACAAACTTCGCGTTGACTGCATGGATTTTCTCAAATACCTTCCAAATCTCAAAGTCCTGAATTTGGCTTACAACCGCCTTTACACGTGCGATCTCCCGAGTCTCAAACTGAAGGTACTTGCCGAATTTTAATAACTTTTATATTCGATACCTACATGTAGAGATTATGTATGAACTAAATGGATATTGCACCGTTGATATTCATTTAAGTTTGTTGTATTTGTCAATTATTCACGGGGAATTTATTGCAATAAGATATACTAAAAACAATTGATAAGATGAAATAAATTTGATCGTAATGTCATCTTACGAATTTAACAACGAAAGACTGGGTATTGTGGCCGGCTTTAGTTTACACCGAATTTTTTTGCTAGACTGTTTTGTTGAGGTTTTGTTTGATAAGAAACATCCAGAATTTTTGAAACAGCATGTTCCCATACTCTTCTATCCATACAAATTCCAGATGCTAGTAAATTTCCTAATCCCGATTAATTCTAAAATCTGTAAGTTAGGTAAAATTAATATTTCCAACTTTCTTGATTCGTTCGACGCTATAGTCGATACATGTACCCGATTATTTCTAAAATCTATAAGTTAGGTAAACATTATATTTCCAACTTTCTTGGTTCGTTCGACCTATATTCGATACATGTATCGAATAGTTTATCCACATAGTTTATCGTTTATTATTCTCTTTATAGTTAAATATTATTATATATTGCAAGATTGTTGAGCTATGGGTTCATTACAGGGGATCGTATATTTGTTTTTGTTTTGAAGGCCATAGAGTGGTGAGGTAAGTGAGATATTGGGAAGAATTTGTAGGGAAACGAATGGCCGTTGGTGTACGACTGTAGGAAGTTGGAATTTGATAGGGAGAGAGATCATTATTGCTAAATCCTTTTTGGAGATTCCGGAACCTTGAATATTGCTGAAGGAAGTTGAAATTTGATAGGGAGAGAATCGAGTGAAAAGAAGGCAAGTTTTTGATAAACCTTTCTTGCAGTAAGTACGAAGAAACGTAAAAACATCTAGGAGAGTACCCATGCTTTGCAATACAACGCCTATAATAATGTGCTGAGTTCCTTTAGGTCTACGGGTTTGTCGAAGAGCGTTTGCCATTAACGATTGGATTGAACGTGCGGATGGCGGCGAAACTGTCTGAATCAAGGTTGACTTGAGTGGATGAAAATTATTGCTTTTTATTTTCAAGTCGATTTTTTCCGTCAAGATCACTGCGAAATGCAGGAACTTTTTTTTTTTAATTTTTTTAGGAAATTTCTATTCAGGCAGATCTGATAGACTTTTCAGGAAATTATGAGTTTGGATTATAAATGGTTCGCATATCATACATAGTAAGTAAATGATTCATACCTAATGTAGGTCATATTACCGAAATTGCATTGGATAATCCTAAACACACATAGTAGGTGTGTCTATGTTTCAATATAAGTAAGGAAACGCCTAATCAACAAGTAAAACTTTCTAACAGAGATTACGTTTTTACGGAGACCTGATTGCCAAAAATGACACACGAAAATCCGTAACGGTGATTCTATGGAGCTAATTTATTTGTTATTCAACCTATTAAGCTAACATTCGGAATGGAGAACCCAGGGGAAGTCTAGAGGCCCCCAGATCAGCTGGGTGAGATCCGGAGCAACGTTCTTTGCTATTCTACCTATAAAGCTGAAATTTCAAATGTACGCTTTTTGGAACATCTAGAAATCATTCATAAATTCTGAAGCCCCCTAGACCAGCTGTCTGAGCTCCTGGGCTAATTTATTTACTATTCAACATATGAAGCTAAAATTTGGAATGGAGAATCCTTGAGATGTTTAAAAACGAATCATGAAGTACCTACAAAACCCCCCTCCCCTCCCCCCGATCAGCTGAGTGAGATCCGGAGCTAAGTTCCTTGTTATTTAACCTAAGAATAGCACATTTCACATTTTCACATATTAGAAAACGTAAAAACGTATTCTACGCTCATCAATAATTAGCCTTTAGGTGCGATGTGAATTTTTTTCTTACCGAGTCCAAAAAATGAAGATATGAAGTATTTTAAACTAGTTTTAGGTGTCAATTGTCACTTCGTTATTAATGTAATCCTTTCAATGATTACAGTGGGTTTCTTTCAAGAAAAACCGTATAGTCTGGATGGATCCGTTTTCATACCCTGATTTAGAATACTTGAATGTGGATGGTAAGTGAGTAGGTTCTTAAGGCATCATATTCATAGTTCGGAAGGTGTTGGAACTACGATATCTTTTACTACCAAACCGTACTTACCAATGATATACGTTTTACCATAATATAGGATCATGCCCAATCATTGTGAAATCTAGCAGATGTCCGACCAATTACGGGTACCAACATTTTTCAAATATGTTTTAAAATATTGATTGATCGCGTGTTTGCCCTGTTGACAAAAAAAAAAAAAAAAATCGGGACGACAATTTATCAAGTTTTATAAATACCTGATATGGATATATACCATCATGCATCAAAAAGATCGAATCGGAGGTGAGAACAAATGGGAGGGGGGGCGCTAATAAATTATGATTTTTCAACGATTCTCATCAGATTTTCGTCTTTTTTTTTTGTTGAATTATCAGAAGTTTCAACTTTCATGCTGGAAATTTTATTATGGCAATTTAATGTCGGTGGAGGGGTTAATGGTTGAAGGTTAATTTCCAAAAATCATGATATATATATATATATATATTCTTACTTTAGTTCTCACCAAAGTTATATACAATCCATTCATAGAGACATCCTTGTAATGCATGCATTACTCACCAATATTTATTATCATGGAATATGCTTTAGCTATCATCTAACTGCTCAAATGTGTCACGATCTTATGTCACGAGAAACTGTCACACAAAATTTCTCATATTTCACGTACAACTGAACAGTTGGTAGGGAAATAGAACTTCGGCAATGTTCATCGCACAGAAATCGTTCACCATTCGTTAGAACTCTCTCATCTTAATTAAGGGTAGTAAGATATTTATGTCTTAGTTTTATATTTATTTAGAAGATATTGATCCAATAATGCGAAGATATTAATACAGTAAAAAATACTATTGTGCCGCTTGTAAGCTTCGTTTTGTTGTCACTTGGTTGAGGTGGTAATCTTGGTTATAGTTGTGGAGCTTGGTGACAGGTTAATTAGTTTGGCAACATCATCAACATAAGAAAACAAAATAAAATACTTCCTTTTAAGGTAGTAGTAAGTCCCGTTGAAAGGAAATGGAACTTTCGCAGTTTTCATCGTCAGAATATCGTTCACTATTCGCTGGAAAGCTCTCATTTTACGGTGCTCTTGAACGCCAAGTACATTGTACCATTGTACTTCAACGGCGCAATATAGTTCATTAATAGGAGAATGCGACTCCGAATTAGCGGGAAGAACAAAAATGCATCTCCAAATTAGCGGGAAGAAAACATGTTCCATGTTTTAGTATTACCCGCAGGCTCAAAGCGGGAAGCAACAGTCCAAGAGAGCGAAGCTCTTTTTTATCGAAAATTCTTTACGGAGTCTCATTTTCTTACTCATGATAGTTATATTCGCGAAGGAAAAGCTTTGGAATCAAGGAAATAATTTCAAATCTGAGACAAAACCCTTTAATTTTGACATTTCTATAAAGAGCTGCAAACTGCGATTCGTTCCATCCGTCAACAGGAAACCACCGTTCCGAGATTATAGTAATAAATTCGTCTTAGCAGCTGTGAGATGTCTCTTCCGCTCCACCTGGGGAAAAAAACCAAAAAGCGAGTCAAACTGCGGTTAGAAAAATACTCATAACCCTCCCCAGATACAGAAGTCTCCCACACAATAAAAAAGACGAGTCATTTCAAATCATTTTCCAATAGCAACAAAACGGGTGTTATAAGCCTCCGAGGGTAATAGTGATACAATGGGGGAGGGCAGATGGCCAGGTCGGCGTCTAAAGAGGGTTTTTCCATTACGAGTGGAAACCCGTGTTGACCAATCGATTTTTCGGGACGCGTGTCCTACCGACAAAACGTTTTGTCAGGAAGGTCGACAGCGGGCTTCTTTTGAAGGTTGGCCGGTGATGATGGGGTAGAACTTGCGAAGAAGTAGATGGTGATAGGTGACACAAGTATTGTGGGATGACAAGGGAGTCCCATAACCTATTTTAAAGGTTTAGGGTGAGGATTGTGGTCGGAACAAATGTCTGTACAGCGAACTACATCACTCGAGACGAAGTTGTGGAAACGCATTTCAAAGCGGAAGTTAGTGATGAATGTTATTTATTTACACGACAAAATAAATAGTTACAAAGTTAAATCTATTCCGACAGTTAGGTTGTCATCAGTAACAAACAATAACTAAAAATACCAGGCTGATTGTCGTTCCAACATTTTTACTCGTATTAAGAAAAAGCGGGTATTGTAAAGTTCCAGCCATGCAGCATTAAATTATCGTATTGTATACTGTTAAATTGTTTGAAATTTGAGCTTTTTGACTGTAAGGAAATTGTTAACTATTAATTTTATATCAAAAAACGTATTCTAAATAATAGTCTCCTGTTCAAATAGAGATTTTGAATTTTTAGCTGGTTTTAGCGAATTTTCTTAGAAAATAAAGCTATTGCAATGGCTCCAAAAATTTTAAAATAAAAATTTTCAAAAATTTTCTTTATCGAAATCTGTTTTGAGGCATTCTGAAATGATTCCTGGATTTTAACGCTAATATATATATATATATATATATATATATATATATATATATATATATATATATATATATATATATATATATATATATATGTATGTGTCATTCCAGACGATAACTCTCGATAGAATGAGAAAAAAACTTCGTTCTTTCGCCAAAAAATCAAGCATTTCAAAAGAAAGGATGAGTTCGTTGGACAACACTTTTTGAGCACATTAAATTGGTCAAATTTCAAAAAATGTACTTAAAAAATCACAAAAAAGGCAAACAACCACTAAAAATCAACAAATTTCTATTTCTTAGCAGAATGCTACTCGAAAAAAAATTAATCGAACGTGAACTAGGACATTTAAAAATTTAAGCACAAAATTGTACAGAAAAATGTACTTAAATTGCATTAAAATAAGCTAAAAATCGATAGGAACACTTGAAAAATTGTAAAAATCCACAAAATCGTTTGTTCATTGGAATATTACTTACAAAAAGTTAGTTTGCTATAAAATGTATAATAAAATTTTTATTTGTCCCCAAAGTGCTCAAATTTCAACAGAATTTAACATAAATGTAATACGACCATTTACGAAAATTCGCTCATACGATCATGCTGCATGACTGGAACTTTTCAGTTTTTATCGATTTTTTTTCAGCAAATTTTAATGAATTTGAAGTACATTTTTTAGCATAGTTTTGTGTCATACATTTTAGCCAATAAACTTCATTTGAACAATATGTTTTAATTAATTGTATACAGTAATTGGATACTGAGAACCTGTGGTTTAAAGTTGTCCGTTTCATAACGTATGAGTACCAGTTCTTCAATTTTCGAAACTAGAAGCATTCTTTACAGAATTTTATGCTAAATTTATATTTGCACCCATTCATTCCGCAAACCTCTGTAAATATTGATTTTCTCCAATTTCCGGAAGCGATATGCATAATTTGAAGCAGTGAGGTTTCATTTAGAAATAGCCCTGAAACATGAAAGCCGAGTAAACCACGGTCTATGTACCTTCCAAGTTTGTGAATGTACATAACTTGATATTGAATTTTCTGTGTGCTCTATTGAAGTTAATACAAAATAACCATCCATTGGACCAAAATAACCTTATAATTACTCTTAGATAACTTCATCAATGAAACGATTGGAGGCCTCAAATGATTTTTTTCTCTCTATTTATCTTATTTCTATTAGTTTCCGCTATTAGATAGGGCAATAGAACCGCAATATGCATTACTATCGATTTTTCTGCATTCGGACTTTTTTCCACCAAAATCCCCGGGATCGAAACACTGTGAGGCGCACAGTACATAATTGGAGCATATTAGGGTAGGTAAATAGTAGCCACTAGGTAATTAGCCATTTCGGATTTAAAATCGTTCGGTTCATCTTATGTTTTGGTTCCTAACGTAACTAACGAAGATGCCAATACTAACTACCGAGGTGTTGTGCAACTCGAAAACTTTCATGACCTCCTAAATCAAAAATTTGCTTTTCACCGGTGGATAGCATTGGTAATCGACCGTCTTTCTTCCTGACGGAGCCTTGCCTATATGACTCAAGTTTCAGAGGGACGACCTAAAAATCGGACACCTCACCAACAACGACCTCATAAGGACGGATCAAAGGGGTGATTTTACCAAACTGAAACACCGAAGCGTCAATAGGGTACAATACCGGCGAAAAGACGTCACATAATAGCAAAAATCGGTCGTTAAGACTCAACGGTGATGCGCGGTCTTTTACAATCAATCATCTCACGTTAGCCACGCTTGTCCGACTCCGTCGATTCGCTTGACTCGGGAAAAAGATGGGGAGGAATTCAACAACCGTTGACGGTCCCGGATTTTTGAACATTCCGTGAAAATCTCTCCGGGTGACGCGCAGGGACTCAGATCACGACCGAAGGGAGTAACAACGGAAAAAAACCTTTTCTTTATTTTTTCAACAAAAAAAAGGGTGATTAAGTTTTATTTTACAAGTGCTCGGGACGGAGTTATTGATGGTTTTTCGAGGCCTCCCTTCAGTCAAGTCTTTATGTTTTTTTGATTGATCGAAGTTGCGGCCCCCCCACTCCCCCGTAGATATTCCTTCCCCCGTCCGCACCAAAATTTCTCTCCAAGCTCTGATGGGTCTCGGTAGCGTACAAAAAACCTCTTAAGAAAAAAATGAGTGATGATTAATGGAAACGCGAGCCGTTCAGGTGTAAGACGTAGGGTTAAAAACTCTTCCACTCATGGGAACTTGGGCTCTTTATAACGGAACTTAAATCCGAATCCTTTTTTCCCTCGTTCCATGGAAAGAGTACAATAGAACCCGTTTTGTGTGGTATGGCACCGACAATAACGTAACCTAGTACAAGCATGACCTTGGAAAATCAACAACATCGGAATTTCCACTCAATGATAATTAGCTATACACCTCGAAAGAAATGTTAAGGGATCGTTTTTTCTTGTAGACGAATAAGACACCAGATTAATCGGACAAAGTTCACATTATATCTCATTATTAGGTACCTATTGGAGGTGGGATTCACCCTGTTACTTTTGTTTTATCTCAAACACTGATAAATATCAACGATATCAAGCTCCGGCTTCGAATATCAAAGAATATATGCTAAATGACGCTTCTATAAAACCGGAAATAATAAATGTATAACTGGTTTATATTGTGTGATTGAACAAGTATTGAACAAAATATACAGCATATTGAACAAATATTGAACAAAAAATTGAACGAATATTTCTGCACAGTGCGTCAACACCTATAAAGTACACATGAAATGCTAGAAAATGGCAATCTAGCTCATTGGCCTACTTAGTGAGTGTAGTTGTAAAATGTATATGCCAATTCTTCAAATAAAAAACATTCGTTATCAAAATTTTTCATTTACAATAAAAGAATCGAGTTCAACATCCTTGAAATCCTCCGAACTGTTTTTTTGGTTTATTTCAAAGCTTTTCTCCGAAACTACAGGACCGAAAATGATTAAATTTGACTAAAAAATTAATCCTTGTCCAGTAATAAGGGCATAAATGTTGCTCTATCCCAAAGGGTAGTATATTGAGGGTTGAAATATAAAAAAATCGATGTTTCGAAAACATTCGAAATAAAAGGGTATATTTTGTTTAATTTATGATCAAAAGGCTCAATAAATCGAAAGAAACCATCCGGGTTCCTGTACGTTCATCAGTTCGTTTCTGATAGAAAGGAGGTCTAGGCCTATATACTTGAAAAAGAAGCCATCCTTTCAAAATAGTTCCTTTTTCCTGTGGTAGAGCTTCAAACTGTTGCGCTCATAAATTGGGGTTCGAGTAAACTCATTTTTACTACATCTTAGCAGTTTTGGGTTTAATTATATATCTATACAATTTTTGTATTTATTTTGTATTCGTTTTAATTATTTATTAATCTTCTTCCGGTAGGTAACATAGTCTAGATATAGTTCGATAAAGGGCTATCTTCGTAATAGGGCTATGTAATGCAGAAACGATAAACCTTTGTGTGATAGTTTGCAGCGCTTTTTCATAATGCGAAACTCCGCGGTTTAGAAAAAATGAATAGATACAATTAACAACTTAATTTTAAAAAAAAATAGTTATACGTTTATATGTATTGTACATTTGTGGAAGGGACTAAGGTGCCAGAGCAGGTGGACGCTAAGATACCTTCTCCTATAACGTAACACTTTTTCCATTTTCTGCCCTCCTTCAACCAACCAACAACACCCAAATTGCATCTTTTTGAAAAGCCCCCGAAGATATCCTTCAATTGATGGATTATTTTATTGATGGATTATTTCTGTGGATTACTCCACGAAATCTTTCAGTTCAGTAGAAATTGTTAATCTTAGCTAAAAATTTTCCATCAGACAGCTGTACGTTAAGAATTTGCTATTGTACTACTACAAGCATCCGGGAATAATTGCTCCTTCTGATGCTGCCCATTTATATCCGACTAGATTTCGTCTGGAAGGCAATGTTGTTAATTTGCGTCCTAACTCAACTCTTTTTACTAAAAGTCCTCTCTATATTTTATCCGTATTACATAAATCTTTGCCAGCGGATATGAAGTCGTCATCCCTTTTTAGAAGAGACGCATACAAAAGGCTCATTTACACCTGGCTAATTTCAGTAGGGTATGCCGGTCTGGATAGGATTTTGGTCAGCATTTATGTATAATATAAAAAGATGATGTGCAATTGGCCTTGAACTTAGAAATACAATAAAATGAATATTAATGTAATATATAAGAACACGTTTTATTTAACTTTGTGTATTTACGCTAGTAGTATTATTTAATAAGATTATAAATTAAGATCTAATTAATTTAAGGTAATTTTGGTTCACGAACTGCTGTCATGTTGTCGAGTCGCTACACCTGTCAGCGCCACGGGCTTGCCCACTGCTGACAGTAGGTTGACATTTTCATTGGGAAGTACATTTGTTTTTCTTTTGAATTTTTGTCAATAAACCTTATCTATCTATCTATCTTATATCTATTTATAATTAAACTGGAGAAACGTCTCATTCTGTTGAGCTTCTCTTCCTCATGATGCGGAGCTTCAGTTCTCGCTGGAAATCTACCATTTCGCTCCGTTGGCCGAAACGCTCCCTATTCCGCTCTTTACCGTCAAAAGATGGCGCGGTCAGCCGTTTCGGCCATATCACCACTTCGAGTGACGGCCAGAAGATTATGTCTCGGATCGGACTCAAATTCGATTAGCGAGGTACTTCACGCCACTCAAGGGCCGCTCCCCCAAATCTCTTAGACTTCCCTAATAGCTGAAACACGTTATAAAAGTAATAACATTCTCAGAAGCCTGACGGGGGCCTCGTACACGAGGCTAATCTCCGGGTGCGATACGAAGATTGAAGACACCGGATCTGCCCCTTCGTTCGTGAACCCAAACCCGCACGTTTTTTTCTATCTCTTTTTTTACTTTTTCCCTCTCGTTCGCGCTCGTGAAAAAAGACGTCCGCCGCATCTTCGTTCATTTGCATTTGAATGAAAGGCGCATTCATCCCCTGCGGGCCCCTTCCCGTGCTCTTTGTTAAGAGTGAAAATCCACATTAATAGGTAAACATGATCAACGTTTCGTCATTCCTTGTCCCTTAGTTTGCACGTGAAGACACCACGCCCAAACCATCTACAATCAATTCAAAGAGTTAACATGGAACACATTTTCGCAATCATAACACGGCCAAAAATGAGACAAAATAACCGTGACGTTTAGCGCGTTACGCTCCAATTTCCTAATGATTATCGCTTACAACCCAGCTCTAATTGCTACGGAACTGTGTATTTGGCATTTATCATCGTACATAAATCGTTTGCCATTAGTTGGAAAGCTCTCGATTTACCCAACCGTATTATGTTAAGTACTGCGCAGTGCGTGGCCAACAATCTGAAGTATGAGCGTGGTTGTGTGAATAATTGTTTACATACAGGTGATGCATCTCAGTTAATTTTGTAAACATGATTGCAACCACTATTTGACTGGAAAGAAACTTGGAAGTTGACATTTTATTGGGAGGCTCTCTTGGACATTAAGAGACGATTGGGATTATGGGCTGTTTCCAAATCAGCTGAGAGAACTTTAATTATCTCTTGTTCTTCCAAGGAGGATGTTCCACGTTCTGTCAAGATTTATTTTTTTCTATTGAACGAAGGAGTTTGAAAAATAGTTCAAAATCCACAATCATTCAAAGGTACGCCATTTCTCGAAAAGCGATGGAATGAGCGTTACCCATTATTTCGAAAATGGTATCTTAAATATTCATAAATGAAAGAAGAGGCAATCCAAAGAAGTTTAGCTTCAACTGCACTCTCTTAGATGGTTAGTTTCTTCCTATGATTTTTCAAAGTTTCGTGCAATGGTGACGTCAAAGAACCCCTCCTGCCTGTCCAGTGTGACGTCACCAGAGCAAACTTACACAATGGAGAGAAAACTACTGAACGTAGGAGACTGCAAATGGTATCAAATTTCTTGAAATGGGATCTACTTTTATTTAAAAATATAAAATGAAAACGTGTGCAACGCTCATTTAGGCTATCGATGAAACAATCGAAATGAATAAATTTTCTTCGAAATCGGATAATCTTATTGGTAGGATGTTGAAGATTGTAGCCAATCGTTTTCATTTTTCCACTTTTATGTACCTGCCTACTACCGGAACAAATTTAACATGACTGGCTGGGTAAACCGCATTCAATCAATCTCAAGGGATGATATTTGGGGGCTGGAAAGTAAATAAACCTTTACCTATTTCAAAAATATTCAAATAAAAGGTTACATTCTGCTTCAGTGAACCGTTTTATTGGTCGGAATTCACTTAATTGATACAAACAAACCCTCGCTAAAAGACTTGGAATCTGTTTGAATGGTAGAAAAAAAAATCAACGAGATTGTGTACCAAACGTAATTCAAACTGATTCAAATCAATTCTATAGGGTTTATCCTTTTAAACTGCATATGTTGATAATCTGCGTGAAAGAATGAATTACCACCATTAAATAATTACTCGATGCACCGGCTTGGCGCAGACGGGCTGCTACTACGATAACAAACATTTCTGTAATATTCTACACATTATTCTGATATGAAAATAATGCGTCAAACTTGTTCCACGATCCAATGGCCCGAATTAGCTGAAATTTTAATAATACTTCCGGCTACTGAGTGTCAGGCTTTTATGCAATTTATTAGCCAAACTAATAAATTATTAGTTGGCTTTTATGCAATTGCCATACTTTAATATTTATTTTGCTTGAAATAATTAGTTAATCCAAGCCTGGATAAATTGTTCAGAAACATATTGGCATTCTGTCGAATGGACTCAACACTTGTGACATGCCGCGGATACAATGGAACTTCAAAAAAGATATTTTTTTGAAAAGATAACTCCAATATCTTTTGTAGTTTGTCTATATTCATATGACAGTATATCTGAAAAAGTTCCGGCATAGTTGTGAGGACGAAGAATCGTAAATTGTACTTGAGTAGTATATTTTTTTATTGTTGTCAGATTTGAGCACTTTAAGTAAAAATAAATTTTAACTATTGCAAAATAAAACTTGTTCTAAATAATATTCTGGCATTGAAGCAACGATTGTATTTTTATCAATTTTTAGCACACATATTAATGAAATCAGTGTAATGTTGTACATATCTTTTCTATGTTCTAGTCATCAGTTGTTAAAATTTTTTTAATTGTAGATACTTACCACCTGAAAATATAAATCTAAAGATTTTTAACCTTTTTTTGTTGTGCTATTTTAGTGATTTTCGTAGTCCATTTTGTTAGTACTTTCTCAATAAGTGCAATCCTTAAAACTCATCCTTTCATTCGGAAATCTAAATTTTTTGGCACATGAACGAAATATTTATCACATTCCTAAGGAGAGTTATCGTAACTCACACACACACACACACACAGATACATACAGAGAGAGAGAGAGAGACCCACAAACACACTCACTCCAGAAATTGTTTTAGAAAAAGAAAGTTTACGAAAAATTGCATTTGTAAAGTTTTAAGACAATATCTTCATTTCCTACGGAATCTTGGTAATTGTGCAATGTTTATTTCGAAGGAGTAAAGTTAGTAATGCGAGAACGGTTCCAGCGTATTCGGAAATATCGATAATTAGAAACCTTAGATGGCTCTGACGAGTTTTATATAGACCGAATCAATTGATTCCGGTTCTCCCGTGGATGATTAAGCTGTATTAACATAATGGTGGACAATTTCTCGCCTGCAGAGTTATTTCCTTCGACCAGCAGCCGACCTGATACTTTATTGAAACATAATTCAAGTCCGTGGCGCTAAGCTAGTAATTTTATACACTGTTCGCCAAGTCTAATGGATTCAATGATAATCGCATGGGTTTTAAGATGATCGCCATCAAGATGTTGAAAACAAGGGTGAAAAATAAAGTATTTCATATCGTAATTTAACCTTTTTTATGGCGATCTTTGTTGATAAATTGGGAATGTTAAATTATTCTTGACATGGTAGGTAATACGTCTCATATGTAAATTTTGTCGTTCTTTTGTTTTTAGTAATTCCCCAGCTAGGAAAGCTTGGCTTGAAATTTGAACTTCAGCTAAGTTTATCCAATTTACATTTATTTCTTCATGAGAACCGTTAAGGGTTTCGGGTTTACGGTTTTTGCATTCTCAACATACAAAAGTGAAGCGATGAACCTTTTAATTGGTATGATAGCATTTTTTAGTTCTCTCCCTGGAGTGTGTGTCAATATGTATCTGTGTTTTCAAAGCTACCTGGGGTATGTGGTCAGTGAAGAGTTCAAGGAGTAGGTGCTGGTGAGTAGATAGGTACTCTTTGCTGTGCCTGTCGGGGTAAAAATGAAAATCTATGTCATTTGGAGCAGCCACGTACCCTTCATGATCCGGTCGCCAAGCAGACAGAAGCCATAATCACAGCCGGGGGTTGTGATTAAGTCACATGCCAATTGATCGGAGCTGGGAGGATCCGAATTTGAGAAGCTCGAGGTAGAGCGCAGCACATAAACAAGGACCTTCTCAATTTGCTTTCCTTTTGTTGCCTTTAAGGGCAGTCGTGACGGACACAAGTGGTTTTGTTTTTTTTTTTGTTTATTGATGATGCAATTCTATTTTTTCACCAGTATTGACAAGGTTGTTGGTATGGGGAATGAATAGCCGAGCGAAAAGGGGTGACGCAAGGTACCAATAAGGGGTAAGCCATTTCCCACATTCCTTAGGTCCTTCACCCCATAATGCTGCTAACGACGGAGCTTGTTAGTTCGAAGCCCCAAAAGCTGGATATCGTTGCCGTCAGGACGAATGGATCTGTCGTAATCCTGGATTTCCAGGTTACTAATGAAAGGGTGGTCATGGAGCGGACCTGCTTGTCTAGGACAAATGCGTACGACAGAAATGACCAATGGCCAGGAGTATCCGAGCAAAAGGAATTAATGACTATTAACATCAGGGTCATGGCCACGACCACATAACATGGCTCAGGAAAAGTGCCACGGTGTAACTCGAGAAGGGTATCCCAGCAGGTGTACTCAATGGAATCACCGCTCGCGTCCTTAAACGCTCATACTCCAACTGGTGGTCCTTTTCCTTTCATCCCTCTCTCCCTCCTCCTTCTTCTGGAACCTCCTTGACCCCTAGGTCCGGCGTCGGGTAAACCTGGGCGTCTCCCTCACTTTTTAAATTCAGTTTTTATTATGAGATAAAAATTACCTTTCTCATAATACCCATTAACTATTGTATTTCAAACGGTTCTTTTCGAGCCGGTGACAGGCACCCTAAAAATCGAAATATCTACTTGTAGACAGGTTTGAAGCAACTTTGTGCATTTTATATGACTTTTTTTTAAATCAAAGAACAAAATTTGTAGCTTTTTTTCAATTTTCAATATTTTCAATAAGGAACCTTTGTAAGCGCCAAGAAAACAAATGTTTAACGCTCGTTCAAAATTTGTAAGTTTTCTTCAGTACACATTTAAAGTTCAAATATCAAATACGAGGAAGCTCATCTCTACACCGTTCCAAGCTTTTCTCCCTAACCGGTGGAGCAGTTTATAGAATTTCGCTCAAAAACCACATAGAAGCCGGGGATCTTTCTGTGATCTTGGTATCACAATTTAAGGTTTAAAATATTAAGAAATTGAAATCACCAGTGCTATTAACATAGTTTTGACGTTCGATTTTGATAGAAATCAGTCCATAGAATCAAATGAGACCACCGAGACCAACCGCTCACAGGCAAGAAGGTTTTTTAAGTTTTGGAAGTGGGAGGGGGGGGGGGGGACTGTTAACATGATCGTGAATCTCAAAGTTACTTTGGCTGGCAAGAAAATAGGCGCAATTTACTTTCATTTCGCCTTGAATTCTCTGGAAAACAGACACTTCAGACAATCGTATGATATGAATTGCTTTGCGATGCAAACAAACTAAACTTAATGAACTAAATCACCAACGACAACATTGTTGGAACCCGAATCAATATTTTCTATTCTATTCCCTTGAAATAAGTAGTTGCTATATTAGATCAATCCAGACATTAGGGCGATCATTGGTGACAATTAATAACTTACCAATAAGATTTAGCTACTAGACATTCCTTCAGTAAAACAATTTGATACATTCTTAGGTTTCAACAGCTATTGTATTACCATCAAACAGTTGACCTTTTATTACTGTGAACTCCATTCTAACACATAAAATTGTAAAAATTGTACAATACGGTGCGAAATCGGCCAGACACCGAATCTAGGTGGACAAAATTATTTTATTAGCTATTTTTATAGAATTTTTTTTAGCTGATTCCTAATGTACCCCGTGTTCCTATATACCTAAAATAGCTTCTTCGACCCAAGAAATGGATTTTTTAAAATTTTTCTCACTTTTTTACCTTTTGAACTGATTTTTGTACTGAAATTTTGCACTGAATGAGACCACAGTCTAACACCGCTCTAACTCGTTTCTTCAATTTCTGGCAGTTTTTCGAAGTTTTCGTGATCTACAATTCACTTATTGAGGATTTACATAGAAGTGGGTAGTGAGTGGTAGGTCACGAGAACCTTGAAAAATCGCCAAAAATCGAGGAAAAGATCTGGCGGTGGTTTCATTCAATGAAAAATAACATCCTCCGCAACTTTTCAATTTTTTTCCAACTTTTACAAAATAATCTTGTTCACCTAGAACTGATTTTTCTTAAAATTTTGCCCTACAAATCTCGAGATATTTAATTATCTGAACCTCTGTGTCGCAATTAGTAGCAGCCAATTGTTATTAAATCTCATTCTAGACCCATATGAGAACCATTAAGTACCAGATCCCCAGCCGAACCCTCTAGTAATTGCTTTTCAAAATCAAAAATTAGATTAGTAAAATTGTAATATTTCCTGTTGATTTATTAAAACACACACAAATTCAACCAACCTTGCAAAACGTTGTCCATGATGTCTACTTCAAGAAAAAATAGAAAAAAAAAAAATCGCGAGCTAGCCTGGACAGCCTCATGTGCACTAATGACCACTTGTACTACCAAAATAATATCTCATTATCGCACAATCTCAAGATTCACTGAGCGTAGCTGAACGAGAAAACGTTTTTAACCAGTTGAAACCTGTGTTAGTGACCCCCAACGACCTCAAAACAGCTCTGGATATCAATCTACATCTTCCAAAGACTTTCGACTTCTTGATTTTTGGCCAGGAAAAATGGGTTCCTGAAAAACTGCGCGCTGGGTTGAAGAAATTGAACACGCTACACAAAACAGTCGAACGCGTTGCCAATCATGCCGTGGACCGCAGTGATCGTCATCATCTCCGAATTGAACTTTACTTCCTACCGATATTCTTCAACCGTTCCGCCTCTTCGAGTCGCCTTTAATCTTCACCTTAAGAATGGAAAATAAAGGCAGGCGCCCTTAACAAGAAGAAGAAATCTTTATTTTTCTTCTGTTTCCTCGAGGGACTTCGCCATCCGCGGTTCCCTTTCTTCTTTTTTTTTTGAGTATTTTCTCCTTTATTTTTGACGAAGTTCCATTGTGAGTGAACCCCTTCCTCGTTCCTGATTGAAATGTATGTTAAATCCCGAAGGGGAGGCCCGGTGGGACGGGGGGACGCCCCACCTGGAACCCTCTTTTCAGTTTTGTTGGAAAAGAAAAGGATTTTTTCCCCCACCCTTTTCACCTCCCACCACTCATCCTTATTGCGGAGTTTTTCTTGCGTGCATACTATGGACCGGGGACGAAGTCGGGATCGCTTTGTACTTTTTTTTTTTTTTTTGTTCACAAATGCGGATCAAAGAGGTAGACATTTTTTGACAAAAGGTACTTTATACCGTGGGGGCATTGATATCAAGAGGTTGGTGAAGAGGAGTGTGATCCCTTTTTTTCCTATACTGCTAAACTTGGCGAGAACAAAAACAGTCCGTTGATATCCAGTCGGTGAAGATATTGCGGTCCATTAGTTGTCTCTCTATGGCCTCATTCACGGTATGTCAGCAATTTGATTGTATTTTAATTAATTCAAGTCAATTGATCAATTGGACCACATTGAACTCTCACAATAAACAAAACGATTTTGCAAATCGACCTCCACAAGCGGATAACAGCTGATTCATAAGTACTCACCGTTTCACCGCTAGCGGATCGTGAAATACCACAAATTTGTTCGTATTTATACACACTTCAGAAGAATTAAGGGGGGTCATTCTCATTTCATTTGCCGATTTGGGTCGTTTGAGAACCTCAGTGACGTGAAATATGAAAGCGCTCGTAAATGAGGTTAGATCGGCAAATACTACTCATTGTACATTGCAGATTTGTGTTCCATAGATGAACTGTGAGTTTTTCATTGACGTATTTTAAATATTTTTGTTGTATTAAAAAACATGATATCCAACTCATGAGTGTTACCAGATTTAAAAAATTGATTTCTGTAAAATGGATGACTTTGGCAAAATTGTTGTCGAGGCTCAAGTAAGTACAAAAGAATCACATTCAGACGTAATATTCAGATTTCACGGAATTCATGTTGAAGGCAGTGTAATTGAGTTTAAATCTCAGGAGTGTTACCCTATTAGTGTTACCGTATTATCAGGAGTGTTACCCAGCCTTGGTCACACTCCTGAGAGGTAACACTCATTAGAATTTCCAGTAAAAATGGCGTCACACAGGATGATGAAGTGACTAAACTCGGGGATGGCTACTGTTTGAAACCTGTCACCAAGCAGTATGGTTGTTGATTTCGGATTATTTTGTTTAAGCACTAACAACACTCGTGATTGAAAATAAAAATACTCAACATGTTTTTAGGCTTCATTCGCTGTAATAACTGCTGCAACTCCAAGCACTCCACTACCGTCTCACATCTTCAACTGGACAATATAACCTTCACTCTGGCTGTTTCCCGCCATTTTCCATCGGCTTTCTTGATTCCAAAAATGATAACACTCCTGAGGTCCCATTGAGAAGAGATATGAGGGGACTGACTGAAAAACTAGTTTTTCACGGGTTGAGAAAAATCTTAAAAATGTAAATCCTTACTCTAAATAAAGAGGAACCAACTTACTGCAGCTAGTAACCTTGGCCAGTTCTAGATTGTCATTGTCTCGTAACTACCTAACTTCTACTTACGTGTTAGGTAGGAGGGGACAGTAACACTCCTGAGTTTCCAGAATGTCAGGTTTAATTCATCATCACTGTGTATTTGTTAAAGGGAATTTTGGGCAGTCAAATTATTACTTTGTTGATCTCCCAACTTATACTACCCTTTTTTCCCCCAAAATCGCTTGTTTTGGTCAAGAATTGTGAGAATTCGTCGTCGGGGACATGAAAGCGGCAAATGAAATGAGAATGACCCAGGGATCAGTTTCCCTTTTTGATTCCAAAGACCTCAGATCAATGTGACAAAGTTCACATTATATCCCATGATTAGGTACCTAGTGGAGATGGGATGCACCCTGTTTTTCATTATATCTCAAACACTGAAAACGGCTAGCGATATCAAGCTCTACTTGAACCAAAACAGAATGAATCGCACTACTTCATGGTTATCTGATCTAATCCAAGAACGGAATAGGATATCGCAATTCTGGCTTTACCACCGTGTTAAACACTAACAAATCTTTGAAATGAGACGCCACAAGGCAAGAAATGGAAAAATTCCCTAGTATCCTCCTCTTTGGGTTGTCCGAAAAAATTTGGATTTTTTTTCTGACTTTTATTTGCTTAAAATTTCTTATCAGGCTTCCCATAACCGCTCTTCAAGTTTCACTTCGACATATAAAAATTTTTGGGGAAAAAAAAGGGTGGTGGGGGGTTACTTCTTTAGAGGAAAATGCTCAGATTTTATTCTGTTTTGGCTCAAGTCGGAGCTTGATATCGCTGGTCTTTCTCAGTGTTTGAGATAAAACAAAAAGAACAGGTTGCATCCGATCTTCATTAGGTACCCAATCATGAAATATAATTTGAACTTTGCCAGATTGATTTGGGGTCTTTGACGTCCACAAGGAAAAGTGATTCCTTAATTATTTTGAGGTAAATATATCTCGGATGAATTTCACTTGTATTAAAATTTTTGGAAATTGAAAATAACGGTTTCTGACTGGTTCATTACACGTAGTAATGAGTGCAACACGATCTCTAAAGCTCACGACAAATTTGTAAAAGTAGTCAAGAGCTCAATAGGTATATTCATGACTGAAGGGTTTCCCTATGCATTATGCGTAATAGGATCGTTTGTAATCGGCTATTTAGTTGGTTTATATTGGTTTTGACAATAATTATTATCAAAAACTGAATTTCAATAAGAAAAAATTTGCTATGATGGTGCAGGTTATTTGTCACCTGGGTGGTAAAAAACGTATTATTTAGCGATTTTATGTTGAAAGCGCAGCTCCATTAATGATTTGAAAAATGCTCAGCAGCTCAGTTCTGGAGTAAGGTATTAAAAATATGGATACTTATATAGGTCGCCCAAGGAATTATAATGGATCAGTTTTTAAATAAATCCCAGAACTGAATCTAAGCTTTAAAATATAAGTTTTTGTACGTACCGGGCTTTGTGAAATCCGGCAAGCCTTCTACCTATCGCGTCTAATAATTTCATTCATTCCTACAAGGTAGCTAGTCAATTCTTTGAAAAGTATAGGTGACACTCTCGTGACTTCGACACTAGCGCACCCTTACATCGAGGCAAGGCTCAAAACCTGATTTTTGAAGTAATTTCACCGTGTTGTCATGGTTACGAGTAAACTATACGAAAAAGCGCCATGAGGAATCACCACCTACTTTCTTACGGTTCAGTACCTATTTACCTAGTTCAGTAGGTATATCTAATTATGCCAGGTAATACATTTTATTCGAATTATATCAAGCTGTAATCCGGCAGTAACCTGAAACGTGGATGCTGTAGTTTGTGCGGTCGAGATCCCAATGAAATTTGTTTTGGAAAGTTGACAAACATGTGTTAAAGTTCCAGACATTGGCCGCGGAAATGTAGTAGATTATTCAGTTTTCAGAACCGTTCATTGAATCAATTAAGAAACTAAAAATCTTTAGAGTCCTTTAGAGTGGTCATGTGAAAGGACGTGCCATGAGAGCTCTGCCAGAAGGGAATATTAGGTAGGTAGGTATCGCCTTTGGAAAGGTAAGTACCTAGAGAGGTAGGTTTACACTACTTACTTTCCGTATAATACTTGTTATTCATCATGTACTTCCATAGACAAAAATTGAAGTACCTACGAAGGTACCTACGAAATCAACTTTTATCATTTAATAATGAATAACAGGACGTTTCCATTTTTTTTCGTCACGTCACGAGCGTCACGTCATGGTGGGGTTTTCTATTGATTTTCACGTACAACCAATGCGTGTAACCCCCTTAGTTTTCATAGCAGGATAATCGTTAGCCACTTTTTGGAATGCTCTCATTTTATCACAGCATCTCATAATCCCTAAGCCTCTGTAGTGTCAAGAAAAGCTGATTTATTATGCTCAGTTATAAACTAATATTGCTAAGTAACCATAATGAACCAAAAATGTGTAAAATTAATCATTATTAAATGATCTGACTGTAGATCCGTGGGTCTACCGTCCTTTTTTTCCCACAAATTTGCGTAACTGCAAAACTTGCGTAATAGCTGCACTGACGATGCCTGTCTTTCAACGCCCGTCTTTATGAAGTCTAACCTTCAGAAGAATGAATTTCAATTTTTTTCCTTCACAGCTGGTTTATAATACATGTTCATGGTTCGATAATCGACAAACTTGTTGATAAGCAGTTGAAATTCGTTGGCAGAGCAACAATCTACCTACTTAGTTTACTTTTAATCAAATCTATCGTTTTATTCATTCAATAAAACAAGAAAAGCTGCCTTAGTTATCGTAATAATATGACTAATACGCTGACGAAACTGCCAAGGCAATGGCTATGTAGTACCTACACCGCCAATAATTGAAATAATTTTCAATTATTTTTTCTCTATTATTTTCCAGGATATTTATTGTCAGACTAAACGAATGAAGTTCTTTTTTTTCGGACACTGATTTCCTATAATAGTTAGTCCCTAGTCCAAATAAAAACTCGTTCATTACTAGATCGGTATCGTTGTCTACAAGCAATAATCTTGCCTGGCATGATTACTGCGACCATTTAGTTGAATTGAAACTTTATATTACTACATTATTACTTTCGCAAAACAAAACTGTTGAAAAAAACAAACGTATTCACAACACTCGTAAACGAGTTCCACTATCTACTTTACAAGCAGATACCATGTTACATGGATATGTCTTTAATTGGGGATTTCATAACGGTTGTCCTCGAGAGTTTTAAACAAATCCTTTAACTTTAAACAAATCCCTGGGCCGCATCCCGACTTATTCCAACAAAACTACAAACTGTTTACTTATAGAAATGTTGAAAATAACTGTGGAGAGAAGCCACTACAATGAGTCGTTGTTAACAGTCGACTGTTGTCAAGGGGATAAAAATGTTTCCTATGGAGTGGAGTAAATGATGCTATTGCTTTACGTTAAGAATATTGTAACCAGCTTATTAAAATTGTTTGTAGTCCAATCAACTCAGTTTAGGAATGTAGCCAGGTACGTAAAGAGGGGGAAATTGGTAGCTTGAGATGTGAACATTTATCACATAAATCAAGCGCTTTCCAACGAGTGGCGAACGATTTCTGTGCGATGAAAACTGCGGAAGTTCCATTCCCCTAGCAACGGCTGGGTTGTACGTGAAAAACTCTGAAATTGTGACACAAATTTTGCGTCACGGAAATTTTTGGTTGACCCCCCAGAGCAAAAACATATCCATGTCAATTTCATTATAACAACATTTTAGGTAGCAATACGACGGCAAACTCCTAGTGAAAAATAGGCCGGTTGAATTGCGATCTAGTAACATCTACCACGTCATGGCGGACCTTGGAAGAAATTTAACCAACTCCAGGCTTGGCGTCACGACAATATGGGCTATAAGTCAGTTAAATTTTGAGATTTTGAAGGTCGACGAGTCCTACTCGTAATTTGAACTTGATAGTACGAGACCCGAGCGCAATGAGGGATCGCATACGTTGAATAGCACGTGCAAACTACTATATACCTAATAATTCACTACATCACTGATTAGAGGGTACGCCCTAGCGTCATTTTGTAATAACATCCAGTGGCGTAGTTTGAGGAGGGGCAGGGTGGGCAGAGCCCCTCCATAAATTATACAGGATGCAGAATTTTTTTGTATGGATACAATCAAAATTAATAATTGTACGCTTCCAACTTCAGTACCTAACACCTTCAATTGAAGAATGTAATTAGTAAAACACAACTACTATTATTACTATACTGGTTCCCAAGCGGTCTGAGGCGCTCTTAATAAAGAAATTGTTATTAGGTTCGTTTGTGTAGGGGCAAAATGGCGTGGATATTGTACAGCCCCACGGAGCATAGTAAAATCACCTTGTCAACGAAACGGAAATGTGGATACCACAAACTGAAATCAAGTCGTTACCCACTACCTTCTGGGGCGAGCCCATGTGCGATTTTTCCCTAGAAAAATATCCATTGTTCAGTATCCACCTATTCCCATATGAACTTCCCCTACTTTTCACTGCCTACTTGATCAAGCTTAGTTGTTCGTTTCAAAACAGTTTCCCGTTGTATTAAACCGCAGAATAAAATCCCAGTTAAAATGAAGCAAGAAAACAATAAATAGAAGCCTGCAGTGGTGATTTAAATAGTTTAATAGAAAAGATTAAAATAATCTAGTTTAGCAGTATTTCTATTCTAACCTAGCTTATTGCAGGTTTGAGTTTGTTTAAATTTTTTTAATGTTTCTTGATCTCGGTTTCATGCCCTGTATTTCATTTTGCGTAGGTAGGTACCTGCTTATATAATACAATTGTATGATATTGTGCAGAAAAAGTTATTTTCACGCGGAAGTAACAATTGAGGATAAATAAACCTGTAAGACAGCAAGTCCACATAGGTATATGAACTTGCATGCAGTAAATCTAGAATAATAGTATAATAAACCTAGTGCTACTCGATTCATCGGTAGGTACCTATTAGTATTTAACGTTCTGATTAGTTATTTGGACAATTTTTTTTTTTTTAGTAGTATTATGCTTTAATAATCTATAGGTAGGTTTATGAATATGAAAGCGTCCGTGATTTCAGATCATTTCAAAAAGCCATTGATCACCTACCTACGTATATGAACGTTTGGCAGTTTATTAAGAGTCTTCGTATACTCAGCAAGAAGCACTAGAAATTAATAGCAAAACTATAAAATAAAATGCAATCCTCGACTGTTGCCCCTCCATAAGAAATGGCTTAGCTACTCCACTGATATCATCTCACAAAGTAGCTGAGTGTGGAAACATTGATGATATATAAAGAATCCTCTTGTTAAATGTTCCTTCAGAAGGCGAATGAAATTGCTTTGGCGACCAATGAGGTCTTGGGTGGTAGTTTTGAGACTATTATGTTCACCAAAGGTACAATTAGATAATGCAGAGGAGGTGGCACCTATCACGGAACATAATTTACAAGCGGGGCGAGTGGCGCTAGTTCACCCTACTCAGCAATTATCTTGTCTTTGAAGTGATTTTAATGACATTCTCTTCCTCTGAAAGAAGCTACCATCCCGAACACCTCGAAAAATTGTGTGAAAAATATTTTTACTGTTTTTTAAACCCACTGATTTTGACTTTCTCAATACTACTGCTTCGTTTGATAAAATCTAAAAGTAGAAGGATGGCAACACGATTATTACTACCTGAATTAGATCGCGTGCGTAAACGTACATTTTGCCGAAGGGCAAACTTCCATTCTAAACGGTCATATTCATGAGCAGTTCTCATTGGCTCATTACTCTCTACTTGCAAGGAGGTACGAGGCCAGATATTTCATATGCAGTAAATTTTCTTAGTAGAAAACAGGTCAATTATAAAGTCCTAAGTTATCTTAAGGGTACTATAGACCTGGGACTCTTTCTAAGGATTATGAGGGTTAGCTCCATATTGGTCTTCGTTGTCATATTTCCTCTACCGCCGTTTCCATTACCAACCTAACGGCAGACGATACGAAAATTCAACTGCCCTGTAGACATAATAATTTCAAAATATTCACCCTATAATGTTCCCACTATCTAATTATGATATAATATACGTATGTAGCGCAAGTATAAATGAACTAGACCTCCCAATCTTTATTTCATTCCATTAATTTTCGTTCGGTAGGAACCGTAAACAATCTAAATATTCATGCTTACCGCCAACTTACGATCTTTCAACTTATAACTAGATAATGATCTGTCATCTACCATAGAATCATAGAACAGAAGGAATCCTGCTCAGTGATTTGACTTTTACTGAATTTTCGTAGATTATGGAGCTATTGGACTGGCTCAAAAAATTTTAAAACACAAATTTTCCTACATTTTCATCGTGGAAATCCGTTTTGAAGCATTCTGAAACAGTTCTTGGAATCCAACGCTTTTATAAATAAATAAATAAATGAATATATATATATATATATACCTACATATATCACTTCCGAGGAATGAGATAACAACTGCTTTCTTTAGCCATAAATTCTAAAATTCCAAAAGAAAGGATGAGTTCATTAGGTATATCTTTTTGAGCTAAATAAATTGGTCATATTAGAAAAAAAAATTTCTGTAAAAATCAATTCAAATGGCGAAAACAAATATATTTTATAGCAGAAGATTACACAAAAGAAATTGATCATCACTGAACTAGTGCATTAAAAAATGTACGCACAAAATTATGCTTGGTAATGTTTTTTGAATTTCATTAAGAAATAGATACTTATGCACAGTAGAACTTATGCGGTGCCAAAAAAATAACCACAGTTGCTCCGCGCCTTTCCAGGCGCTTCTCCCCGGTTACCTCTATTTACATACTTCGAATGAAACTATTATTATTATTTATTTTTAAAGTAAACGTTAGGAGAAGTAGGTAGGAACATTATCATTAACTTGGAACTTGTTCGAGATCTCTATCCATCAATAGCACTCAATAGTAGCTTGGGTTTCATGATTCCTCAAGGAAGTCCGCGGGTGTCTTCCGCTTGAGTTGGCGTAAATATATTTTTTGTCGTGGTAAATTTTGTGCCAATTCGAATAGAAGGGGATTGGTGTGGGATGTCATTCTTTCGTGATGACTCAAATATTTGTTTCGAAGTTCGTCTTGGATGGGGGATATGTTAAATCGTTGTGTAGCTTCGAATTTTAGAATTGCATGTCGGGGATGGCTCCTGAGAGTTTCATTGATGTGGAAGCATCAACCTTTCAAATTTTTTAGAAAATATAAAGTAATTAAACGGGAGCTTTTTGGATCAGACATTAATTGGGACCATCATAACAATGGCATATTTCCAGGAAGTTGGAAAATACCTTAGACACAGCATAGCTTTGTATGTTTGAGTCAAGAAGACGAGTGCTTTCCTTTTAAATACTTTGAGATGTGGTTGAGTAATGAGGTCGTGCCCTGGAGACATTTTTGATGGTGAACAATTAATAGCCTTGCGCACCTCTTTGGGAGTGAAGTGTTGTGAAAAGGGAGTAAGTTGAAGAGGGGAGTTGACTTTTTTGTTCACAACATTCTCGAAATTTTTGTTTATGATTGGATTTGATTTGAATTGTTCCTCCAGTTGGTTAGCAAAAATATTACACTTCTCTACTGGAGTGAAGTAGAACGTTTCATTAATTTTTAGAGGCGGAATAGTTCCTTTCTGATTCCTCATAAGTTTGGTTTTTGCCCACAATGATCCATCTGACGTGTCCAAAGAGCTGAGTTCGTTTTGTGTGGAAATATTGTGGTCGTCTTGTAATGCTTTTTTGAGTTCCTGTTTGGCTCGGTTGAATATGGGTTTATGTGGAGGGTATCCAGATTGTTCTCAAACTTTTTTCGCATCTTTTTTAATCAGACGAGGTTGCCATTTAGCTGGGAAGTAGAAAGTGGACTTTTTAGAATTTAGTAGTGATTTTAGTAGGAGACAAGCTTCATTGGCTGCTACTTGATTCCTTGTAAGGTTAGCCACAGCTCTGTTGATGTCTTGGCGGGTTTTGAGAGGTATTCCGAGATTGGTAAGTTGTATAACTTTTCTTACTACATTTTCCAGCCAAATGGATACCTAACGAGTTGGTTATTTTCTCGTATTCCAATTAATGAAATTATTGAAACACAGAATGTGTTTTATCTCACTCGTTTCACATAAACCCGTGAAACCCGATTATAAGAATGACTCCGAATTTTCGATGTTTCCGATCACTACTGTGTCAAGTTGTTTTATTTATTTATCAGCTGCGCCATATTTGAAACTTCCTCGTCGTAAGCTTTCGTTTGACCACTAACATGAAAAATGACTAAAGACAATTTCCTCGGTTGTAAGCGGAAATAATCATCGGATTGTAATCATCAGTAAATTATTGCATTTTACAAATTTACAGTTTTACATTGTTACAATTTTCTTTACACAAAAACGCAACACATAAAAGCAACACATTTTCGTTAACACAAAGAGTTTCGTTTTCGGTTGGAGATGCCAAGGCTAAAACACAATCTGTGTTTGAAAAAAAAAAAATTAAGTAAGATCTAAAATGTCAGTTTGAGTAGCAGATTATTATTTAGAACGGGTTTTCTACATGAAATTGATAGTTATCATTTTCTTTGCACCCAAATTTTGTCCCAACTTCAAAACAATTTACCATAAATATAATAGGGTAATTTACGAAAACTCGCTTATGATGCATGACTGAAACTGTTTTTTTCCTCTGTGGAAACTCATTCTGAAGAAATATTTACCTATTTTATGCAGTTTAATTATTGTTTCCAGTGTTTGGTTCATCAAGGTGCGTTTTTTTTATTTCCTACAATAGCAGTAGCAAATATGACTGCAATTCCGGATTCCAAAAATCAGGATTTTTTCAACCTTGCCGGAGTTTCATCATTTTAAAACGATATTTCGTTACATTTTTTAAGAGTGAGAATTTGTGGATTTAATCCGTAAAGATAGGTTTAATTAATAATGTTTTGTTTTTAGTATGAGGGCTGTTACATTGTAGGTGACCAGGCATACACGTATTTATCAGTATTTATTTGTTGCTTTTCCAACTCTCTAGAGAGAACTTACCTACAGGAAAACTGTAATGGTCCGTTTCAACTCGGAACATCACAAATAAATCCAAAGTTAATCCAGTTATCCAACTGCTATTTTTGAGGGTTAACTCCCAACTTTAACCGAATACCCTTCAGCCCAGAAGTGATGTTCACAAACGTGGTTTTCGTAAACGACGACAAAACGAGAGTAGGTGGAAGAACGACATTGTTTTTCTTACTTCTATCCCAAGAGCCTCAATCAATATTGAAGGAGTTTGCATCAGGCATTCTTTAATTGGATATGATTGTTATCTTATGACCATAACTCATTTAATAAGCACATCTAATAAAGTTGATAAGAATATGGTTCTGTGCTCCGAAATCAAAAGTAACAGATTTTAGACCTTCCTTTCTGCTTCAACATGTTCCTACTGTTATTTTGGATTAAATGTAATCAGTATCAGTAGCCAAATTGAAATTTCGATTACGGAAACCAACACATTTAAAGTGGTTTCAGAGGAACACAAACCGTGAAGACCGAAAACAGATAACAAACACAAACCACACACAAAACCTAGAAAGCCATATTAGATTATATAAATCTCACAAATTATGTCAAACATTCTCTTAACTGGTAAATTGAATTATGAGTGTTGTGAGGATTTTGGTGCTGGTTTCTGAGGCTGAAACTAGGAAATCAAGACTTCCTGTTCTTCTTATGCGTCAACAGTATTTAGTTTCTGGGTTGTTTATTGGTTGATCTCAGCCTCACCTACTTCCAAGGAGGGACCGAATAGTGGTCAACCGGGTAATCACTGGCCATACCCGTCTTACTCATAGACATCTGCTTAGCTCAAAAGCTCGAGGTGTTGAGTGTGGGAGGTGTGTGGGTGATCTGTCCATCCGCCACTTCCTGGAGCACTGCCCAGACCTTATGGACCTCCGAGTCCAGCATCGGCCTCCTCAGTGGGTTGACGTTTAATCTGGACCAGACAAGGTCCAGTCCCTGTTGTCGCTCTGAGAGCCGCTGAGCTCTACAACGTACTATCATATCTGATCTGTGATATATTTTTGTACAATCTAGTCATAATTTTATTTCACTTTGTAGATTATATATAGTGACATATATTTAGTTATTAGCCTATCCTTAATCTAGTCTTAGTTGTACTATTTTATGTTTGAAGTTTTTGTCCGCTTCAGGGGCTGAACAGTGGCCATCAATGTACCCCTCGTATTTTCCCCCTCTGATTTGCCGGTGGAGTTCGTGATGGCACTCCGTTTGGAGATGGAGGGCAACATGGCCCCCCTTAGAATCATGACACTTGCAGTGTCCCTTTGGACACCTTGTTCAATGCCACTAATGACCCTTGTGGTTAAGATGCGGCTTAAACTATTAAATTAAAAAAAAAAATTACTAACCATGAGATAAAAGAACCAGCTCAAACTGGAAAGCCTCATTAGGTGAAGCATTGTTTCAACTGGTGAGTTAGATGATGAGCACGTCGAATAAAGTTGATAGGAATCGGTAAAGACTGGAAGGAAGTGACCCAGAGCGGAATTCAGGTAGCGATCAGAGATAGCGGGAGGTGCGTGAAAATTTCTTGGACGTCAAGAACTCGGGAACACGAGGCCCATAATAAACGTAGGGTTATCAATTCAAGTCAGGGAGGATTTCGCTCCCACCGCCACCGCTGTGAGCTCAAAAAGAAACGTATGATCCGACCTGGCAGTTATAACATGGGCCTTGCATCAACTCAGTTGAATATTCACATAATAAATACGTACTTAACATGCGTAGGAACAGCTGAAGGCCGAATCGCAACCAAAAATGTAAAATCACTGGTTCAGAAAAGTGTCAGTAGCCATGAATCCTAATAGTAGTCAGCTGTTGAAAGATTTGAAGATTTATTGAAGTGATTAGATCAGCAGTTCAAATATTAGATTGATGAAATTGGGGGGTAAGAATCGAAGAAAAACTACTGAATCACTAATAATAATGACGTCTCGAATCATTACTTGATTCCATTCTCCTTTCTCAACACCTAAAAAAAACGAGGGTCGGCCGAAAAGTAAACTGCAATGAAGCACATTCAAACCATGCATTCGGTCTAGTTTCGGAAAGTATATCAGGAGTTTCCAATTCCATAACGGAAGGGGATGAATGGAGGGGGTAATAGTAATAAATCATGATGTTTCAACTATTCTCGGTAGATTTTGATCTGTTTTTTTAACGAATTCTGTCTGGTTTTGGAAAATACATCAGGAGTGAGTTTCAAATTTCATGCTGGAAGTTTAATGATGGAAATTCACTGTCGGTGAGGGCTAATGGGATGAAGAGTAGTCCCGAGAAGTCATGATATTTTATTTTTTTCTCTTATTTTACCTCTCACCAAAATTATACGAAAATCCATTCATATAAGGACGTCCTGTAATGCATGCATTACTTACCAATTTGTTCTTCTCTCTCTCTCTCTCTCTCTCTCTCTCTCTCTCTCTCTCTCTCTCTCTCTCTCTCTCTCTCTCTCTCTCTCTCTCTCTCTCTCTCTCTCTCTCTCTCTCTCTCTCTCTCTCTCTCTCTCTCTCTCTCGTCCATTTCAGTTCTCCTTAGCCAAGTTTGATGAAATTTAAAACATATGCAAAATATGATCTGAAGAAGTGCCTTTTGGGGTTTCGGAGCTGCTACGACCAAATCCTGATCAGCTGAATGAATTAAATTCTCTCCTGTTAACCATAGGAAGTTGAAATTGGACAGCGAGACTCTCTAGGACATCAAGATATGAACAAACTCATATGATCAGTTATTAATAATTTCCTATTCACCCTAGGAATGTGAAATTTGATAGGGATAAGAGCTAAAATCTTTCCTGTTGACCCTAGGAAATTAAAATTTGACAGGGAGCTTCTCTCGAGCAACAAAATTCGGTTGAAATGGCTGACTCCATCCTGAGCAGCCCGTTCATCCCAATCGTTTCCTCTTAGACCTCCAAAAATGTGTGATATCCCTAAAAATGACACTTCGCGTTTACAAAACATGCTAAGCCACGAGCAAAATGTAATTTAATTTGGGCCAAGCCAGCAGTCGGATTCTCTCACCCTTTTTGACTGCGTCTGGGAGTGAGACGCTTCTTTACCGGCTTCTCCGATTTTCGCAATTACACAATAAATTCTGTTCTCCAAATATGGTGGGGGAATATCTCATTCAAACGGAATTCTCTGATTTTCATTTTCATATAAGGATCAGAACCCACAACCTCTGCATTACCGAGCTCTATACCTTTTAACATGACACCAGTACGAAGTAACACAGTTTCATACCCTTCTAATCCCATTTGATGAAACTACTTCCAATCGATTGTGAATGTCGTTCTCTTGAAATAAGAGCGTATAATGACATTTGCGTTTTATAAACCTCTTAAAATTGCAGAGCTAAAGTGGGCTGTAAGGAGCGCTGTACTAATCCACAGTAACATTAAAGGGTTCACATCCTCATGTAGGTAGGTAATTTATTTAGGTAAATGAAATATATTATCATCCATCAAGAAGAATTTATTTACAGTCTCGGTGGGATGTGTGAATCCACCACCACACTTACCAATACTTTTGTTTGATAGATGAAAATTGGCAAAGCCGTTGAACAAATTGAACCAATTGAATCTATTGAATTGCGGCTCACCGGGTGAAAGATATGGGCGGTTCTGCACTCTGTGTGTTTGCCTGGAAACTCACAACCTCCTCCATCTCCTACGAGAGAGAGAGCTGATAGCTCCCTACAGTTCCCGCCAATGAAAACGGCCCCATTAAATCCTTTCTGAACTAGGTAATTTCTCACTATCGTTCAAAGAGATTCTTATACTGTACAAGATCGTTATGCAACACAATCCATCCTCTGCATACAAATCAAAAAAATAAAATAAAAAAGGGAAATCAAAAATAATAACATAAATAGGTAAATTTAATAAATGTATATTGGATGAGTAGGTACTAGAGAAAAAATTGGGAGGGCAGCTTCCGATACCTACCTAGTTTTATCCATATTTTGCAGATTGACTTCCAAGCTTGGATGATGAAATTTTACATAGGTACCTACAATTAAAATAAATACTGATAAGAACAAAGAATCAGAAAAAGTAGTTCTAAAAATCGGTTGCATGCATGCTTTCAACGTATAGAGATACGACATTTCGAAAGCCATAAATAAAGGTTTCTTAATCAGTTTATTATGACAAAATCATTGCTTTTCAAGTTGGAGCATAATAGCGAAACGCTGTGTCTTATTTTGTTGAACGGTACATCCTACTATAAAAGAATTGTGGGGTTTGAATGTTTGGAATCTGAATTGTGACACTCTGGAAGAAGATGTTGAAATTGTAATTAGTTATTGAACTGTATTTAGTAAGCAAATGCCAAGTATTCGGGCTTTAGATAAACCCATACAAATATGAATTGTATATGTGAGGAAAAAAAGACACTGTTGTAGAACTTTTTGATGTTTTGTTTCCTGGAATTCTTGCCCAAAATCTGGTTGAAATGGAAGGTATTTTCCTAACCAAAAATATAATTCAGAATGTTGCATGGCAAATTTGAACAGATGTGTTTCATGTACCTACACATCTCTGGAAAGTATACATAGCCACATCGCTTATTATTTGAAGCATAATTTCCTCGGGGTTACTGACATGAATTACAATTCAAGAACTAGGTACTCAATGCTTGGAAATTGAAAGTATCTTATCTTCATATATCATCAAGCGAATAGCCATAATTATCAACGAACGTACGGAAGGAATATGGTACAAGGAGCGTTTTGATATTGGAAGAATTTATGTTCATCTAAATGTGGAAAAAACCGCATTGCTTTTGGTGTCATAGGTGTACAGGTGTACATCGGAGAACAGTGATGTTATTACTCTTGAAAGAATGTTGAATCTTCCATCATAACCTTATACCAAAACAGACGAGATAAGGGCTTCTAAAATATAAATAACTAGCAGAAATGCCCCTTGTTTAAAAACAAGGGCGCTAGAATGAGGACAGCCTAATAGAAAATGCCGTCTAAATTTTCTTCTTCGTAGGCAGAATAAGGAAGGTATTTGGGTCAGAGCCTAATCATCGGATCATGGTGAATATGTACCTTGTTTTTATGACCAATGACTAAAAGGTTCAATTTCAAATTTCAGGAATAGGATTTCTGTTCAGATAGAAATTAGCGTGAGAGTTTTCTTAATTGATGAGGCTGTGCCATGTCATTCATAACCTGTCCATTCATATTTCGTATTCAGAAAATTTAAATGACTTTGACAAAAAATTCATAATTCTGTCTTTTTATACATGCATTATTATGATTAGCATCGCCTCTGCCCAACACAAAAACATAATGGCATTGATGTAGTAGAATGAAATTGCTGAATAAAAGTGAACAAAATAGGTATTAATTAATAGCACAAATGAAGTAATAAGTAAATCGGAATGAATGGTGGAAAGAATGAGAATTATTGATTGTGCTAAAATTCAAGCTCCATGGCAAGGTGAGCCAACTTAATGAGAAGTTCATTTCGTTTTCATTTTGCTTTCACCTGAGCCTCGGCAAAACATTGGAGGAACGTGGAACACGCTCCATTCCAAAATCTCGGCTTCATATATATGTTAAATAGCAAAGAACTTAGTTCCGGATCTCACTCACCTGATCCGAGGGGCACTAATCTTCATGATTTTTTGTTTCTTGACGTCCCAATGGTTCTTCATTTCAAATGTCAACTTCATTGGTTGAATAGCAAAATAAATTAACAACGGAGCCCTCTAGGATGCTCAAGGGAGGCTTCAGACTTTATAATCATTTCTATGCGTTATGGAGATTAAATAGCAAAGAACATAGCTCTGAATTTCACTCAGTTGACCTGGGTGGCTCTAAATTTCATAATTCGTTCCTAGACGTCCCTAGAGGCCTCCATATCAAATTTCAGCTTTCATAGGTTGAATAAGAAAGAAATTAACTCGGGAACTCACTCAGCTGGTCTAGGGTGCGTCAGACTTTATTATTCATTTAGATGTTCCCAGAGGACTCTATCTCAAATTTCAGCTTTATAGGTTGAATAGCAAAAAACTTTGATCCAGATCTCACGCAGCTGATCTGGGGGGGCTTCAGTGATAGAGTGTACAAGGGCCTCGCAGCAGGACTTGAGGTTCTCGCAAAAGGACGAAAGTTTTTTTCACTTTGTTAGAGGTTAACGCGTACTCACAGCAGAACTTTCAGTACTACCAATGGAGAGCTGAGCTCATTTTACGTCAGCGCAGAAAAAAGCAAAATACAAAAAGTCCAATTTTTACAAAAGTTATTCAATTTTGGTTTCGCATTCCGTTACGCGAGTTTAAATCGCCTTTAAGGAAGGCTCGCAACGAAAACTGACCGCACAGATCCAATTCTCACTCAAATTCGTATTCGCAAAAGTTTTATGCAATTTCGATGAAATTGTCAGAGATTGCGGGGTTAGGTTGTAGATAGCCTCCTATCAGTTTCATTCAAATCAATACTTCATACTGCGCATGCGCAAACGTAAATTCCATTACGCTCAATTTTATCACACTCCAGTCGTTTGATTTCGCTTAAATTTGGATGATAGTCGGAAGAATATGACTTGATTACCTCATATTAATTTCTACACGATCGTACCATTAATAGCTGCTGCGTATGCGCCAATCTGAAATACTTGTAATGACCTTAACATCCGCAGTTTCCATCCGATTTTGATGAAATGTTCAGTGAATGCGTCGTTTAGGTTGTAGATGGTCAAAGACCTATTTCACTGTTTTCAACTCATCAGTCCATTGTGCGCTTGCACAAACGTAAATTACTTAATCATTTTTTCGTTTCATAATTGACCAATTTTGACGTTCCATGCTACTTCTTGATTTATTCTTTTCCGAAATGAATTTTTTCAAGATCATTTGAAACTTTTCAATGATCTATACATTCATGATAGGTAAATGAGGAAGCTATGTGCCACAACCAACTTGGAAGACGTTTTTGTATTTATTTATTAGCGAATTTTTGAATAAAATTAAGCCTATTGCTCTCGCCTCAAAATTTGTAGAATGTGAATTTTTGAAAACATTTTATGCAGAAATCCGTTTCAGGCTATTCTGAATCATATTCTGAAGTTTAACGCATTTTTAAATGTATGCCTGTATGTATATATGTATATATGGGGTTGCTGGGGTAGGGTAACTGTTGGTATTTTTATCTCTTCGGAGCTCCTTCATATCCCTACCCAAGTCATGGTAATACGTCCCCGTCGTGCAACCCGGGCACCCTCTGGGTGAACAGAGGGTGGCAGAATGACCCGCTGGCGATTAGGGGGGAGACTCGTGTCAATGAGTCTCCTGTCCCTTTTCCATGTGTCTCCCCGTTATGGATACAAACAACGACGAGCCTCATAACCCCCGCCTGCCCGTTGGCACGCGGGGTTCTAGGGGAGGCGCTCGGGGACGCCCCAGGCAGGGGCGTCGGTCATCCTCCCCCTCATCTTCATCCTCTTCATCCTACCCTTCATCCTCTTCCTCTGCCCTGAATAATGCGCACCAGTGTGCCCATTGTGTGAGAGCCTTCAGTTCCAAGTGTGGCCTCAGTGCCCACGTCTGGCAGAAGCATCCCGTGGAGGCCAACGCTGCAATTGACATAGAGCGAGAGCGGCCCAGGTATGGTACTGAGGATTTGCGGCAAATGGCAGCAGAGGAGGCAGAGGCTGTGCGCAATGGAGTATGTCATATTAATGTATTTTTGCAACAACGTTTTCCCATGCGCACGCTTTCTGCCATCCAATCTCTTCGCCTGAGGCCCCACTATAAGCAGCTTGTCCAGGAGGCAATCCTGGAAAATAGCCGTGGGGCCTCTCCCGCATCTCCTACAGGCGTGGGGCAACAGCCCGCCATTCAGCTATTCTCCCCCGGGACCTCCGGTCTTCTTGAAGACTTGAAGACTGAAGTGTTGAGGCTCGGGGAGCAGGTAGGCCGTATTGATGGTTATGAGCGTGCCTACCTGCAGGACCTGGTGAGGCAGGCTGTTGAGAGGCCTGAAGGCTTGGAGGACGAGCTTGCAGCCTACATACAGAGGATGTTCCCACAGGTTGAGAAAGCAACCGTGACGGGGCATCAGGGAGCAGTTCCTCCTACTTTGGTGCCTCGTGGAGGTCGCAGAGCAGCAAAACAAGCAAGAAGGCGGGAATATCAGCGGGTCCAGAAGTTGTGGAGGAAGCATCCGGCTCGTGTAGCTGCGGAGGTACTGGAAGGAGCTGGGGATGAGCAAGTTTTGCCCCCTCTCCAGGAGTTTGTGGACTTTTGGGAGCCACTCTTGAGTGCTCCCAGCCACAACCCTGGTGAGCCGGTGGTACCCCCAGCTTCCACCAGGGATTCCTTGCGCGGCATCATGTGCACGCCGGTGCTTCATGACGAGGCACATAAGTGCCGTGTCAAGAACTCCACTTCTGCTGGACCTGATGGTGTTTCTGCCCGACGTTGGAACAAGACACCAAAAACAGTTAAGCTGCTCATCCTCAACTTACTGCTTCTATCGGGAAGACCCCCGAAAGCGTTGACCCGCGCCCGGACAATTTTCATCCCAAAAAAAGGGTTAAGTGGGCCTGGAGGCTACCGCCCGATATCTATATCGTCTGTAGTCTTCCGCCATTTCCAAAAGATTCTGGCATCTCGCCTCCAAGCTGCTGGTGTCATGGGTGACGTCCAGAGAGCATTTCGGCCAGCGGATGGCACAGCCGAGAACCTTACAGTTCTTCAAACTGTCATTTGAACACCGCCGAAGGCCTTTAACACCGTTAGCCATTTTGCTCTGACCGATTGTCTTCGGTGTTGGGGCACCTGCTCGTTTAATTGAGTATGTTGCTCGCCTGTACCACGAAGGCGTGACGGTCCTCGAGGCACGAGGTGAGATGTCGGGGGATGTTGTCATTGGGCCAAAAGGGATCACCTTGGTACGCCAGGGGGATCCTCTGTCGCCACTCCTCTTTAACCTGGTCGTGGACATGGCCTTGGGTAAGCTGCCAGCTGAAATAGGGTTCGACCTCGCCCCTGGGGTGCGAGTAGATGCACTGGCTTTTGCCGATGATGTAATCCTACTCGCCGAAACCCGTGAGGGCTTGCAGATTGCCCTCAATGCTTTTGCTGAGCAGCTAGCCAGGTGTGGTTTGGTGGTTAACCCAGATAAGTGTGGGTCAGTCTCCTTGGTCCCGTTGGGTCGCCAGCATCAGGTGAAGGTGGTGGATGAGGAGTGTTTTGTCATAGGACAGTCACCCATCCCCACCTGATCGGTGCTGGAGGTTTGCGGATACCTTGGAGTTGACTTCATAGGTGCGGCCACCATTGCAGCAAGCTGTGTAGACCTTGGTGGAGCACTAGCTCGTATCACCAAGGCTCCATTGAAGCCACAGCAGAAGCTGCGCCTCCTTCGCACGTACTTACTGCCAAAGCTCACCTATGGGTTATTCTTTGGTAGGCTTACTGCGAGGAGACTGCTAGAGTTACATCGTGGAGTTCGCTCTGCTGTGCGCTCATGGCTAGGCTTTCCACCTGGTGTCCCAAGTGCCTATATCCATGCACCGGTCAAGGCCGGTGGGCTCGGTATTGTCTCTCTCTCAGCCAGCATCCCATCTTTACGCCGCCAGCGCCTGCTCGCCCTTAGGGGCTCGAGCTGGGAGGTCGCTCGCACTGCTGCTGACCTTGACTTTGTAAAGCAGCAGTTGTTGTGGTGCGACCGAGCAACACCAACTGCTCCCAAACCCAGCTCATCTGCTGAGTTCGCTGCTGCACTACATGAGTCAGTAGATGGTAAAGAACTCCGTCAGTGCTCTGAATCCCCTATTTCTTCCCAGTGGGTGGAATGGGCTTCAGAGGGCAATGGGGCCCGCGACTATTGCCATTTTCACGCCGTCCGGCTGGCCACATTGGCCACCTCGTTGAGGTGTTCGAGGAGTAGTCGCGGGACAGTGGATACCCTCTGCCGTGCCTGTCGTGGTAAAAATGAGAATCTGTATCATGTGGTGCAGCAGTGTCCTGGTACTCACGGTGGCCGCATTCTCCGACACAATGAGGTTGCCAAGCAGATAGCAGGCGCTTTGTCATCCAGCGGTTGGGCTGTCGAGAGAGAGAGAGACTATATCACATGCCGAGTGACCGGGGCAAGAAGCCAGATATAGTTGCTGTCAAGCCCAATGGGTCTGCTATAATCCTGGATGTCCAGGTTGTCAGTGGCAGCGTGGACATGGAGCAGACCTGGCGGGCTAAAAAAAGTAAATATGATAGAAATGATCTGCGACAAGCGATATCTGAGCTAAAAGGAGTGGCACCTAATAACATCAAGGTCATGGCTGCAACCGTGTCATGGCGCGGGGTTTGGTGCGGGAAGAGCGCCACGAAGTTACTCGAGTTGGGCATCTCGGCAGGAGTACTCCGTGGTATCACCACCCGCGTCCTGGGGGGTTCTTACTTGAACTGGTGGTCATTTTATAGGGGCACTTCCTTTCATCCCATTCTTCCTACTCGTCCTGCAACTTCCCTTATCCCTAGAGCCGGCGTCGGGTAAACCTGGGCGCCACTTTTTATTTTATTTGTTTATTTTTTAATTTAATGGTGTGCCCCCTCCACCTTTGAGGGGAGTTTTGTAAAAAAAAAAAAAAAAATATATATATATATGTATGTATGTATATATGTATGTATGTGTCATTCAGACGATAACTGTCCGTAGAATTGTGCTAGGAACTTCAAACAAATTTTAAAATGTTAAGGACACAAAACGAAAGTTCAAGTTCGTTGGCCAGCATGATCGGATTACATCTTCGGGTTGAAATTTTCAAAAATGTAGTCAAAAATTTCAAAATAGCCTGTTTTTTGCGATTTGTTGTGCGAAATAATTTTTTCAGCATACTAATATGTGGTATATTCGGAATCAGCGTAAAATTTGCTATAAGAATATGTACCTATCAAGTTTTCAAAAATTTTAAAGTTGAAAAATCAGTCAAAAATCGAAATAATGCCGTTCGCTAGTTGTAAAAATCTACACGATCAAAAGCGACTGAAATGTCGAAGATTTCTTCAAAAATTCGCTCATGGGGTCATGCTGCATCACTGGACTTTTTCTATTTTTATTTTATTTATTTAGTTTTAGGGGTGAAAAATCCGACCCCCACCTCCTCGTGGTTCACCCTGGGAAACGCCACTTTGTGGTAGGCCAACGGGCGGCGGTACACCTCGCTACAACCTGAATGGGAGGGGACGTCACTCCATCTCAGGGCTGTAGGAGTCTACTACCACCCAGGACTCTGAAGTAGCGAGGGGGTTAGCTTGGTAACCCTAAGGAGGCAGCCCCTCTTCCAAGCTAGGGCACTGTGGGCCAATCCCTCACATGCCTGAATACCACACTGATTAAAAGAAACCAAAGAGAGCAACCCGGACTGTTAAAACGATCGCGAAACTGGCATGGACATCGGACAACCCCCTTCGGAACATGGAATGTTAGAGGCATAAATGGGAAAGAGGTGGAGTTGGTGAAGGAGGTATCCACCACGAAAGTGCAATACTTAGCCATAACCGAAACAAAAAAGAAAGGTCAAGGCTGCGAAATGCTAGACGACGGATTCGTCCTGCTCTATAGTGGGGTGGAGAAGTCGGATCGAGCGAGAGCAGGTGTGGGCTTCCTGGTTCACAGAGACAAAACCACAAACATCAGGGCGTGGAAGTTTGTAAATGAAAGAATTATGGTCGTTGATATTCTCGATGCTGAAACTCTCTTTTCCGTTGTAGTGGTGTATGCACCAAACGAGGACGAGAACCAGCAGACCAAGGATGAGTTCTACGAGCTCCTACAAAGAACAATAGACGAGGCAAAGGGCGACCACAAGATCTTATTAGGAGACCTGAACGGTAGAGTGGGGAATGATCCAGAGCCATGGCAAAACGTCATCGGGGCGTTCGGAGAGCCCATGCTGAACAACAACGGAGAAAGGATCCTGGAGCTCTGTGTCGCCAATAACCTGGTCATAACCAACACCAAGTTTCTTCACCGTGAGATACATATGTATACTCGAGCGGAACCATCAAGAAACGAGAAATCAATAATCGACTATATAATAGTAAGCCAATCACTCATGCCTTTTGTTCGAGATTGTCGAGTCAAGAGAGGTCCAGAAATTGGATCAGATCACTTCCTACTCCAAATGGACTTGATTATGGAGACAATCCAGAGACGATCCAAGACTCGAAAGAAGAAGACACGAACTAGAAGATTAAAAACCCACAAATTGAAGGATGCCGTGAATCAGAAACTGTTCCAGGAAAAGGTCTCAGCAAAAGCAGCTAACTTTTCGACAAATCGATCAGATGACCTTGAAGTGGCATGGAACAACTTTAAATCCGTACTCCTCACGGCGGCTGAAGAAGTATGTGGCTCCAGTCTCCATGGAGCACCCAAAAAGTGTACCCGCTGGTGGAGTGAGGAGGTTGAAGCCCACGTCAAGGAAAAGAAGAGACTTTGGAAACAGTACTTCCAAACAAAAACTCCAGAAGCTTGGGAAGCCTATAAGAGGAAGCGAAATGAGACTAAGCTCATAGTCCTGGCAGCTAAGGCGAAATCCTGGGAGGAATTTGGAAGGTTCATACAGGAGGCGTACGAGGGAAACCAGAAGCTGTTCTACAGAGTATTGAAGAACATGAGAAAGGAAAAAGACTGCCCTCTGAAGTTCATTAAAGATAAATTCGGCAACCTGCTGACGGGTGAAAATGAGATTATGGGCAGATGGAAGGAATATTTTCAAGAGTTGCTGGATTGTGGCCGAGCCGATCAACAAGCGAAAGAGGAGAGCGTGCAGGACGAGGAGGACGTCGGACCAACCATTTCAATGGAAGAGCTTCGGGGAGCCATAGGAAAGGTGAAACTTGGCAAAGCAGCGGGTGAGGATCAGATTACCCCCGAAATGCTGAAGTATATGGGAGGGGGAGGGCAGGAGATGCTTCTGCACATCATGAATCTGGCTTGGAAGATGAAGAAAATCCCTTCCGACTGGGAGATCTCTGTCATTGTCCCGATCTATAAGAAGGGGGACAATAGAGAGTGCTCCAATCATCGAGGAATCTCGTTGCTTAGCCTGCCGGGGAAGGTTTACTCCAGGATCCTGGAGACCCGCCTCAGGGAGGAGGTCGAGGATAAGTTGGAGGAAAGCCAGTGTGGCTTCCGTCGAGGAAGAAGTACACAAGACCTCATTTTCACCCTGAGGCAGATCACCGAGAAGGCCATTGACCGAAACGGTTCGGCGCACGTCTGCTTTTTGGACCTGGAAAAGGCCTTCGACCGAGTCCCGTGGGATGAGTTGTGGCGAGTTCTCCGGAAACGAGAGGTTTCGAGCCATTTGATCGGGGCGATTCAGAGTTTTTATCTGACCTGCCGCAATGTGATTCGAGCTTCTGGGGCCACTTCGGAGGAATTTACTACAACGGCGGGAGTCAGACAGGGAGATATTCTGTCACCGTATCTTTTCATCATCCTGATGGACGACATAATGAAAGAGTGTAAGCCTTACACTAAAAAGTACACCGTCGGGAATTGGAAGATGCGCCAGGTGAATATTTCCGAACTCGCATTCGCGGATGATGTGGCTTTGATAGCTGGGAGCGCTGTGGGTCTACAGTTTAACCTGAACCTCTGGGATGAGGAAATGAGACGGAGAAACATGGTGATAAGTCGCTCGAAAACAAAAACCATGGTGATTTCCCGCACTCCAACAAAGCACTCTATACACCTTGCCGGAACTCAGCTCGAGCAGGTGGATAGCTTCAAGTATCTGGGAGCCATAATCAGACAGGATGGTTCAATTGACCAGGAGGTCGGTAATCGCATAGCTGCTGCTGGACGGCTGTACCATGCAATCAACAGGGGATTTATTGGAAAGAGGGAGGTCAGTAAGACCACGAAAATGGTTGTTTACCGGACCGTCTACTCTCCAATCTTGCTTCACAGTGCAGAGTCCTGGGCCCTTACCTCGAGGCACAGGAGCCGGCTACAGGCGGCGGAAATGCGCTTTCTCCGTAGAGTGGAGGGGAAGACGAGAAGAGACCGTGTGCGGAATCAAACCATCAGAAGCAGTCTGAGGGCTACGCCTCTTTTGGAGAGGGTTGAACAGGCCCAGATGAGATGGTTCGGCCATGTAGTCCGAATGCCCGAGACGAGGTACCCTCGCAGGGCATGGGAAGCCAGGTTCGTGGGAGGCAGAGCTCGAGGAAGACCGCGGACCAAGTGGGAAGACAACATCCGTGTCTCGCTGGAGGGCCGTGGAGTACCCTGGAAACAAGGCCGCTCACGAGCATTGGATCGTAAAGGATGGAAAGCTCTCTGCAAAACCTCGACACCGCAAGGTACAAGAGGAGCGACAAAGTAAGTAAGTATTTAGTTTTAGTTTTCTCTTTATAATGATATTTTTGATCTTTGAGTTCACCATTATTAAATATTCAAAAAATGTTGTTTCATTTTCTACGCACCACTGATTTCTGAGATGAGCCATCTAATACGTAAATAATTTATTAATCACTCAATCACAATATGACATGTAGCGTTTTGGTTTATTATTCTCGATATTGTACTTACTTTCGTAAAACAAATTTGGGGGAAAAATGAGTACCGTTCGAAAACCAACAGATCGCGCTCTAGTTCTAGTTTTAAAAGGATAAAAATCGGCAACATGCCTTTGATTCGCAAAACGGCTTGCGATTGGAGCAGGCTTAACACTAATTTGGCTCGATCTTTCGTGGTTTGTAGATATAACTGTCTACGCACGTCTTCTAATACCTGGGTGTTGTAATTAGGAGTGTTTCAAATTAACCTTGTAATGCCCTGTGGGGTTTGTCAAACCCCAATCGCGATTTAAAGTCAGTTTATCATGTTGAATCCCGCACGTCTGGCTCTTCTCGCCCCCTTCTATATCACCCTCCACTTCTTCCCTAAAGGCTTCAGCCTTTTTCCAGTTTAGTACGTTCAAGACGTCTGTGTAGTGTAGTACTTTCTTGTGCCTGGGGTTTGACAAACCCCACCGGGGAGTTAACCGCTAGAGATTTTCTCTATAGCAAGTGTTATTTTTGTGGGCGTTCCCACCGTTTTGTTATTGGCTCATCGTTAGGAAAGGCTGAAAAACGCAAGTTTTCGGATCCTGAAGACATTAGATCCATTTTGGAACAGTTGGAGGAAGAAGATGTATATTTTGGCGGAGAAAATCCAAACACGGGAGATAATGTCGAGTCACAAGAAGTTCCCTCCAATGAAGAAACGTCAAAAGTGACAGTTTTGGAGAAACTAGTTTGATGTTCCTTTTGTGAACATCATAGATCTTCAAAGTGTTGAGAATGTTGATCCTATTGCTTGGTGCCAATTTTATGTTAACTTTTCATTCTAATTCTTGGGTTTTGTAAGTGGTATCAAACCTATCTCAGAAAATTGTTTTGTAGATTTTATTTATTTAGGTAATTATTTTTGTTTTTAAATGAAAATGTGCTAATTTTATATTGAAATTTTGTTACAATGAGGTACTTTTCTTGCTATTATTTTTTTCTTCAGAGCGTAATTTGCCTTACTACCTATTACTTTTTTCTTCATGAGCTTAGGTACCTACTTAATGTTTCTTTACTCTCTTGATAACAGAATAAAAATAAAATTTGATTCAAGTGTAACTTATATAGGTATGAATTTTCTAACATTTTTCAAAGTTAGGGTTTGACACACCCCACCGGGGAGTTAAGTGTTGGAAATTTAGCCGGGACATTCCAGGGTTAAATTCTGCTGAAATAATTTTCTAGTCAATCAAAAGTGGGGAGAACAAGGGGAAATCATCACGTTGTACTGATAACTAAAAGATTTAGGTAGATACTACCAAATCACATATATCCAATCAAGTAATATCATAATGTAAGGGAGGAGGGGGGGTCTAGTGGCTACCTATCTAAGTTTCATTAATGGTAGGTTCTACGCATACCTGCTTGCCTCTTAATTTATAGTTCAATCGTTCATTTAGGATAAAAATCCCATTTCCATCAAGAGCTTACTCGGACCATAACTCAAGTTGGGAGAACTCAAGTTTTATTTTAATCTCATTACTTCACCCCTTCATTAATTCTCACACTTCTGAACTTCCATAAGTCTTTAAACTTCTCCCTGAAATTTCTTTAGGGTATTATACAACAACAAGTCGAATATTGCGCATTAACGAGAGAAGTTTTATCATGAAAAATGCCTTCGACCTTTCGGGAAATTCTAGTTCCGAAACCCATAATGAACTTGGACTTCGACAATACGAAAATAGTTTGTAATTGGTTCAATAGTTTGGTATATATCGGTACTATCTGTCCGAAATCTGAATGGTGAATGAAAGAGTTCAATCTGATTCTGGATTACAGCGGGTAGGTAAAATCATGTTTATTTCAATTTGGGACATGCAATTACAAGAAAACTATTTTAGATTTCATCTATCGATCTTAAATTAAGCATTAACTGTTAGAACATAGCTATACTGGATCTCAATTACTACTAGCTGCTTTCCTGAAAAATCCTACGTTTTACCTCAGGTACAAAAGAGTTGCAAACAAGTGAAATATATTATTGCTTCTTTATAATTCCACCCATTAATTCGTTATTGATGGTAGGTAATTTACAATCTGGTATTCCGAATCTAAGTCAAATTTCCAAAAGGATCTTATTTATTTTCAAACGAAGGCAAGGTTCGCTTCGTCCCCTTCGCCACACGGGATACAATCAGCACTATACGCTAGCTTTGCGGGTTAATCTCATATTGTTGGAAGGCTCGCCGCCTAGTATAAGTATTTATGGGTGATACAGCATGCCGTACATTATAGGTAGGTACGTTACCAGAAATAGTGACGAACAATTATAGGTAGGTACTTTCTTGGTAACTACGCTTGGATTAATTTGGCTAATGCCAATTGAAGAAAAATAATAATAAAAGGTAGACTCGGAAGCAAAATTAATCATATGGCAGGACATCGACAACCCCTGCAATATAGTCTTCATTATAAGAGGAACAAAAATTGCAAACGTTGCAACTAAGGTTTACGAGCTTTTGACGGACATTCAAATATCGATTCTGTAACAATATCATAATTATATGTATAAATATGTAAAATATTTATGTAAATGTAAATAATGTGTAAGGCTGAAAGTTTATTCGAAGCCTATTAAAAACTACTTATAAACTCGTAAACGAGTTCCACTATCTGCTTTACAAGCAGATACCATGTTACATGGATATATATGTCTTTGATTGGGGATTTCATAACGGTTGTCCTCGAGAGTTGTAAAAAAATCCTTTAACTTGGGACTGTAGGCGACGAAATGTAGGTTAAAGATTGTATTCTATTATTCTTGGAGACACAGTAAGCATACTATACATACTATTAAACTTATTCGTCCAATACAGGCGCTATCATTTTTATGTTCATGATAGCCTGATTTTTCATTAATAAATGAAATTATATCATTTATTGTTTTATTTGATAACGTTTCGTTCTCTTACTGAGGACATCTTCAGATCTTGCTTTCTTGACAATGAGTTGACTTGGTGAGCCACTGTTTTATTTGACAAATCCGTTATAGTCCAATCAACTTAGTTTAGGAATGTAGCCAGGTACGTAAGGAGGGGAAAATTGGTAGCTTGAGATGTGAACATTTATCACATGAATCAAGCGCTTTCCAACGAGTGGCGAACAATTTCTGTGCGATGAAAACTACGGAAGTTCCATTCCCCTAGCAACGGATTGGTTGTACGTGAACATCATTAGAAATTGTGACATATTTTTTGCGTGACGAAAATTTCTGGTTGACCCCCCAGAGCAAAGACATATCCATGTCAAAAAAATAATAATAATCATGCCATTTGTAGCCTCTCGAAATAAATTCAAATTCAAAACTAATATACAAATTTAAAACTAATGTAAATATATTATATCTAAACGGAATAAAAACAAATATAAGAATACTTACAACTAATTTCACAGTTTTCTGAATATTCTTCTCACTTCTTTTGGGGTGGTGATAACCTTAAAATCCCATCCCGGCTCAGGAAGTGCTAATGTTTTTTTTTTTTTTTTTTTTTTTTTTTTTTTTTTTTTTTTTTTAAATAAGGTAGGTGTCTCTTTATAATTTTTCAAAAGATATCTTGTTTTTTTAATTCATCATTGTTCCTCTAAGAATTAAAAAACAAACAAAAAAATAATAGAGCGGTAGAACTTTCAGAGTCAAGTGGTTTTCCACTTCCACCAGCGATGGCCAAAAGCCACCAGGGCCATTGTTAAGTCTTAATTACACTCGGCGGATTCGTGCACGAAATCTCTGAATCACCAAACACGATATCTGCATTGTTCGCAAATGTTAGCTCGAGGTCCATCTGGTACAAAGGCATCTTACAACTACTATGTCTGGATCTAGAGAGTGCTAGATGAAATCCTGCGTTGGAAGACAACGTTGGCTAAATCATCCAGAACTACATTCACACTGAAATGGAGCTTCGAAACTAACGAATGGGTCCACAATAACAACCAAATTCCAAGCGTAGGAGAAGTGAGTTACCTTGGTGATCACCTACAGCATCGTATAGTCATCACTTTGGAAAACGAGTGAAGAGAATACGCTCTGGAATGACTCTTTTTGATTCCTAGCTCGGTGCTAAGTCACCCTCATCTTTGAGAACAATAGGCTTAATGTACCTGATCTTGATCAGACCAATATGGTAATATGGATGCTCAATCTGAGGCTTAGCCAATTACTATCTATTCCTCCATCCATAAATGGATGTCGACTAAGGAGTCTTGGGGATAAACCCTGTAGTCCCCCTCCAGCTGCAAGCAACTAGAGATGAAGCACTCCGGAGAGTGGATTGTAAACACAATAAATGTCCTAGCAAATACAAGTACCTGTATTAACCAGTCCGCTACCAACCCCCCTTTTGCAACGCGCGCTACCAAGTGAGCTTTTTATTAGTATTTAATTAATTATACTTGTTCAACAACAATAAAATTCAAATTCGAATATTTTTCATTTTACAAAATGAATGACACAGCTTTAAAAAATTACATTGAAAACATTAATTTGAAAAATCAACAAGAAAATGCACATTTACAAAATTTCCTCTCCCAAAAAATGTTTTCAACCAAAACTTCAATTCCTCTCACTCTTATTTTCACATTCAAGACACTTGAAAATGGTGGTTTTGCTTCTGTGGTTAGTACAGATAGGTTTGTGGCAAACACAGCACTTCAGTTTCGATTTTTTATCCATTTTTCTGCAGCAAAAATTGCATCGCACCGCCACAGGCAGAGTTGACGACAGGCTGCTTTGTGTCGGTGCTGCTCTAGCTGAGTTTCCTGAGTGAGCTGATTCCAGTGAAGCCCCTGCAGAAAGCTTGATGCAGTTTAGAACGTTTGTGTGAAGGTTTTGAGCTAAACGCATCTTTATGTTGGGGAGAGCAAATCGTTTTGCGAGTTCGATTAGGAAAAGCTTTCGCCTGCTCTAATTTTGAACATTCCACTCGGGATATTTCGTCTTCCAAATGATGAAGCTATTGAGTGCAGCAATGTCGATCAGCTCCATAAATATTCTGCTACTTTTTTTTTGGTGCACACACTACCGAGCGGGGTGACTGAGTCACCCCACGTTCACAACTCCGTGTTTAATCACCTCAAATTAATTATTCAGCACGGCAGCTTATTTTTTTCATCAAATCGAGTGTTAATGAGCAAATACAAAAAGCTTTTTGTGCCTTACGTTTGTGCCGAATTTTCTTAGAAAATATTGCTGGCTCCAAAAATGCTTTATTATCAAATTCAGAAAATTTGGACCGCTGGGGTGACTGAGTCACCCCACTCGGTAAGCGACGGGTTAACCCACCCGTGAGGGTGCACGTTCCAGCGCGTGCTTCCGAACTATGGAGGTTAGGCGCCCGAGTTTTTGGCAATTCACAAAACTCATGGGCCGGGATCCGTTTGCAGGGGCCCACTCTTGCGAGCCCGAACCCACGGAAGGTTGTATAGCCCACTGCCAAGGTTGTAAACCAGTGCCCCCGCAAATTTAACCAAATCTGAGGCTTGGCCAACAAAACTCAAGTTAAAAAAATTCAAACTCAGCAGAACAGGGCGCTAAGGGTAATAACCGGAGCCCTTCAAGTGCCATTTTGCCATGGCGCCATCCTTAAGTGCCATGTTAGCCCAATTTTTGGGTTAAAAGCCTTTTTGTGCCAATTTCTGGGAAAATTCCACGTTTGTGCCATTTTTCGCCTGGTTTTCTTGAAAATTTGTGAGAAAAAAAATGTTGTCTGGGAAAATTCGCAAAAAGTTGGTTTAAAGTATTTTTTCAACAATTTTTCAAAAAAATTTTCAAACAAATTAAAAAAAAAACAATTTTTTCAAAAAACAATTTTACAAAAAAATTTCAAAAAAGCATTTTTTCAACAATTTTTAAAAAAAAGTATTTTTTCAACAATTTTCAAGCAATTTTTCAACAAAAAAATTTCAAAACAATTTATTTCAACAATTTTTCAAAAGTTGGGGTTTCAAGTATTTTTTCAAAAAAGGGCTTTTTTATGTGGGCAAGCTAACAAGTCATTGACCGGGAATTCCCTTCCGAGGAATAAGGTCTCTAATGTCCGAGGATTACAGCCATTAGTGCTTGAAAAGGAAAGGGTCATTGCAAGGTCATGGCGGGGAAAATTGAAAAAAGAAGAGAAAAGTTTGGATTTTGAACAATAAATTCCATGTTTGGCCAAAATAAAAGCCATGTTTGGCCAAAATAAGTGCCATTTTGCTATGTTTTTGAGAGCCACGTTTGGCAAAAATAAATGCCATGTTGTGAAGGGCTCTGGTAATAAAAGATGCACCATATTATGTTTGGAACGACGCTATCCACAAAGACCTTGATATTTCATTTGTTGAAGAAGCTATATGTTCCAATATCAGCCGTCTACATTCTACAATTATACCAACCATCCTTCACCAACCACATTGCACAACCTTCTGTCTTTGTGGGAACCTCAAAAGCCAAGGCGTATAAAGAAAAAAGTTACAGTCATACAGCATGATCTCGGATGCAGCATGAGCGGATTTCGTAAATTATCATATTGTATAATATAATTTGCATTAAAATTTGAGCTTTTAGAGTGCAAAAATATTGTTAACTATCAGTTTTATGGCATAATAAATTATTCTAAATACCTAATAATCTGCTATTCAAACAGATATTTTGCATTTATCGCTTTTTTGGAGATTATATCGATTGAATGTAATTTTTAGCTCTTTTGAATGACATTTACGAGTAAATAGATTATTCGGAATAATTTTGTACGTAAATTTTCGAATGTTCTATTTTATAGTTAATAAACTTTATTTGTCAATATTGTGCTAAAAATATATAAATGTAACAATTTCAAGCAGTTTTCAGCCATTTTTAATTATTGTTTAACCATATTTTTTGAAATGTGACCAATTTAATATGCTCAAAAAGTGCAGGCCAACAAACTCATCCTTTCGTTAGGAAAGCTTGATTTTTTGGCGCAAGAACAGAATTTTGATCTCAATCCCAAGGAGATCTCAATCCTAATTTTGAGCTCAATCACTAGAATGACACACACACGTACTTCCGAGTCTGCAAGGCCGCGGAAGCTTTGTTTTCACTTTCGAAATGAAAAAAAATTTTTTTGCTCCAAAATCAAGATTTCCACTTACATTTTGCGATTCATGGCCTCCTTGATAAACTTGGTTTCGGTCTGTCTGTCCGTCCGTCCGTCTGTCTGCACACATTTCCTTGCTACAGCCATAACTTCCACAATTTCGATTGGATTTCAATGAAATTTTCCGTAATAGTGTGGATTTAGCCCTACATGATCCCCTATTTATATCATCATGATTGAATCAGCGGTAAGTTCTGGGCATGCGCGAACGTGATTTTTCTTGTTACACTCATAAGTCCCTCAATATTGAAGAGATCTTGGTCAGATTTTCAGGGATGATGTGGGGAAGGTCCCTTCAGGCCCCTTACGACATTTATCATGATTGAATCAGCGGTACGCATGCACGAGCGTTTGTGTTTTTATATTTCCTTGCAACAGCCGTAACTTCCCCAATTTTGATCGGATTTCAATGGCATTTTCCGGGATAGTGTGGATTTAGTCCTAGATGTTCCCCTATCAGTTTCATCGTGATTGAATCATCAATATATGGGTCTACCCCTAGAAGGTACTCTATCAGTTTTTGCATTCACCTTAAGCCTTGGCTAAACATTGAAGGAACGAGCAGAGAACTTAGCTCCGGATCTCACTCAACTGATCTGGGGGGCTTTAGACTTCATAATTCGTTTTTATACCTCCCAAGGATTCTCCATTCTAAATTTCAGCTTCATAGGTTGAATAGCAAAGAAATTAGACCCTTTAGATTACTTAAGTCTTGTTTTTTCGTGAAATGTTTTGTGAGATTTTTAACTTGTTAATACTGGGTGAGTGCGTGTTCCAAGCTTTAAACAAAAAATATATATATATATACTCGGCGCTTCGCGCCTCGCCGGATCTTTTCTCTTTTCTACTGCGTAGAAAACGAGGATAATTTGCTATGTAATTCTTAGCCTGAATCAACTTAGTTTTGGAATGTAGCCAGGTACGTAAGGAGAGGGAAATTGGTAGCTTGTAATGTGAACATTTATCACATAAATCAAGCGCTTTCCAACGAGTGGCGAACGATTTTTGTGCGATGAAAACTGCGGAAGTTTCATTCCCCTAACAACGGCTGGGTTGTACGTGAAAAACACTGAAATCGTGACACAATCTATAGCAACTACTCAAGTACTCGGTTGTACGTGAAAATCATCGTTAACTGCGTGACGGACATTACAAAAAAAATTATTGGGGGTCGGCCTAAGAATTGCATAGCAATTAATATATGTATATGTAAACGGTGGAAGGTTCACAACACTAATCATACAGACAACAATAACACCAACTTAGATGTATCGAGTATCGTGTGATGATTCTTCGCGAATGTTTTGAATTTGTGCTGGTTAGGTGAGCCAAGTAGGTAGTACTTATGAAATGCCTGTTACGACTATACAAATTAGATTTCTCAGCTCTTTCAATGTTTCAAATGCTGGCCCGATTCCACTCCCTCCCCTCGGTCTTCAGTAGCTTAACTCAGAATTCATCGGACTGGCCTCTTGCAAACTTTATCCCGTTTACATCGAATTCTCCGAAATTACGACCTCATTAACAAAACTATTAGGTCCGAATGAAGTTAAAAGAAATGTGCTCTTCGAAACAGTTCAAATTAAAAGTTTGGTTATCCCATAACAATTATACGTTTTCAACACCGTAAAATACAAAATTAAGTCGTTGATTGAAATCCATGGATGGCATGCTTTGAGTTAGATAATTAACTATTGGTAAAACTGTAATTGATGATTATCTTCCTTTCAGACATTTTAGTTTTACCCAAATGGGTGTGAAGCGGGTTCAGTTTTGTCATATCAAAATCAGGTCTTTCAAAATAATTATACCCTTTGGATCATTTTCAATGACATACTGATCAAATGTGAAGAGCAAAATTCAGAAGTAGCATTTTGCAAAAATAATTTCTTGAAACATTCAACATCTACATGATAATGATAATGGGTTGACTCCGGTTCTAATGGCCATATACCTGAGTCGAAAATTAATTGTTGGTAAATGTATTTATATACTAGCTGTTCCACCAATGCGTTGCACAGGTTGACTTGAATATACGCGACCCCCCCCCCCCTCCCCCTCACCCATCACATTTTGGGACACCCCTTTGGACCTGTTTCAAAAAAGTCCTTACTTAAAAGTACCTACTTACAGTACTTACTAATAAATTACATATTATTACCAAACTACTGAGATCAACCCCCACTCCATCTCCTCAAACACCTTCCATATTTCAGATTAGAAATATTCTTGATAGATAACCCAAAAGATCGTTCAGACTAACCCAATTTAATTCGTCCGAACATCAGTTTGGGTTCCGCCATAAGCATTCCACAATAGATCAGGTGCACCGTATCACTCATATTATTGAACAAGCCCTAGAACATAAAAAAGTCTACGAAGCTGTCTTCCTCGATGTTACTCAAGCGTTTGATAAAGTCAGGCACAAGGGACTTGACCATAAGCTCAGGCTAATGCTTCCAGCCAATATGTTGAACTGCTCCACTCTTATCTATCAAATCGATACTTCCGGATCAAACAAGATGATGCTTACTCGGAGGCAAAAATGATTAATGCTGGCGTACCACAAGGAAGAGTACTCGGCCCACTCCTGTACATCCTTTACACCAGCGATTTGCCTGAACACGATGGGAACACCCTGGCATCATTTCTATTCTTGCCATTGGTGGAGACAATCGAGAATCGATCTCAAAACTTGAAAGATCCATCGAGAATCTCCATGTTTGGGCAATTAAGTGGAGAATCAAGATGAATGAGGCAAAATCAGTCCATGTTGATTTCACCAACCGCCAAATCAAAAATATACCAACCTATCTGAATGGCAGAGTCATCCCTTATGCCAATGAGGCAAAATATTTGGGTGTGACTCTAGATACAAGGCTCCGCTGGAGAGCGCATGTAAAAAATGAAAAACAGAATTGGACACCAAATTTCGAAAAATGTATTGGTTGGTTGGTAGACGATCAAAATTGTCTATCCAAAATAAGTTAACTTTATACAATCAGGTACATAAGCCAATCTGGACATATGGTGCACAGCTCTGGGGCTGCACTTCTCAAAGTAATCATGATATTATACAGCGATTCCAGAACAAAGTACTGCGGTCATGCGTCGATGCGTACCGCTACTCGACCAATAATGATATCCATAACGACCTCAAAATTCCCACAATAAATGAAGTTATAAAAACTCAAGCGATAGCCCATCATCAGAGGCTCCAAGGTCATGTCAACGAGGAGGTTGTGAAGCTGCAGGACGTTGATGATCTACTCAGACGACTGAAAAGACGACCACCTCATGACCTGCGGTAATAGGGAGTGATGTGTTCATGAAAGTTTTTTCCGTGAGTATAGTGCTGTGCGCTCCTGCAAATCGTGTTCACTGAAAACACTAAATAGCTGAAATCATGAATAGGATGAGTTATGTATCACAGTCTTGTTTCAGTCATCGATTATTCATTGCCAAAGAAATGTTGCTAATAAGTTGTACCTATTACTTGGGGCAATAAATATTATGAAAAAAACAAATCGTTTGATGATGCCAAATTATTTCATTTAACCATCCCCTCCCCCCTCCCTTTTTTCCTTACCACAAATACCTCCCAATGGTTGACGCTAGAAATCATTTTAGTAGCCTGTGATTGAGGTTGACGTAATCTAAACATATTCGCCCAAGAACAGACCCCAGTTTGTTCAGTGATGTCAAAGATACCCCTTTCCAAATCCCCTCCCCCAAAAACACCACTATGGGTCGGAATTGAAAATTTCTAAGTGGGCTGTGATTTTTTAGTGTTTTCCAAACATATTTTATCAATCGGGTTCTCAGTTTATTCAGAAATCTTCAATATACCCCCATCTCGCCCCACCCCTCCCACAAAACACCCCCTATGGGTTAGATTGGGAAAACCTAAAGTTGAAGGCGAATTTGACCTTATTCTAGATGCCAAGAACGACACTGGATATAGTGATAGGGACTTGGGAAACATGCTTGATGTGGGATTCGGAAATGCGCTGGATCATATGAATGTTGATTGTAATTTCAGAAAGACTGGGCGCTCCCGCTTCTTGGTCAGCACCCCCAAATGGGACTCCTATCGCATTTTGAGGGATTCAGATCAGAAAATTTTAATCAGCTAATTCCTTCTGCTCCAACAGAATTCATTGGAATTATCAAAACTGAACCACAGGACAATTTATTCAAGACAAAACTTTCAACCCATTCTAAAACCTATCAGTAAATGCGCTCCACTACACAGAGGTGAGAACAAGGACAACTGAAGAAAACATTATGCATAAAAATCCATTACCATCAAACGTATCCTAGAGAAGAAATTGATATTGCCAAGAAAAAGTACAAAGTAGAGAAGAATATTCCAAAAATCAAAGTATGTCATCAATGCTTTAGATTTGGCCACTTCATTAACAGCGGCAAAGCCTCCAAACGATGTCAACAATGTGGGAATTCTTCAAGAACCATATTTGTCATCCAGACCATATCAGGTGTCTGGGATGTGGAAAGGTGGACCACTTGTTTGGCATTAAAACTTGTCCCCTACTACAGTTTCCGGTATGTGGTAGGTAGGTATAAAGTTCGAAAAAGTATGAGGACCGGTTTGTCAAGTCTTGAAACTTAAATCATTCTTTTCAGAATATAATGATATATGAATGTTCTACCCGTTCATTGCGCAAACCTCTGCAGATATTAATTTTTTTCCAACTTTCGGAAGTGATTAGGATAATTTATGAAAGTGATTATTTATTTAAAAATGGCTGTAAAATACAAAAGTTGAGTGAAATTCGGCCATTTATACCTTGCTAGTTCCTAAATAAAACTTGAAATTGAAAATGTATGCAAAATTAATGCAAAATTACCACCCATCAACCCAATATTAACTTATCATTATTTTTAGCTAACTTCATCAAGCGAATACTTGAATCTATTACACCTCAAACATGTTTTTTCTATTAGTTTTAGCGAATTTTTGAAGAAAATTAAGTTATTGCTCTCGCCTCAAAATTTGTAGAATGTGAATTTTTGAAAAAAATTTATGCAGAAATCCGTTTCAGGCTATTCTGAATCATATTCTGAAGTTTAACGCATTTTTTATGTATGTATGTATACCGGGTGGTCCTTAATGAACGTACCACCCTTTTAATTTCGTTGGTTGTGGAGAAATCAAAAAACTTGTCGAAGTAACCTCCCCTTATTTTTTTGCAAAGAATTCGAAAATTGCAGTTTGAAGCGTCGCGCATGCGCGCAAATGCGCGCTGCGCGCACCAACTTTGTTTTTTCAAATGGAACCCCCCCATTTTTATTGCAGATTCGCATTCTACATCAAATTTCATGAACATTTTACTTCGACAACTTTTTTTTTCCACTGCGCGAAACGGGCGCCAGGAGCGTTCAAAGTTGCTAAAGTCATCAAAATTGCGCAAAACATGGATTATGGTAAACCCCAAGTGTGGCACATGACTTTACTTTGTTTTTCAGCGCTGATTCACGTGGTGCTGTCAGTATTTAGATTTAGCTCAGTTTTTTCGATTTTATAAGCTTAATCTACGTCTTTTGGTGAAATATTACAGTTTTTCCGAAGTATCAACTTTGGCAGTAGATTTATTTTCCCTCGCCCTTTCGCAACCTGGGTTTGGGACCGGCTAAGGCGGCCTTAAAAATAAATTACGTGGTGTTTTTTTATTGAACTTGATGAATCCGAAATAACAGCCGGAAACATGGTCGTTTTTTTAAGAAAAAAGTGGCTTGGTTCCTGCACCCAGAAGGATACTCTGAGAAATCATGAATGTTATGGTACCAAAAGCGTTTGAATACGATTGAATCACAAGAGGTAAACAACTCGGATTTCTCGATTCTCGGACTGCTTATCTGCTGCACTTTGTGACGAGACGTCACTAACCGCTCACGTTACGACTTCAACTCCAAGTTGATCTGTACCCGTTATCATATTTATTTTGTCTTTAATCGTGAGAAGCAACTGATCCGGTTAATAGTCTCACTGTGAACGTTCTGAGTGCGTATCATGCCGCGTTTTACCCAAAACGAACTGACCGAGATGGTGCGGTTGTACTACACGCACGACGGAAATGCTCGAAAAACTGCAGCCGCTTGTCAGCAAGTGTTTAATCGGCTGGTTCACCACCAGGCGATATTACGAACGGTTCGCCGTTTTGTTCGCACGGGCAGAGTTGACGTTCCTCGTCCACCCGGAAGACCTTCCGCTGTACGCTCCTTCAACTTTGATTTGGACGTGTTGCTGTATCAACGGGAAAATGTATGTGTCATATGTGTCATATGTATGTGTCATATGTATGTGTCATTCCAGACGATAACTGTCCGTAGAATTGTGCTAGAAACTTCAAACAAGTTTTAAAATGTTAAGGACACAAAACGAAAGTTCAAGTTCGTTGGCCAGCATGATCGGATTACATCTTTGGGTTGAAATTTTCAAAAATGTAGTCAAAAATTTCAAAATAGCCTGTTTTTTTGCAATTTGTTGTGCGAAATAATTTTTTCAGCATACTAACATGTGGTATATTTGGAATCAGCGTAAAATTTCCTATAGGAATATGTATCAAGTTTTCAAAAATTCCAAAGTTGAAAAATCAGTCAAAAATCGAAATAATGCCGTTCGCTAGTTGTAAAAATCGGTAATATTTGCATGAAACATTGTTCAAATTCAGATTGAACTACTCTTATGGAAGTATCCCTGTATAACCAATCCTAGAACCATGCTGTTTAAAACGTAGGTAGTAGGTGCTTGTTTAAAAAAAAAAAAAAAAAAAAAAAAAAAAAAAAAAAAAAAATGTAATCACTATTGATGAGTTTACTCTGGGAAAGATTCCGTCCTCCAATTCTCTCGGTCGCTCTCTTTAATGTTTTACGCTCAACTGTTTTAGGATTTCAGCCATGAAATTATGAAGAAGTTTTATTTATGTATGTACTAGCACGCAGACCCAAGGCCTCGCTCCGCTCGGCCGTCAGTAACGTTAAGCAGCGTTAAGTAGCGTTAAGCAGTAACGTTAAGACTTAATTTTATTTCATGTCAAGATTTGATGATGTTATGATAGGATACTGTTAAGATTTCAACTGCCTTCAATACTGACCACATTGGACATCGAAATCTATGAATATATACCTACATTTGTCTTTAAATCTACAAGATTAGTTTAATAATAATAAAGTATGAGTACCTCCTAATTATTTTTAATAATTTGATTCCATGTTTGTCTATCAAAATCATAAACTAAAATTTCTCTACACGATCAATAGCGACTGAAATGTCCAAGATTTCTTCAAAAATTCGCTCATTGGGTCATGCTGCATGACTGGACTTTTTTTATTATTAGACAGCGTAATAAAACCGCGATAGGTATTACCATCGATTTTCAAGGTTTCGGAATTTTTTCCACCAAAACCCTCTGTCCATACGTCCATCCGGACAAGAATCACTGTCCGGTAGGTAGGTAGGTACCTGGTAGGTTGGTACTCCGTAAATTTTCCTATTGACCCAAGTATGCGTAGGTAGGTATCCATTATCCACCAGGTATGAATCTACTGACGTAGCTGAATAAAAGTAAGAACGTAATGTACCATCACTATTGTCAATCTATATAACGATCCTTCAAACAGTAAGAGACTAACTCACAAAGCAGATGTGATGTGATGGACGTATCCAATGAGGAACAGGGGCATCATTTTCGTTCGAGACAACTTTTCTGGTAAACCCTGGAAATTTCCAGGGGTGAAATTACCAGGGAAGTTTTTGAAAACATATTTCACGTTCAAATGTAGGTGACACCCAGTGGTAGCTTTAGCCAATATATATGAACAAAAGACTGGTTACTCTAATACTTCTCAAAAACCGTATCTGATCGATAGTTATTAATAACGAATTCCGAAAATATTTTAAAAGATTTACCGAGACCTTCATTTAATTTGTATATAATTATAAAAATGAAAATGTTCACAGATAAATAAGATAGGTAGGGATTCATTAAACAATTATAAATATCAAACTTTGATGGAGAAACATGAACGCAGTGGTATAGAGAAACGTAGCGAAGTTAAATTGATTGCATTAGATAAACCTAAGAAATGCGAACTGACTGAATATAAGGATTTTCAGCCTATAAATTTCTTGATAGATCATGAATCCTTTTTATTTATTTATTTTATTTTTTTTATTATTTTTTTTTTTAAATAAATTAATGATAAATGGTACATTATTTAGATGGGGAACATACATGTAACGATTCTCAAAATGGTCAAAAATTGAAATTCGTTGGGATGAAGTGAGATTTTAAGGAAAATTGCATGGTTTTCCAGAAAATTCGAAACATCAGATCTCGGCAATGGATTGAGATAAAGCAATATACGGTTAACACTCTACTCCACTTTCAGTCCAGTTTAACTCATTCCTTTCTTCAAAGAATTGAACCAATTGTGTAGGAGTAAGTAGATATTAAACTATATACCTGAAAAACGTAAAAGTCGTTATTTCAAAACATAGTTAACATTTTTGATACGTATTCACACGACTTTTGTCTGTAAATAGTGTGTATTTGATTTTTTTAGAGTCAATGAATGATAAATCATAATACACCTATTTAGGTCAGTTTTCTCGAACTTCGAGGTCTCAACACAGTTCAGTTTCGTTTCCCTCCTGCCAAACAATCATTCGTGTAATTACAGATTTAATCAATTTCTGATGTAATTGGTTACTGCCCAAGTATATCTTTAACTAGATACAAAAATTGAGTTGTATAGTATTTGTTTTTAAAATGTAAATGTCACAAATTTCATTGTTTAGTAATTTGGTCCTTATGCAATGAACCTTACTTCTATAACATTATAATATTATTATTATTATTATTTTTATTTTATTTTTTTTTTTTTTAGTATGTACATTTTTCATTTTTGCAAAAGAAGAAGACGTAGTCCTAGGAGCATGGTTCTGGAATCCCGATTTCTCAGGGGAACGACGATGGAGTTTGAAACTTGAGTGGCAAATTCAAGTCTCCGCCTCCGCAGAACCGACAATCAATCAAGGGTAGTGCCTGGCGGTACCTTGATGATGGAGAACGGACCTTTTCAGGTCGAAAGGAAAAGCTGAGATGAGGAATGGCAAAGCATTGGAGGAAAAAAAGGCATTGATTTCCCTTTGGCCTCACCACTCAAGCTTTCCCTTTATGATACCTCGGCACTTTCCCGCCCACCTTCCGCCCCATCAAATATTCAAATCCGCAATTCCGCCTGAATTTTTGACGGTCTCATTAACAGTGGAAAAAGGTATTTCTTCTTGGTGACGCCTTCGTGGGACTTTCATAAATTATAGGAGGGGACTAAATCAGATTGAGTGACTTTTTTTCCTTTTTAAAGGCAATGCAACTTCAGAGTACGATGTTCAGGATGTTTTCATACAGTTTCTATCGTACGTTGATCTACATGTTCCCACATTTCTAGAATGCTATACAGTCCTGTTTAGGTTTATGATTTCTGTTAGGTTTTTTTTCGTTTTCTTTTGTTACCTATGTAGTAACTTCATTGAGGAAGCCATTAATTATCAGATGACCATAAGACAGGATGATTATTATGATGGTGTGTTATGGTTATGGTGATTATGTTGTTTCGGATGATGGTTTACATATTGCATACACAAATCAGATGTCACTTAAAGTATTCGCATGATTATATACATACTTACATAAATATAAAATTTATTCAATAAAGACGCATCTCCAAATGACATTGACATTATTCTTATTGGTGAGGCAATACAAATATGGATACCCTAGAGAACATGTAAATTAACAGTACAGACCAGTATAGAAATTAAAGTCAGGAAAAATAACACATACTCGAATATGCCAGTTTTGTGGCAACCTTGACAGTTCTCCAAACTGTTATTTCGATGACTCGTATTAAGAAGCGGTCTCCATCTTCTGGGTCTGTATTCGTTGATCTGTGGGGTCGCCTTACACGAAAATTATCAGGTGTAGCTGCACAAGCCATCGCCGGTGTAACACCCATCGACGACGAAGAATCTACTTGAGAAAGGAAGAAGACGCACCTAAAACAGTGAAGCAGGAAGGAAGAGAAGAAACCATGCAAAAATGGAACCAAAGATGGATCGAGGATAGTAGCGGAAGGTGGACAGCATGCTTAATTCCCGAAGACAATAATTGGGTTCTAAGGAAATATGGCGAAACAGGATATTACTTGACACGGTTCCTTACTGGACATGGCTATTTCAGAGCCTATTTGTCAAAAGTAGGAAAGGCGCCCATCTGTGTGCCCTGCCATGTCGAAGATGATGACGCACACCACACATTTCTTGTGTGTTCATGATGGTAGACCCCTCGAACTGAGTTAACATAGACGAAATGGACCCCGAAACGATTATAGGAAAGATGGCTGAGCCTAGAGGAAACTGGGACGCTAAGGTGGGATATGTGATAACAGTCCTCAAAGCCAAAGAGACAAACAGAGAATGGGAATCAGAATAGAAGGAAAACCAGAATAACAGGCCATAAAGAGAGCTGTCCCACATTAACAAAAAATGTAGTCCCGGGACAGTTCTCCATGAGAACAGAGGGGATGGGTGTTTTAGTGGGTAAGCCACTATGTATGTGGTGAGCCCGACACAAAGGAAGAGAGAGTCCAGCCACGATGTCAATGCATAAAGCATTTCACCAACCCCAATAAAAAAATAATAATACTTATCCCTGATTATTGGGCCGTACGCTCCGAGAGCAGCTGGAGCCCCGACCCCACGTTTCCCTATATATGCAGCAGGGTGGATTCGTACATAACGGAAGCATTTCAGCGGCGAAATAAAACACACCAAACTTAATTTAATACCTAGATGAAAAAATAATCGGAACACAGAAAATGTTCATTGGGGGGGAGAGTTGCAATGGTGGCCAACATATCGTCGAAAACCTCTTCTTCGATTCTGCGGCTTCTCCACATAAATTCAGCGAAGTAAGAGTTTAAAGGCCTTCTTTGGTGTTTCGAACACAATGACACACGAAGAAAAAGCAGAACATGTGCAACTACCGTTCAGCCAACATGGACATCTAGAGTTTACCGGCAAGTGAACAAGATTCCATGAATTTGTTTCGGTCGCGCGAGATTATTGACCGAAAAAAAAAAAGTGCTCGAATGGACATGCAATGGTGTTGAATGCAGGTGTGAAGATCCGTTGGTGACGCAACAAATCAACTTGCCGGTTGAAGATACTTAGCTGAAGAAGGATCAGCCCTAGTTCTCTGATCCGCTCCAAGAGGGCTGCAATGCATTCTTTCTTATCGAATCGGAGTGGGATAAACAAAGCTGATTGGAGATTTTTTGGAAAAGTACCTAGTGTATTGTTTACAGCCCAGTCGTCAGTCCTTGTCACAGCCACAGCTTTATCTATCTTGTTTTCGTTCATGAGTTTTCTTCTTTCTTGTTTCCTGTTCATGCGTTTTCGGCGTGTTATGAGTGCAGGTAAGATGAATAATTTAGTGTAGTTCATCAAATAACTATTCCCATTTTGTCAGTGAAAGGAAAGTGCAATGTTCGCGACATTGGCCGCCCCTTGCCATCACTGAATGGACTGCAGCAGCCGTTGAGAACAAAAAATTGTGCTGATTCGTAATTTCATTTCGTAATTAATTTGATTTCATTCATTCGTTCGAAATTTCGTTCATTATTTCAATTCCGAAGGATATAAAAAGGTAGATTGGTTTTGCAATATTAAGTATTCTTGAATTTCTGTTTTCCATCTGTAACAGAGTTACCTCCATCGAGGTCCCGTCAGGGCTTCAGAGATAGCGCTGTCGGCGTCCCGTTGATGAAACAACGGGCGTCACGGCCTGTTCTCGAATGTTTTAGCAGCTGGGTTTGGCGTTGGATGGGCTTTTGAGGTGACTGGAAACCAATCTACTCCGAACATAGCTCTTAGCTATTAGTAGGAGTGGCATCTCTCTGAAGGGATGCTGTTAACTCTCCTCTACCTTTTTATTGATGATTTAGGCCCCCATTGCACCTTGGGGGGTATCTAAGATCCTTATACATTAGAGAAAAATGTTTGTGTCTATTGTATGTATTGAGTATCGTTTGTACGTTGAAGATCGGAGAGTTACCAATATTTATCCCATTTGCATGTAGTTGAAATTTCTATTTGGCTGGAAAAAGCTACTCTTCCCTCCCCTTCACGATAGTTCCTGTTGATCTCGGGGCTGCCCCTGAGTTTCAGGGCAGGAGCTGCCACTGTGTGGGTCGCCACCATTAGTACAATATATCAGTACCTAGGTGGAGCACTTACTATGTGTGTCATCCACCTAAGGCTACAATGAAACCACAGCAGAATTCATAGGCAAGTCTTTCGCAGGGAGCCTGTTTTAATAAGACCATGAAGTTTACTATAATGTGCTCTCTTGGTTAGGTTTTCCCCACGTGATCTATGTGCCTACATTCACTCACATGACGAGGCCGTGTTCTCAGTATAATTTCCTCCTCACCTAGTATCTCTTTTTTCCGCAACCAGAATCTGCTTGCCTTCAAGGACTATAGAGCAGGGAGGTCTTTCGTGGTGTAAAGATTGCTGTTGTGAAAATTTCGACTGTAATAGCAAAATACAAAGTAAAACAAATGATTTAAATTAATATCATTATTAGCCAGGTTCTTACTTTTGCAAAAATGGTAGCCAGAGTGGACAGACATGTTCAATGTTCATGCCAGTATAGGCGTCAGCGTGAATTATTGATACATGTTTTCTTACTGGTTTTCTCTGCATTTGGTAAAAATACATCCCCGTTCAGAGCGATTAATAATTCATAGTTTCTGCCGGGCACTTCCGATTCGCTATTCGTTATCCCCCCCCCCCCCCTTATAGGTCTTTTCATGTGGTTACCTAGTTTAACCGCGAAAGATTTATCGTACCGTAAACTTACCGGACCTTCTTAACGGTTCAACGGTCTTATCCCGCTCGAGCCCGCGTTACTCGATAATGCGTCTTGAGACTTGGGACTCGGTGTCCGAAGGGGCGGGCGGTCTTGCCGGCGAAAGTTTGATCGTGATGGCTGTGGAAATGGAGGGGGGGTACAGGTGGAGGGACGAAGAAGGGTTGAGGAATATTGATGCAGAATGGAAAACGCGAGTTTTAACCGTCGAGGAGCTCGAGAAGTTTGGGGATTCCTACGCAAACATTTGAGTTTACATTCTCTAATGAAAGGGGATAAAAGGCTTTCCTGTGTTCGCAGAGGCCGTTTTTTTAGGGCGGATCAGGCATAAGCCTTTTAGCATTTAGGAATCAGGGAGTTAGTCCTGTTAGTGGTCGGAAATGTCACACTCGTATTGTACGTATCCAACCGATGGACAAATGGTAAAAAAGACTTTAAGGATTTATTTTTGACTTGCAACTAGAGGGGGAAAAAGTCGCAAACATTCTTCCCCACTTTCATTGATATTGGAACCGTTTGTCTTATGCTAATCCAAGTGCATGAATATAAATATTAACTAGTGGAGTTAAAACTGGATTGTATAAAGACTAATCGAATGAACAAAACTGAAAGATTCAGATAACACTACAATAGATCTTACCAGATCTACTTTATTAGATATCATCCAGGGCCAGACTGACTCTTCCTGGGGCCCTCTGCCAAAAACTCAAAAAGGGGACCCTTGCCGAGGTATATGAAATTCGCTTTCGTACCAATACCTCCTATCCTCATCACTTTTTGGTATGCATCTGATAGTAAACCGTTCCTTCACCACCCCAAGAAATATGTCGTTCTAACGAGGAAGCTAATGAGTTTCAGAACCTCCGGAAACTCTGAAATGCCACGCTGTAAAGGTTTAAGTAGAGTCCCGGTCACACCCTTGTTCTTCCAAATATTTAAAAGTAACGAAACTAGTAGTCTTATGCTCTGAATGTCCAGGCGGCAGAGTGGCAGCAATTTAAGTAATACCTTCCGTATTTTTAGAAAATTTTAGATATCATGCGTCTGGAAACAGCATTTCGGTCCGCTCTGGTGAAGATAATTTATCCGCCACTATTGAAAAATGGTGTGAGGCAAATGGCTTAATGCTCAATGTAAGCAAAACTCAACATCTCGATTTCCATTTGAATGGCCGTCGGACTTCTTCTGTTAATTTTCTTGGCTTGATAATCGATAACCGTCTGTCTTGGGTTAACCATGTTGAACAGCTTCTGTCAAAATTGGCCTCTGTGAATTTTATGCTACGTCGCTTGACCATGTCTGTTTCATTTGAGGTACTTAAGTCTGTACATTTTGCTTGTTTCATGAGTAGAGTCGCCTATTGCATTATCCTTTGGGGAAATTCTGGCCGTTCCAATTTGGTATTTAATGCACAAAAGACAGCAATAAGAACGATTTTCAACCTAGGTTTCAGACAAAGCTGTAGAGGCCTTTTTGTCAAACTCGGCACGCTTACTGTCCCTAGCCTTTATATCCTGAATTGCCTCTTGTATGTCAAAGAAAATCTGGGCACCTTTACAAAAGGATCTGACGTACATAGCCATTTCACAAGAACTAGAAATAAATTATGCCCGCCAACTGTTCGTCTGACTACTTCGCTGCTTGGTAGCCCTGATCAAGTGGGGCCTCGCCTGTTTGACCACTTGCCGGCTTCTATGAAATCACTTCCAAGTAAGGCCTTCAAGAAGAATGTTGAGAATCTTTTAATACAAGCTGAACTTTATTGTGTGAACGACTTTTTTAAAATATCCTTTTAAAGCAATATAATCGATGACCATTATACCTACCATTTTATGATTCATGTTATTTATTTATTTATGTGTTTATTGTGTAGATTTTCTTGTCAGCAGCCGAGGAATTTTATAAAAGTACTCGTGCTAGCTTTTTATATTATTTTTCTGTGATACAATTGTTGATAATATTATTGTTTACCATTTGTTATATTATTCTTCTTATTTTCATTTTTGTTGATATTTTGTATCTGGACAATATAATTTGCATGTTTGAATGCACATCTAATTGACAATTGTCACACATAATTATCATGTTTTAACAAATAAATAAATAAATAAATTAAAAAAAAAAAGAAAAAGAAAAAAAATGTATGTATGTATGTGTCATTCCAGACGATAACTGTCCGTAGAATTGTGCTAGAAACTTCAAACAAATTTTAAAATGTTAAGGACACAAAACGAAAGTTCAAGTTTGTTGGCCAGCATGATCGGATTACATCTTCGGGTTGAAATTTTCAAAAATGTAGTCAAACATTTCAAAATAGCATGTTTTTTGCGATTTGTTGTGCGAAATAATTTTTTCAGCATACTAACATGTGGTATATTCGGAGTCAGCGTAAAATTTCCTATAAGAATATGTATCAAGTTTTTAAAAATTTCAAAGTTGAAAAATCAGTCAAAAATCGAAATAATGCCGTTCATTAGTTGTAAAAATCGGTAATATTTGCATGAAACATTGTCCAAATTCAGATTGTCTTTAAATCTACAAGATTAGTTTAATAATAATAAAGTATGAGTACCTCCTAATTATTTTAAACAATTTGATTCCATATTTGTCTATCAAAATCATAAACTAAAATTTCCCTACACGATCAATAGCGACTGAAATGTCGAAGATTTCTTCAAAAATTCGCTCATGGGGTCATGTTGCATGACTGGACTTTTTAATTTAGATGTCTTCAAGTAGTAACAACGCGAAAGGAGGAACTGGAAGAAAACGAAAGTTCGAACTCAAGAAACCGCTACACACAGAACCTTCAATGTGCGTGAATTCTCCTATAACCGGTGGCAATTCAATTGGCCAGCTTGACCAGGATATTAACGTGTTCCCAAGAGCAAACAACTCCGCGAGTTGGTGATTTCCCAATAAGAAGATACAACCAGAACCATCAGTGTCCGTTAATTCTCCTATAACCAGTGACAATTCAATCGGCCTGCTTGACGAGGATATTAATTTATTTCAAAGTGCAAACAACCCGCGATTTGGGAAATTCCCAATAAGAAGATTGTCCCAACATAAAAAGATATGTTGCGAAATTTTGAAAATCAGAGGGAACGTGCAGAAGTCTTTTACAACAAAGAATGCTTGGCTGAGCAACAGAAAATTAGCAGTATGAAGAAAGTGCTCGAGGGACACTCAAACCGACTGGAGAAGATTTAAAAAAATAAAATAAATAAATAAATAAATAAACCATGAACATTAAATTCCGTATTGAAGAAATAACTAGTAGGTATGTATAGTATTCTTTTTGTGCCTCCAGGAATAATAAAATAAATTCTTTATCCTAAATTTCGTCGCCTACAGTCCAAAGTTAAAGGATTTGTTTACAACTCTTGAGGACGACCGTTATGAAATCCTCAATCAAAAACATATCCATGTAACATGGTATCGGCTTGTAAAGCAGATTGTGGAACTCGTTTACCAGTTTCTGAATAATGTTTAGTTTTAGTATGGGATTGACTACTTTTTATTGCTTGTAGGTACTGAACAATTTTGCATAATTTTAGCAACTGTTTCAACTCAACCCAACAGCTTTTTTGTCAGTTCTTCACTGGTTGCAGCCACATCGTCTATAATTTTGTCTTTACTCAACCCGTAAAATTGTTGAGAGTAGTTGCTACTCGGTATGATTATTCCTACAGGTGTTTATTTGACCATATTAGGTCATGCGTTGTTCGTGTGCAGTACAAATTATATTCCGTGTTGTTCTCTCAAAAATATACAAGTTCATTTTCTAAACCTTCACCAAAGTTCTCTTTCATTCAATTAATCACTGTGCTAAACTCTTTTGGTTATGGGCCCAGGCTACGGAAAATAAGGAAGCACTGTTTTACACACCGCTTCAGGATGAATGAAAGTGAGGTGAAGTTAGAAAAGTTGAAGAATGCGGCAGGATGGCCTACATGGAAATTCCAGATGTCAGTTATCCTAAAATCAATGGATGTGGAAGGGAGAAACTTACATGACATGTTGACAACTCCAAGACCGACTGTGGAACAAGATGTCGCAGGTCAAGCAGGCGCGGGAGATGCAAATGCTATTGCTGAATTAAATTCGTGGAAGAAGGCTGACAGCAAGGTCCAAAGACTGATTGTGACCTCGATTCATACCACACTTATGACACACATTATGACATGTACATCGGCTAAGGAAATGTGGGATCGATTATCCAGTGTTTATGAACTCAAAACCGAAGCTTCAGTTCATATGGAACAACAGAAATTCTATGAATATAGAAAAAAATCGAGTGATAGTATCAGTGAACATGTTGCGAAAATAGAAGAAATATGCCATAGACTCGCAGTTCTTGGTGAACCTGTAACAGAAAATGCAATAATAACTAAAATTTTGATGACACTCCCAGCGTCATACAATCATTTTTTCTCAGCTTGGGAATCTACTCCAAAAGAATCAAGAACAATTGCTAATTTGACAACGAGGTTGATAACAGAAGAGAACAGGATTCTTTCTCAAGAAAAAGGCATAGACAGTGAAGCAGCGTTTACTGCAAAGAAAACGTGGAACAAGAAAACATATGACAAATTTCAGAACAGTGGTTGGAAGAAAGAGTGTTTCATATGCAAGAAAGATCATTTCAAGAAAGATTGTCCTCAATATTGGAAAAATCGACAAAACAAGGAAAATATGGGAAGTAAGGAAACAAAAAAGGGAACTGGATCTGCATTCGTCAGTTGCATGGCAGATATGAGTGACATATCGGACAAGAATGGATGGTACGTCGATTCAGGAGCTAGTCACCACATGAGCTCGAGGCATGAATGGTTTGGAGGATACGAACGCCTACCAGAAAAAATACCTGTTGTGTTAGGAAATGGACATGTAATATATGCAGAAGGGAAAGGTTTTATTAACATTTTGGCGTACGGAAATGGCAAATGGTCTGAGAGACACTTAGCAGGAGTTTTGTATGTTCCGGATCTGGCTATAAAATTGTTCTCAACAGGGAAAGCACTTGACAAGGGTCTGAAGATGATTGCAGATAAAGATTTTTGTGAATTCAAGTTGAACGGCGAGATAGTTGCAGTTGGAACTAGAGAATCTTCTTTGTTCAAGATGAAATTTAAAGTGAATACGACCACGTTTGAAGATGGTGCAGAGATGATGAAGAACGAGTCAATACAGGATGTGCAATGCAAGCCGAAGGGGTTACGATATGGCATCAGCGATTGTGTCATCAAAATGTCAAACATGTAAAGGATGTATTGAAACAAAACAATATAAAGTTCAACGACGATACCAGCGTTTGTGGAGATTGTGCGGTAGGCAAGCATCCTCGCCAACCGTTCCCATGTAGTCAAACAAAAACTGAAAAACTCGGAGAAATCGCACACTCGGATTTGGCAGGACCAATGGAAGAAATTTCTCTTGGAGGTTCGCGTTATTTTTTTGCTGTTTAAAGACGACTTCAGTCGATTCAAAGAGGTCTTCTTCTTGTCAAGAAAGAGTGAAGTTGCAGGAAAACTTGAGATTTTTTTAAATCGATTTCGGAACCGTTTCAACAGAGATATTAATGTCCTGAGAACGGATAATGGTTCTGAATATGTGAATCACGAAGTGAAGAGGATTCTGGATAACAAGGGAATCATACATCAAAGAACTGTTCGGTATACACCACAACAAAACGGAGCAGCTGAACGAGAGATGAGAACAATAGTGGAAGCAGCTAGAACTCTATTACACGCGAAAAATGTTCCTATGAAGTTATGGGCGGAAGCTGTTAATACTGTTGTCTACGTACTAAACAGAACTGGCACAAGCTCGAAGGCAAGGACATCGCCTTACGAACTGTGGTACAACAAAAAACCAACATTGAATCATCTCAGGGTTGTTGGATCTGAGGTATTCGTTCATGTTCTCAAACAAAGAAGAAGAAAATGGGATAAGAAGAGTGAAAAGGGGTATTTTGTTGGTTACAGTGAATCAGTGAAAGGTTATAGAGTGTGGGTAAATGGTGGAAGTGGTGAAAGTGTAGGACGGGAGGGATCTTAGTGAACATCACAGTTTTCTCTGCGTCCTGGAGACCGTGTTCTCCAGCATCATATTTATTTTTGGCGTTTAACACCTCAGCTGTGATGCAGTCATGAAATGATTCTGTAACACCCTCTCCCCTTCAAATAATCTCTTAACTGTTCCTTCGACACATGTCCCATTCATGTCACATTCAACTTTGTCCATAAAAAGTCGGAGAAACTCCTGGATATCCTGCTGCTCCATCGTTTGCAAACCGACCGACTTTGTGAGCTTCTCAGTTCCTACAGGTTTGTCATTGAGTTGAAGCTCAATAAAAACACTCTGGATTGCGAGAGCCACGCTTTTGCTCGAGTCGTCGCTCTCAGTGGGCATTTTGTAGATGGCCTTTCTGAGCGCATTGGTAAAATACAGTGTCTGGAGAATTGAGTTCATATAGCAGGTGTTCCCTTCGTTTTTAAGGCCAACATAACCAGTGGGTTTTTTGGAGTCCCGATCCACAGAAATTTTTATCTCCTTACTTAACCTCCATATCTCCAAGACCCCTTTTTCTGATAAAAGGCGAAGCACCGCTGACGCATCGCAGCTGCAAGGAGTGCTCTCAGACTCACCATTGCACTGGAGAAACAATGGCTGTGACTCAGTTGTCTGTTGCCGCTCCTGCGTTGGAGCAGTTCTAGGCATTACCATGATTATCCATGGTAGGTTTCGCACGATGCAGGGGGCAGAGAGCTGCGAGTCCTTCAACCGGCTAAAATTCGGCTCTCCATCGTCTTCAATATCAGTGTCTGCGACCATCACGTTGGGGTCCTGCATTTCACCGTTCACAGTCCTGCTGTCCACACCCTCCGCACCGGTGAGGTCAAAGTTCGTTGTTTTTGGGGCCTTCCTGTCCGGTCAACAGGAAGGCCGCAGAAAAAACGAACTTTGACCTCACCGGTGTCTACGTACTAAACAGAACTGGCACAAGCTCGAAGGCAAGGACATCGCCTTACGAACTGTGGTACAACAAAAAACCAACATTGAATCATCTCAGGGTTTTTGGATCTGAGGTATTCGTTCATGTTCTCAAACAAAGAAGAAGAAAATGGGATAAGAAGAGTGAAAAGGGGTATGTTCGGTTCTAGTTTTCCTAACATTAAATTATTCCCTCTATAGGGTACTTATTTTTATTAGTCATAAAATTTTGGTTCTACTGTTTATTCATATATGGCCCCGAGACTTAGTGTCCCATCCAATACATAAACGACAATAGAACAAGAAGGGAGCTTGTATTGATAATTCGCGTAAAGCGAATTATATAGATTTTTATTTACTAAGTTCGTAAAATGGCCCCGGGTTGATACCTATCCAATTTTACGAGTTAGTAGGAGAATCGGGCGCTCAGAATTCGGTGCGTGAGTTTTTGATAACTTATAAAAATGGCCCCGGGTCGAGTGACCTATCCAATTTTTATAAGTTAATGGGAGCTAACCAAATTTTTTGTATTTTATCACGTAATGGCCCCGGGTAGGTTTACCCATCCAATTACGTAGATAAAGATGTGTAGAGTGATTTTTAGTTTGCTGTTGGACGTGATGAAATGGCCCCGAGCGTTAGCCCATCCAATTTCATCAGTTTGAAAGTTTTGAGTTTTTAAGTAAAACGAAAAGGTTTTAGTTTGCTGTTGGACGTGATGAAATGGCCCCGAGCGTTAGCCCATCCAATTTCATCAGTTTGAAAGTTTTGAGTGTTTAAGTAAAACGAAAAGGTTGTTGAATTGAATACACGGAGGTATAAGGAAGTTTACCAAGAGCGATACCCAGGACGAGTGAGACTTAGCGTTGTGGGCATAGCCCTTATAAAGCCCTCCTTCCCTGTCCCTCGCCCATCGGGGCAGGTAGGAAGGTAGTGCCACCATTAACTTGGGTTTTCCCCGTCCTTTGTATTTCTCTTCCTGGTTTCTTTATTCTCTTCACATTCTACTTGTTTACATATGGTGTTGACTTCTGGGAGGTCATAACACATGCCCCCCTAGAATTGGAGATAATAATAGAAAGTGAAAGTACTATAATCCGATATACGCTAAGGTTGAGAGAATATTTTGGTGTAACAAAGGTTGTGCTAATCTTATACCTGAAGAGTGGAATCTTGTGCCAATGTTGTGACGTGATGCGTCTGAACAATGTTAAATGTGATTTCTGTGACGTGAGGCGTCTGAACAATTTAAAGAATTACATCGAGCAACTGTTATATTTTGACTGAGGCGTCTGACTCTTACAAGTGTTTGTGATTTTGACGTGAGGCGTCTGAACATTTCAAGTTGCGTGAGGCGTCTGATTACATACTAAATGGCGGACCTGATATGATATGTACATGGTTCTTATACAATGGTCTAACTATGTTAAATGTACTAATGCAATGGTCTGTTACAATGGTCTATGTACACTTATTATGTTATATGTAATAATGCAATGGTTTTTTACAATGGTCTATGTACACTTACTATGCTATTAGTATAATTAAACATGTTTTATCATTATTATTATTATTATTATTATTATTATTTTTAAATATAACTAACTATTATACAATTGCTGGCTGAATTGGCCGTTGTCAGAATCTAATTTCGTTGAGGCCAGATTTCTTCATCCTCTGCAACCTTTTTCTATTTGCGTTGTAGTTGGTTTTAACAGTGGACATCTCCGGGGCTTCCGGGTCGTACTCCTCGTCGAATATTGATGCAATTTGCCGGTTTGTGTTGTGGTATTTCTGGGAGTTGTTTATTTTGTAGGACTCTTCGTCGGAGTTGATCCCTATCATCGATTTTGTGGCGGCGTGCGAGATTATTTCGTCCATAGTTTTCCTTGTTTCCTGCCTCTGGCTGTTTATCAGGCAACGGAGAGACGTGGATCGATGGTGTATTTTGCTGTGTGTGCCTGGTTTCACGGGCGTCGATGGGGTGGTCAGGGATCGGTGTGACTGGGTTGGAGAGTACGTATTTAACGTACTTGTGTTCCATCTGGACGTCACATAGGCTGATTGGGAGCTCTGACATGGTTGAACACTTGAAATTGACTGTGCAGGTACCGCGAAGGTCACGCGCTTAAGTAGCCGTGGGGACCTGCGGGGCTGGGTGGTGGGACTGTTAATTAATGGTTTAGGTACCTGTTTTTGAACGGATGTTGAAGGCCGCGCTTTACTGTGCCTAGTTGTATCGGCCGTATCAAGTGTGTATGCTGGTTTGCATCTGTCAGTGGAAACTACATGTTTTTCACCATTAATTTTTATGGTAATAGTTTTGTCTGATCGTTTTATTACTTCGTGAGGTCCTGTGTAGTGAGATGTCAATGCCGGAGGTTTAACTGGTTTAAGTAGGTATATATGCTTAGATTTTGATAAATCCTGTGGTATGAACACTTTTCCCACATTTTTAATACTGTTTTTAATGTGTGAAGCCGGAGTAGTGTGTTCCTTGGGGCCGGGATTTATGAGATCTGTAGGCAATCGTATGTTTGTTTTGAATAGGCGTTGAGCTGGAGATAGGCCATCATCGAGGTTAGGTATGGCTCTGAGGCCCAATAGGACGGTTGGTAGATTTTGCGCCCATTTGGTAGGCTCAGGGTATGCTGATAGTGCTGACTTCAGTCTACGATGCCAGCGTTCCAGTTTCCCGTTTGATTGTGGATGATAAGCCGTTGTCCTGATATGTTTAATACCGAGTCGTTGTACGAGATCTTGGAATAATGCTGATTCGAACTGTCGGCCCTGATCTGAAGTGATAGTGGCTGGTGCGCCGTATCTAGCAACCCAATTGTGTAGAACAATTTGGGCTACATTTTCGGCCGAAATATTAGACGTTGGTATGCACTCCATCCAAGACCTGTTTCTATCAATCATTGTGACGCAGTATGTGTGTCCATTTGAAGCCGGGAGTGGACCAACGATGTCCACATGTAGATTTTGTAGGGGTAGTGAATCAGGAAAGCTTTGTAACGGAGTTTTGGTGTGTCTTGTTATTCCTTTTTTTAACATCATATCAAATTCCGCCTTCACAGCCCGAAGTTTATTGGTGGGCAATCTACGAGCTTTAGCGTGGGTTGGTGCGCCATGGGTATCAATGTGATGAACAACACCTGGATCGATGTATGAATCAACGAGTTGTTGGGGTGTGCATGAATTGTGCACCGCAGCTGTATGTGCTTGGAGGGATGAACCGCATTCTTGTCGTATGAGGCGTTTGTTCCTAAGATCTGGCAACAAGTTGTAGTGGCATAAGAAGTCTGCACCCAGTATGGCGTGTGAAATGTCAGCTACCGTAAATGTCCACGGGAATTTCTCCTTATCAATTATTAATGTAGTTGATACGGTTCCGTAGGAAGTATGTGGGGTATTATTAGCGGCTACTAGTGATCCTTGTCGTGGTTGTGTTCGTTTGCAAATGGAGTTAGGTATTATTGAAACCTGAGCTCCGCTGTCCACTAAGAAAGTGGTATTTAAATTCGAGCATGAGACGTATAGGCGGATGGAAGGTTTAGAGATAGCTACTCCCGCCGTGGTAGCTACTCTCGTTCGTTTTCCCGCCCAAGAGCAAGGATTCTGACATTTACGGGCTTTCTTTCCCCAATTAGTGTGAAAATAACAAAATTCATTTTTGTTTTTAGGGGTAGGACTGCGATGTCTCGAGGAACGTGTGTTTGGGGATGCAGATCGATTCCGATAATTTAAAGTTTGTCTTCTAGGTGAAGGTGAGCGTCCCCGAGGTTGATTATCTGTAAGGCGGTTGAGTTGTTGTTGTAAATTGAGAATTTGTCTTGAAATATTTTCCATGGGGTCATTGACTTTGTTGATAGATGGGGATGTTGCTTCAAAAATACGATCGGCAATTGTTGCTAATTTACTTAGCTCAGTTTCTGTGGATGCAGCCAGTAACTCTCGAATACGTTGGGGTAGATTGTTAAACCAGAGAATTTTCAACAAATTGGTAGGAAAGTCGGCCGAGGCCTCGTACCTTAAAGCATTGAGTATCAGTGAGGGTTTCTGGCCTCCGGCGTGTGCTGATGAGAGGAGGTTGTTTAAACGTTTCGTCTCCGTGTCACCGTATGTAGTGATGAGGCGGTCCTGAAGCTTGGTGTAGGCGTCCGAGTCGGAGGCGGCAAGGTCCGAGACGGTCTTCAGTACTTCCAATGGCAACGAGGCGAGCACTTTGTTGAACTTTGTGGAGTTTGCGGTAATTTGATCGGCCGCGAAAGCTGCATTCACTTGTACGAACCATAAGCTTGAGTCACTGTATGAAAACTCCGGAAGTTTTGTATGAGTTGGTGACACGGAACACGTCGTCTCTGGGGGGGTCGTCATGGTAATTGGAAATTTGTATGCACAATTTTAAGATTACTTTTCGTTATATGAGTTTTTGTTTGGTTGCTAAGTGGGGTCACCAAAAAAGATTTAGTTTTGAATTTTTGTGCGGGAGCTAGTCGCTACGTGCCGTACAATTTCTAACGTCGGGGTTACCAGTTGTTAGGTTCTAGTTTTCCTAACATTAAATTATTCCCTCTATAGGGTACTTATTTTTATTAGTCATAAAATTTTGGTTCTACTGTTTATTCATATATGGCCCCGAGACTTAGTGTCCCATCCAATACATAAACGACAATAGAACAAGAAGGGAGCTTGTATTGATAATTCGCGTAAAGCGAATTATATAGATTTTTATTTACTAAGTTCGTAAAATGGCCCCGGGTTGATACCCATCCAATTTTACGAGTTAGTAGGAGAATCAGGCGCTCAGAATTCGGTGTGTGAGTTTTTGATAACTTATAAAAATGGCCCCGGGTCGAGTGACCTATCTAATTTTTATAAGTTAATGGGAGCTAACCAAATTTTTTGTATTTTATCACGTAATGGCCCCGGGTAGGTTTACCCATCCAATTACGTAGATAAAGATGTGTAGAGTGATTTTTAGTTTGCTGTTGGACGTGATGAAATGGCCCCGAGCGTTAGCCCATCCAATTTCATCAGTTTGAAAGTTTTGAGTTTTTAAGTAAAACGAAAAGGTTTTAGTTTGCTGTTGGACGTGATGAAATGGCCCCGAGCGTTAGCCCATCCAATTTCATCAGTTTGAAAGTTTTGAGTGTTTAAGTAAAACGAAAAGGTTGTTGAATTGAATACACGGAGGTATAAGGAAGTTTACCAAGAGCGATACCCAGGACGAGTGAGACTTAGCGTTGTGGGCATAGCCCTTATAAAGCCCTCCTTCCCTGTCCCTCGCCCATCGGGGCAGGTAGGAAGGTAGTGGCACCATTAACTTGGGTTTTCCCCGTCCTTTGTATTTCTCTTCCTGGTTTCTTTATTCTCTTCACATTCTACTTGTTTACATATGGTGTTGACTTCTGGGAGGTCATAACACATGCCCCCCTAGAATTGGAGATAATAATAGAAAGTGAAAGTACTATAATCCGATATACGCTAAGGTTGAGAGAATATTTTGGTGTAACAAAGGTTGTGCTAATCTTATACCTGAAGAGTGGAATCTTGTGCCAATGTTGTGACGTGATGCGTCTGAACAATGTTAAATGTGATTTCTGTGACGTGAGGCGTCTGAACAATTTAAAGAATTACATCGAGCAACTGTTATATTTTGACTGAGGCGTCTGACTTTTACAAGTGTTTGTGATTTTGACGTGAGGCGTCTGAACATTTCAAGTTGCGTGAGGCGTCTGATTACATACTAAATGGCGGACCTGATATGATATGTACATGGTTCTTATACAATGGTCTAACTATGTTAAATGTACTAATGCAATGGTCTGTTACAATGGTATATGTACACTTATTATGTTATATGTAATAATGCAATGGTTTTTTTACAATGGTCTATGTATACTTACTATGCTATTAGTATAATTAAACATGTTTTATCATTATTATTATTATTATTATTATTTTTAAATATAACTAACTATTATACAATTGCTGGCTGAATTGGCCGTTGTCAGAATCTAATTTCGTTGAGGCCAGATTTCTTCATCCTCTGCAACCTTTTTCTATTTGCGTTGTAGTTGGTTTTAACAGTGGACATCTCCGGGGCTTCCGGGTCGTACTCCTCGTCGAATATTGATGCAATTTGCCGGTTTGTGTTGTGGTATTTCTGGGAGTTGTTTATTTTGTAGGACTCTTCGTCGGAGTTGATCCCTATCATCGATTTTGTGGCGGCGTGCGAGATTATTTCGTCCATAGTTTTCCTTGTTTCCTGCCTCTGGCTGTTTATCAGGCAACGGAGAGACGTGGATCGATGGTGTATTTTGCTGTGTGTGCCTGGTTTCACGGGCGTCGATGGGGTGGTCAGGGATCGGTGTGACTGGGTTGGAGAGTACGTATTTAACGTACTTGTGTTCCATCTGGACGTCACATAGGCTGATTGGGAGCTCTGACATGGTTGAACACTTGAAATTGACTGTGCAGGTACCGCGAAGGTCACGCGCTTAAGTAGCCGTGGGGACCTGCGGGGCTGGGTGGTGGGACTGTTAATTAATGGTTTAGGTACCTGTTTTTGAACGGATGTTGAAGGCCGCGCTTTACTGTGCCTAGTTGTATCGGCCGTATCAAGTGTGTATGCTGGTTTGCATCTGTCAGTGGAAACTACATGTTTTTCACCATTAATTTTTATGGTAATAGTTTTGTCTGATCGTTTTATTACTTCGTGAGGTCCTGTGTAGTGAGATGTCAATGCCGGAGGTTTAACTGGTTTAAGTAGGTATATATGCTTAGATTTTGATAAATCCTGTGGTATGAACACTTTTCCCACATTTTTAATACTGTTTTTAATGTGTGAAGCCGGAGTAGTGTGTTCCTTGGGGCCGGGATTTATGAGATCTGTAGGCAATCGTATGTTTGTTTTGAATAGGCGTTGAGCTGGAGATAGGCCATCATCGAGGTTAGGTATGGCTCTGAGGCCCAATAGGACGGTTGGTAGATTTTGCGCCCATTTGGTAGGCTCAGGGTATGCTGATAGTGCTGACTTCAGTCTACGATGCCAGCGTTCCAGTTTCCCGTTTGATTGTGGATGATAAGCCGTTGTCCTGATATGTTTAATACCGAGTCGTTGTACGAGATCTTGGAATAATGCTGATTCGAACTGTCGGCCCTGATCTGAAGTGATAGTGGCTGGTGCGCCGTATCTAGCAACCCAATTGTGTAGAACAATTTGGGCTACATTTTCGGCCGAAATATTAGACGTTGGTATGCACTCCATCCAAGACCTGTTTCTATCAATCATTGTGACGCAGTATGTGTGTCCATTTGAAGCCGGGAGTGGACCAACGATGTCCACATGTAGATTTTGTAGGGGTAGTGAATCAGGAAAGCTTTGTAACGGAGTTTTGGTGTGTCTTGTTATTCCTTTTTTTAACATCATATCAAATTCCGCCTTCACAGCCCGAAGTTTATTGGTGGGCAATCTACGAGCTTTAGCGTGGGTTGGTGCGCCATGGGTATCAATGTGATGAACAACACCTGGATCGATGTATGAATCAACGAGTTGTTGGGGTGTGCATGAATTGTGCACCGCAGCTGTATGTGCTTGGAAGGATGAACCGCATTCTTGTCGTATGAGGCGTTTGTTCCTAAGATCTGGCAACAAGTTGTAGTGGCATAAGAAGTCTGCACCCAGTATGGCGTGTGAAATGTCAGCTACCGTAAATGTCCACGGGAATTTCTCCTTATCAATTATTAATGTAGTTGATACGGTTCCGTAGGAAGTATGTGGGGTATTATTAGCGGCTACTAGTGATCCTTGTCGTGGTTGTGTTCGTTTGCAAATGGAGTTAGGTATTATTGAAACCTGAGCTCCGCTGTCCACTAAGAAAGTGGTATTTAAATTCGAGCATGAGACGTATAGGCGGATGGAAGGTTTAGAGATAGCTACTCCCGCCGTGGTAGCTACTCTCGTTCGTTTTCCCGCCCAAGAGCAAGGATTCTGACATTTACGGGCTTTCTTTCCCCAATTAGTGTGAAAATAACAAAATTAATTTTTGTTTTTAGGGGTAGGACTGCGATGTCTCGAGGAACGTGTGTTTGGGGATGCAGATCGATTCCGATAATTTAAAGTTTGTCTTCTAGGTGAAGGTGAGCGTCCCCGAGGTTGATTATCCGTAAGGCGGTTGAGTTGTTGTTGTAAATTGAGAATTTGTCTTGAAATATTTTCCATGGGGTCATTGACTTTGTTGATAGATGGGGATGTTGCTTCAAAAATACGATCGGCAATTGTTGCTAATTTACTTAGCTCAGTTTCTGTGGATGCAGCCAGTAACTCTCGAATACGTTGGGGTAGATTGTTAAACCAGAGAATTTTCAACAAATTGGTAGGAAAGTCGGCCGAGGCCTCGTACCTTAAAGCATTGAGTATCAGTGAGGGTTTCTGGCCTCCGGCGTGTGCTGATGAGAGGAGGTTGTTTAAACGTTTCGTCTCCGTGTCACCGTATGTAGTGATGAGGCGGTCCTGAAGCTTGGTGTAGGCGTCCGAGTCGGAGGCGGCAAGGTCCGAGACGGTCTTCAGTACTTCCAATGGCAACGAGGCGAGCACTTTGTTGAACTTTGTGGAGTTTGCGGTAATTTGATCGGCCGCGAAAGCTGCATTCACTTGTACGAACCATAAGCTTGGGTCACTGTATGAAAACTCCGGAAGTTTTGTATGAGTTGGTGACACGGAACACGTCGTCTCTGGGGGGGTCGTCATGGTAATTGGAAATTTGTATGCACAATTTTAAGATTACTTTTCGTTATATGAGTTTTTGTTTGGTTGCTAAGTGGGGTCACCAAAAAAGATTTAGTTTTGAATTTTTGTGCGGGAGCTAGTCGCTACGTGCCGTACAATTTCTAACGTCGGGGTTACCAGTTGTTAGGTTCTAGTTTTCCTAACATTAAATTATTCCCTCTATAGGGTACTTATTTTTATTAGTCATAAAATTTTGGTTCTACTGTTTATTCATATATGGCCCCGAGACTTAGTGTCCCATCCAATACATAAACGACAATAGAACAAGAAGGGAGCTTGTATTGATAATTCGCGTAAAGCGAATTATATAGATTTTTATTTACTAAGTTCGTAAAATGGCCCCGGGTTGATACCCATCCAATTTTACGAGTTAGTAGGAGAATCAGGCGCTCAGAATTCGGTGTGTGAGTTTTTGATAACTTATAAAAATGGCCCCGGGTCGAGTGACCTATCTAATTTTTATAAGTTAATGGGAGCTAACCAAATTTTTTGTATTTTATCACGTAATGGCCCCGGGTAGGTTTACCCATCCAATTACGTAGATAAAGATGTGTAGAGTGATTTTTAGTTTGCTGTTGGACGTGATGAAATGGCCCCGAGCGTTAGCCCATCCAATTTCATCAGTTTGAAAGTTTTGAGTTTTTAAGTAAAACGAAAAGGTTTTAGTTTGCTGTTGGACGTGATGAAATGGCCCCGAGCGTTAGCCCATCCAATTTCATCAGTTTGAAAGTTTTGAGTTTTTAAGTAAAACGAAAAGGTTGTTGAATTGAATACACGGAGGTATAAGGAAGTTTACCAAGAGCGATACCCAGGACGAGTGAGACTTACCGTTGTGGGCATAGCCCTTATAAAGCCCTCCTTCCCTGTCCCTCGCCCATCGGGGCAGGTAGGAAGGTAGTGGCACCATTAACTTGGGTTTTCCCCGTCCTTTGTATTTCTCTTCCTGGTTTCTTTATTCTCTTCACATTCTACTTGTTTACATATGGTGTTGACTTCTGGGAGGTCATAACAGGGTATTTTGTTGGTTACAGTGAATCAGTGAAAGGTTATAGAGTGTGGGTAAATGGTGGAAGTGGTGAAAGTGTAGTGTCAAGTAGAGATGTGATATTCCTTGAAGAAAAAAAATGTGAAAATTTTGAAAGAATTGAAAAAGCAAAAGAAGTGGTGATGAAGTTTTATGAAGAAGGTTCAAGATTTGAAAAAAGTGGTGACAATTTTGAAAGATGGAATGAACCAAGAGTAGACCAATTAAGTGATACTGATCAGGCTGAACAAGAAGGCGATAGAAGAGTCCAGGATGTTCCTCGGTATAATATGAGGAATAGATCAACCATTCAACCTCCCATGAGGTATCCAGGACTAGCTATTGCAGCAACACATAAAGAAGATTTACAAATGTTGGTGAAACATTTAAGTTCCGAATTTAAAATTAAAGTGGCGGAGTTCAAGTTCTATTTGGGGATGGAAGTGTTTGTGGAAGAAGATGGATCAATTTTTGTAAATCAGAAAGGATATGTGGAGAAGATTTTGAAGAAATTCAATATGGAGACATGCAATTCTGTAACTACTCCTGCTGAAAGGGTTGAAACAGGAGGCAAAGAAGCAGTGGGGGTACCGTACAGAGAGGTCGTAGGCAGCTTGTTGTATCTCAGCCTTGTATCTCGACCGGATATCACATATGCAGTAGGGTATCTTAGCCAATTTCTTGAAAAACCAACTTTAATACACTGGAAAGCGACGAAAAGGGTCTTGAGGTATTTACACGGAACTAAGGAATATGGGCTTCTATTCACAGGCAAAAGCTGTGAGAAAATGGATTGTTTCAGTGATGCAGATTATGCTGGCGATGAGAACGATCGGCGATCAGTGTCCGGCTACATTATTCTTCTAGGAGGATGTGCTATTTTGTGGGGTTCATCGAAACAGAAATGTGTGGCTCTTTCTACGACTGAATCCGAGTACATTGCAGCTTGTACTGCTGTGAAGGAAATTCTGTGGTTGAAAACATTGTGGAAAGAACTGAAGTATGAAGAAGGAACATCTCAACCAACATTGTTCATGGACAACCAAAGTGCGATTCGATTGATCAAGAATCCCGAATTTCACAAACGAACCAAGCACGTGGACGTGAGATACCATTTCATTCGGCAGCACTACCAAGAAAAGGCGTTTGATTTGGAATATGTACCAACAGTGGACCAACTAGCGGACATTTTTACAAAACCACTTGGACGAGAGAAGTTTAATCGTCTACGGGGTCTGATTGGGGTATCATACCAGTAGCACTAAGTGGGGGTGTTGAGAGTAGTTGCTACTCGGTATGATTATTCCTACAGGTGTTTATTTGACCATATTAGGTCATGTGTTGTTCGTGTGCAGTACAAATTATATTCCGTGTTGTTCTCTCAAAAATATACAAGTTCATTTTCTAAACCTTCACCAAAGTTCTCTTTCATTCAATTAATCACTGTGCTAAACTCTTTTAAAATACGTCTCTCTCTACATTTACAAAAAGCAGGCTTGACGATAGCTCTTGACCTAAAGCTTACCTAAGTCGGTTCTTAACGACTTTAAGTTTAGAAGAAACTCTCTCACAAGATAATATATATACTACTTGAGTACCAAGGATGGCTAGCACAAATTTACTAACTACGTAAAGATTTAAAGATTTATGTAGATTCGAGATTGTGAAATATCAAAACGCTGCAAATTATTACACAAAAGTTTATTATTTCTGTATCATACAGACCTTCTACGTAGAAAACTGACCGTAATTATTTAGCCTCACTTATAGTATATTTACTAGGTATCGAAACTCGGGGCTTCCAATATTTGGTTCACTCGTTCACTGCATTACAGCTCCAGGACCCCATAATTTTACGCTTTATAGTAAAGTTGACGAAAAAATAAATAAATGGGGCCGTCTAGGGACACCCGAAGGAAGCGAAGCTTTATATCATGAAGCGTAGAACAGAATTATGAGTATTTTCATACTCATAAACAATCTCTTCTAATTGGAATTAATTTCATCACACTCTCTCGCCTTCCCTCCCCTCCCTTATCTCTCCCCTCCCCTCCCTCCGCCTCCCCCACACTCCCTCGCCCTCCCTTCCCGCTCACTCCCTCTCCCCTCCCCTCCCTCCCCTCTCTTTCCTCCGCTCCCCCATACCCCCTCGCCCTCCGTTCCCTCTCACTCCCTCCGCCTCGCCCTCCCACTCTCTCTCTCTCCCGCCCACCCTCTCCCACCCGCAAGGCGTGCGCGCGTTCGTAGGCTAACACTCAAACCACGAAAAAGACACTTTTTCGCCCGTTTTTGGCCCATAGCATCCATGCGAGTAAAGCGATCGAGATGGTTAAACGTTAGGACCAACTAGACCCCAAATGGAGTCTATGTGCGAAAGAACGGGTTTATTAAGTCAATTCTTAGGCCTTTTATGGCCCGGACGGCGAACGGCGGACGGACATTTCAAATTTGGATTCTATGCACCTTGAAACGTAAAGTGACAAAGTTTGAGGGGGGGCTATAAAAATTGTTTGCTACACGATCACATAGGCTTATTATTGAAAATAATAAACCAAAACCACAGAAAAAGCACAAGATAAATAGACCCATAAATTCCCCTGGAGTATTTTCTTCTTCAGAAGCTGGCTCAACTTCGTCATCTTCATCTTTTCTGTTTCTGTTTTCCTCACCCACGATTTGTTTTCCTTCAATTTCATCTTTATTTTATGATTCTGCTGTACTGAGCTGCAAACTGTTTCAATTCAAATAAAAGCCTAATTCTATCATATTTACAAAGTCTTTACAGAGATCTTTGAGAGGGCTTCTGCGGGAAAATCATTTAGCATCAAAATATCATTAAACTTCTCTGGATCCAACCATGAACAATCTTGTAAAATTTAACATTGAAAAAAATATTTCTGTACCTTCGATCAGTTGACAGTCCAAAACCCTCGTCTTTAGATTTTTCTCCAGGCATCATCTTCTTCGTTGAAATTTTTGTATGCTTAAAGTCTAACTCAATAACATTGTTAATTTCGTTATGTTCTAACTTTTCATTGAGGGTATCGGCATTTTTTTTTTTTTTTTGTTTTTGAGTACTGAATACATAATGTATGAGTAATCAATACTATTGAGTAAAATTTTGGGAACCAAACAAATCGGTTTTCCGTCCCGCGCTTCGCACGAAATATCAAATTCCCGTCTCTTAGACGTCCTATTGCATCATTAATATTATGTTTGGAAAAATAAATTGCAGTAGGTAATTCCAGAAAAATAAACGGTGCAGAATTATTGTATACTAGCCGGTTACCCGTGCGTTGCACGGACCCACCTGTACGGGTTAGTCGGTGCAGGGACTGCTGGAATAACCATATCTAGACTGTGTTCGTAACTGCGGAGGCTACATACCAAGTTACAGCATAAAAGTAGCAAATTCAGGCTCGAACTAATCAGGAAAAAGCACATCATTTTAATCGGCTGTTATTGTCCCAAAGAGTCACCCTATAAAATTTTAATTTCCTCTGGTGAACAGTAGAGAATTTAGCTCACTCAGCTGATCAGAAAAGATACCATCATTTCAATCGTCCCTTAAGGACCCACAAAGTCTCCCGGTCAAATTTCAACTTCCATGGGTAAACAGAAGATAATTCAGGTCACTCAGCTGATCATGAAAGAGCCCATCATTTCAATCGTCTCTTAATGTCCCAAAAAGTCACCGTATCAAATTTCAAATTTCTAGGATGAATGGGAGACAAGTTTACCCATGTTTCACTCAGAACACCCCGTCAAGGCTTCTCCACTTGTCACGAATTTCTGCCGCTAACAAACTGCCTCTTAGGAACCATAATAAAAAAAGTTCGGGAACTAAACAAGTCGGTTGCGAAGGGTAACTCCGTTTATGAAGTAGGTTTTGGAGGTTTAGGCCAAGTCTAGGCTGTGCGCCGAAACTTGCTGAAAATTTCACAACCTCTCCCATCACAATCGGTCCAGCCGTTTAGCCGTCTATAGGGAACATACATACGTACATAGAAGATTAGGTTGATAGAATCGAACTTTGAGTTTTATATATAAGGATTACCCAGCAGTCTCAACTACAGCAGCTACAATTCGAATTTCAGCAATAAATTTTCAACTTGAACCTAATTAATTTATCAACCTTGCTTCCCCTCAATATAACCAACTCAACATAACGTGTTACCTTAGTTAGATTACAATTCTGGAATTTGCTGGTAAATCTTCGCCCACTCTCATGAAAATCGGTGCAGCCGTTCGGCCCTGATGCTGGTACAAACAAACAAACACTCAAGGAGACATTAGATTTTATCTTATTAATATATAAAATCCGATTTTATCTTATTAATACCTATATAAAATCCAAAGGAGTAAGTCTAGAGGATTGTAATATAGCCTAAGTTCTATTCGGGAACTTGCTGGTAAATTTGCGCCCACTCTCATGAAAATTGTTGCAGCTGTCGGACCTGATGCTGGTACAAACAAACAAACAAACACACAAACAGACATTGGATTTTATATATCAATAAATATAAAAGCCACAGTTCCTTTGAGCCTGACGGCTAAAATTAAAAAACATGAATATGCTTTAGCCGTACACGACTCACTCCTCGTCGATTCTCTGAACCCGACCCCCCATCGGCCTCTGAACTCTGTTTATCATTCAAAACAAAAAAATGTTTTAGCTCCTCGCTCTCACTTTATTATAGAAATGATCACGACGATTGAGCTCTTGTGAGATGATGATCTCCTAATAGAAACTCGCGAGTGAACATTCACTTTATTATAGAAAGAGGCTAAAGAGGCTACATACGAAATTACAGCTTCCTATAGTGTAAAGTATAGAAATTACCTATTAAAATAATTTAACCACCGCTTCACAAATCTAACCGTTCTCGCAATATTCGGATCACCTGCTATGAATCACATAATCGAAACACCAGCTCAATGAAATCATCAGAAATTAACAAGCGGTTGCAATCATGTTCACAATATCAATAATTCAGAATGATCACCTGTGTGTAAACAATTATTCATATAACCATGCTCATAACTCAGCTTGTTGGCCACGCACTTCGCAGTAGTTAATATAGTATGGTTGGATAAATCGAGAGCTTTCGAACGAATGGTCAACGAATTTTGTGGGATGAAAAACGACGAAGTATCATATCCCTAGCAACGACTCGGTTGTAAGCGGAAATCATCACAATTATTGGCGCTACTTTCGTTGCACTCTCGTGGGACATTTTTCGGTAGTTAGGTCACGGCTAAAGCATATTCATGCTAAAAAAAAACTAACTAGCCGTCCACCCGTGCGCCGCATGGAAAAACGTGTGCCGGGTTAGTCGGTTTCAATTTCAATCGTCTCTTAATGTCCCGAAGAGTTGCCTTTCAAAATTTCGAATTCCTAGGGGGAACTGGGAAGAATATAGCTCACTCAGCTGATCAGGAAAAAGCCCATATTTTTTTTTACACAAACAGGTGACAAAAATGCGACTCCTGTGTTGATAAGGTTATGGAGGTTTGAGGAAGGATAATCCAGGTTATCCTGTGCTAATTAGGTTCCATGCGCGGATCACGTTGCTCTTCCTCATCGGCCGGAGCAGGCTGAGCAAGTTCGGAGCAGTTAAGAGGTAGTGGGCCAGCTCGAACGATTGCAGAGCTGCTACGGAGTAGCCATTTGGGCAGCTCAATCGGCCACCTTCCTCAATGCGCTTGCGCGGGGGAGCTCTAGGCAAGTTCAGTGGACAGCTCGATCAAACCTAAACAGACATTGGATTGTATATATTAATAAGATATCATAAGATAAGATAAGATTCGTATCTCTGCTCGTATTATAAACCAACATTATATCCTTTTTTTTCTATCATAATATTTATGTACCTACCCTATACTGTTATGGATTTATTGGACTGCAGTCCAGAATTGTATTTCGTAGGTAGGTAAGATTAAATTAATTGGATTTTATCCCGTAATCTTGGAATAAATGAATTAGTAAACGTAGGAATTAGAAATAACCTATTTCAAAATGAACAGTTTGTGTAGTTCTGAATTAGGTAAATATTTATTGTGAGGGGAGCTGAATGTTAGTTCGAAAAATGTGGGATACGCTCACTCTTCCTGTATACGGAAGCTTGGATGAAGCCACGGAAGATAAACAGTGCACTCCAGAGGACTGTAATTTCAACCGAATGAATGGAGTAGATGGATGTATATGCGTTGTGACCCCCATTGGTGATACCTATGCATGATCCAGCCACCAGGCAGCGCTAGTGAGAGCGTGATCCCTCCAGGGATGTATTAGGAAGGTTTTCACTGGTAACGATCCTTTTCCGGGCATCCCGACCACTTGAGCCGCTCCGCTGAGCGCCCGCTCACCCAGAAACCTTTGAATAGGCGGTGTAAATCACACAAGTTATTATTATCTATAGCGACCCCTCCCGATATTTATGCCTTTCCGTTCCTCGGAAGGGAACAGTTCCGGATAAATCTTTTAAGAGCGTTTTCCGTTTCCCCTCCGCAATTCCAGTTAATCTCAGCCGGGTTCACCATTGGCCCCAGTATATCCTCAAGGAATCCCTTTTCACAAATTATCTCAGTCGTGTCTTAACACCAACCTAGAAACCCATTTCTTCCACCCCGTATATCTGATACTTTACAGTATTTTCACGTTTATGCTGTTACAGAAAATAGGCTGAAGTTCGTACATTTTTTGGACGACGAGTTTTGCCCGAATCTGACAAGGGTTTCCTTCTGCAGGAACAGAATGCGAACGACTTTGGCACAATGGGCCTGCAGCATCCGTTACTTATATCTCGTAAGTACAAACATCTTAAATTATCATCAATATGTATCAGAACGGGAGAGTTTAATTATATTTTTTATAGAAAAAACATTGAACTGGTTTGCAAGTCATGAACTTATCAGACAGACAGAATGTTACATCTGAGTCAACCTTCAAATAATCATCTGAATCTTTCTGAATAATCATGATTGGACTGAGTCAGAGAAGGGAATTCTTTGCTGCATTCTTTTAGTGTGGAATACTCATTTACTGTTGTCTGAAAGTGAAAAATATTGCAAAATGTTATTACGAAAAAAACGAGAAGAGCATCATATGAAATATATTTGCTATTCAACCTATGCAGCTTAAGTCTTAAATAGAGCGTGTTCCACGTTTCTCGAAAATTGACCGAGGCTCAAGGTGGAAGCCCTCAGCGGGGTCAATTTTTAATCTACCGGAACGATTTGCAAATTAATGCACAGGGTTTATTGACTCTTGTTAATGGATGTGGGTTTTGAACTTTCATTTATTTACTTTATTTGGCAATTGACAGAGAACAGAAAATAAACAAATAATAATACCCCATCAGCTTGTGGAAACTTAGGACATGAGGTAATGTCACGTCAGCATGTTGATGAAAAATCATGTTTTCTCCTCGATATTGATTCGAAATTCTATGAAAACTAAGTTAAAACGCTTGCATACGAGTCTGCAACGCATTGGGACATTTTCATGTGTTTACCTATGAATGGTCAACGTCATTTCTGATGGTCATAATCATCGTTGTGGCCACTTTTTTTTCGTGGGGACAATTTTTTTCGTGACGATTTTTTTGTTATGTGCCATATGAAAGACATGAAAATGTCAAAAACTTCGTATCCAAAGTAAAAAATAAATGTGAGAAAAATCGAAAATTAATTTAGGTAATAATGGAACAAAAATGACACCCAATCACATACTTAGTTAAAGTACAAATTTAAGTTAGTAAATAAAATTAATAAAGACTAATTAATGCACGAAACAACAAACTAGTGTTCACAGATCCCAAGACGAGACACAATAATCTTGATAGGATTACCGGATTATCTTATCAGATATGTTACTCGGATGAAATAAAAATTTTTACCCAGCTCTTAATGTACCTCCTCAAGAACTATCTGGTGATATACAAGGTGTCTAATTAAAAAAAAAAAAAAAATGTATTTTTTACAAATGCCCACAGCACTGTAAGCCGATTCTTAGGGGAAAAGGGGGTGACTCTATGGAGGGGGAATTACCAAATAGTCACGATACCTTGGTAAAACGTGACCACTGAAGGTGGGCACGATCTGGCCACGGTATAGCTGCTTGAGGGGCGGACTATTGAAGGTCTTCGCTAAGTTGCTTACGTGGGACCTACATGTGGTACCGGGTGTGGATGAGTTGAATTGCAAAAAGGTAACGAGCTGTGTTCAACCCACCGTTACCACTGTGCCGAATGAGAAGAACGCTTGGTATATAAGCGTGTTGATATCCCTAATCGAGCTAGAAGTGTTAGTGTCTATTAGGGACCAAAACAAGTTAGTTCGCCGAGTTGAGGAAATTGTTGCATAGATAGCTCCCGCTCAGGTGTCACGAGAAAGAGGGAAGAGACCGGGGCGCTGTAGGCGGGGGCCTTCAGCACTTCGCGATGTTGCGATGAAGCGGAGAGGAGAATCTAGCCCCTGACCGGTATGTCATCATGATACCAGCGCTTCCTAGCGGTTATAATGAGAAACTTCTACCTCCCGCTCCGCATTTCCTACTGTATGGTAAAGTACTGTGATTGTCTCCTTAATCGACAGTTGAGTCGTAGCTCACAGGTTCGGACATCGGTCTAGTAAGACGAAGGTTGTGGGTTCAATTCTTGACAGGTCATAATTTTTTTCTACTCGTACAACTCCCGAAATATACTTCTAAAACGTCATTCTGACCTGCATGTCCAACTAATTTGAACTTTTCACTAAGGGATTGACCACTTGATGTTATGTATTTTCGAGATGCGAGCTCGCGAGCATCCAGATCACCAAACTATACACTTTATTCTTACCTACATGTCCACTAATCTGCATTTTTACTAAGGGATTGACTACTTGATGTTATGTATTTTTGAGATGAGAGCTTGCGAGCATCCAGACCACCAAACTATACACATAGTTCTGATCTACGTCCACTAATCTGCATTTTTACTAATGGATTGACTACTTGATGTTATGTCTTTTTGAGATGCGAGCTTGCGAGCATCCAGACCACCAAACTATACACATCATTCTGATCTACATGCCCAACTAATCTTCATTTTTACTAAGGGATTGACTGGTGCCAGATGACGCGATGGGGATAAAAGTAAATAGTAGAGACATAAGGAGTGATAGATACCGGGAAGAAGAAAGCTCCAGGAAGCGCTGGTATCATGGGACATACCGGTCAGGGGCTAGATTCTCCTTAGCGGAGATTCACAAGTCGGTCAACCTCAACGCTCGGGACCGCATTTCCCAATCGCCAGAAGACTTCAGCTGGCGGTCGATTCTCATTTTCCCGATAACCCAGAGCTCCAACCATCGATAAGCTACGTTTTTGGGAATGCGATTATGTCGATTAACGAAGGAAAGAACCCTTCTCGTTTTTTCCCGTCCTCTGGGGACAGAAGGGTGTGAAATCTCTTCTGTCCGGAAGGACAGAGTAATTACGATGCAGATTGGCCACCACTGAGCTTGAAAATTGATCCTGGTTCTCGGAACGGCCCCAGATCGCTCAGTGGTCTGATGGGAAAAAAAATGGTATGCTGTGAACGTGAGTTAGGAACTGGAAACCCCGGAAAATGTCCGAACGTGGCCCCTCAGTGGAACTCTCACTTTTATTATTAGTATGTTTTATTTTTCTACAAACAATAAACTGACTTTTATTGGTCCCTTTTTGCCAATTCCATTCAACATTTTCCTCCTCTCTCCTTCAAGTACTTTCGTTGCTGCTTCTTACTCCACCAGATGGATTCCACTTACACGAAGGCTCTTTTCCTTCCACTGCTGGGTTATAAAGGTATAATTTATTATTTTCTTCTTCTAAATACTCAACTTTTACGACTATTTTTCTATTTATACACCTATTGACGGGATCAATATTCCCTTTTTATAATAAATAATAAAAATAATTAAATCAAATGTGTTATTTCGGCTAGTAGTAATAGTAAAATTATGATTTACGTACGTTTTGGAGGAATCCGTCGTCACTAGCAAGTCGTGTACCGGGGGTCAGCGCTTTCGATGCAAAGACATCATCACCGTACTGTTTTGACGACCTGATGATGATGTCTTGGCATCTAAAGCGCTTGCCTCCGGCAATCGAATTGCTAGTACCTAACTACGGATTCCTCCAAAAGGTACGTAAATGATGAAAAGAATTTTAAGCAAATACTAGTTTGAACAAAGCAGAAAAAAACACAAAAACAATCACATTTCAAGTGTCACATGTAGCCAAACAACATCTTCAAGATAAAGTTTATGGAATCAATTGAATCGCACCACATATCAACTTGAGGACCGATTAGTTGAATAAGTGAATGATCAGAATGATCTGTCGTGAAATTATCAGGATTGGGGCCGAACAAAAATGATTCCTCCTCCTTCGCCAAGCTTTCAATAAATTTATCATCTTCTTCAGGGCCTAAAAATACAATACAACAGCTACCTTTACACAAACGACGAACTCATAAAAGGTAATAAATTAAAGGCATAAACGCAAAAATAATCCAACAAGAATACTATAGGTAAATCAACTAACTTACTCAGAGGTGAACTACAGTGTGAAAATCACACCACTCAGCGACCAACTCAGTAAATTATACGTCAGGTTGCAAACAGGTACTAAAATAGAAACAGGTACACAAATCAACAACTTCATATCAAGGGATGCTAATACCAATAAGGGAACAAACATAACAACAACCAACCTACACTCACCAACTCAATGAAGAAACTAAAAACCAGTCTATTGCAAATTTAAAAAAGAAGAAGAAGAAAATAACATCAGGCAGTCACAAAATTATACTAATAATTCGATTTTCTTAAATAGCATCAAAATTAAACAAGGCAACAACATTCATTAGAACAACACTGATAAGAATGATAAGAGATCCTCTCTTCCTCTTCATCAACAATCATGATAAGATCCATGGAACAAAATCACATGGATAAATAATAAATTGGTCTTCTAAAATCAATATGATCAACAATACAACAAACTATAAATATATATAAACTTTCAAAACTTTCTTCATCAACAATCATGACAAGATCCATGGAACAGAATCACATGGATAAATAATAAATTAGTCTTCTAAAATCAATATGATCAACAATTCAACAAACTATAAATGTATATAAACTTTCAAAACTTAACAATAATAGTATTAATATATACGTATATATATCACAGATTAGTTGGTAGGTTGATAACTAATGACTAGCCCTACACTTTTGTACCTCAGCCAAAATCCCCGAATACACAGAACTGAGTCCGTAAGTATCTGTTCTCTTATTACAAGTCATGTGAATATAAGCCATTTCCTTGAATAATCTTCGGCTGAATACTGGTTCTTGATCCAAGATCTCAATCCCATCAAAATCAAACTCGTGTCTCATATTCTCTGCATGCGCAGCCAATGCACACACATCAAGTCCTCCAGCATCATAAGCTCATTTCAGTGGCATACTTGTAAGCGCAAGAATACAGATTTTTCTTTTATATCTATTAGGTATATAAATACTTTTTTTCTTATTCAATTTTAGAGTGGAGGATGAACTTTAGAACGGGGCGTCCTGGGTGTGGTGAAGTATAATTTATCGCAGTTCGGGGTATCACTCTAATCATAGTGAGCTATGTAGCTAACTTTGATCCCATTCAAATCGAACTGCCAAACGTTAGAACGCCCTTTGAGTGCGGCACCTATATAGTAAAATTACCGATGGAGAACCACTGTTAGGTGAGAATAGAGAATTTAGGCTATTGGGTTCGTATCTATTGCCGACCATACATCCCCTTCCCGAGCCTATGGTGCGACGTGAGGAGACGAGAGAGCTGGAGCTTGACGCTTCGAACCCACCAAAAAAGTGACTGCTGGCACCTTGGTACGCCTACGACCTAATAATTATGTTACCATCCTATCTAAGATGACTGGCAAATTTTATGCGAAAAAAAAAAAAGAAAAAAAAAAGGAATATACGTCTAGTTTGATAGTAAAAATATCGATTAACCCGTTCGTTTGAGCCTTTTATCAATTACAGTCCACTACAATCGAAATTCGCCATCATAAAATCTGAAGTTATTGTCCAGTTTTGGTACAACCTTGGAGTCTGTAACAACCACTGTGATCAACTAAAAACTCTGTACAAATAATTGGATCAGCGATTCAACCAAAATGCAGTGAAGCGTATCAGGGTACTCAGGTAGTCTCTTATACAATACGTCATATAAAAGGATATACTGAGAGGATCAGTTCAGTAACTGCTCAACGAGTTCAGATGATGGATTGATTATTCGAGGAAACTGTCGTGGAACTAGTAAGACGGTAGTTTCCTTGTTGCGCTCCTTTCTCCTATTTATTTTCTTACCTACCTATTTTTTCTTATTTATTTTTCTGTTTCAAGTTTATTTGAATGAGAACTCAATTATTTTCCATACGATGTTTTCTCATCTATTTTTCTTGACTATTAATTTGCAAATTAAACATTTAGGGTTTCAAAAATAAAACACACGGGACTTTTGGGATGAAGTTGAAGTAACCAAATAACCTAATTTAATGTTCAAATTGGAATTGATATAAATTAAAATGAATAAATAATCAAACTAATAATTCGGCGTTCGCGACATCTCCTCGTCCTCTTATATATATAGCATTTGCCGATTTAATTAAACCTTTTACCAAATGAATCAAACCTTTTGCCAAATGTGTTAAACCTTTTTCCAAAATAATTCACCCTTTTTCCAAAATAATTAAATCTTTTCCCAGTACAATTATACTTTTTTCCAAAATAATTGAACCTTTTCCCGAAACAATTAAACCTCTTGCGAGAAAGTATGACGTATGTACAGATACGAATTTCGAAAAAGTTCAATAGATTAGGAACTACAAAAAAACTTGAAACGAGGTGTGCAATCTATGGTTCAATGAATAATGCACCAAATTTCTACCCCCCCCCCCCCCCCCCCCACAATCTGTTGGCTAACATTTCAAGGTACGTAGATTCCAAAAATCTAATTAAGAACTTTCCAAGATTTTTGGAATCTACGTACCTTGAAATGTTAGCCAACAAATTGTTGGGGGGGGGGGGGGGGGGGTAGAAATTTGGTGCATTATTCATTGAACCATAGATTGCACACCTCGTTTCAAGTTTTTTTGTAGTTCCTAATCTATTGAACTTTTTCGAAATTTGTATCTGTACATACGTCATACTTTCTCGCAAGAGGTTTAATTGTTTCGGGAAAAGGTTCAATTATTTTGGAAAAAAGTGTAATTGTACTGGGAAAAGGTTTAATTATTTTGGGAAAAGGGTGAATTATTTTGGAAAACGGTTTAACTCATTTGGCAAAAGGTTTGATTCATTTGGTAAAAGGTTTAATTAAATCGGCAAATGCTATATACTAGTTTGCATGGTGACGATAATTCTACTTCAAGTCGGAAGGGTGGAGGAGTCAACACAAAAAGCTGCATGTACATCAGGGGCAAGAAATAATTAGATATTAAATCTCGAAAAATTCCGCTAAATAATGTCCTGAAAATTGCTTTGGTGTTGGTCTGTGGTTTGGTATTCAAAAAGTGGAAGGTGAGAGGCTATTGAAGAAGTATCACTTTTTTTGGTGGGAGATGTTTGAAAATGGAGTTTACAGGTCCCGTGCGGAAACTTTACCAGTTTCCACCATAGCAATGTTGAACTTCTCAGTGCTGGAAATATCATTAGAAAATCCTACTTTGGATTGAAGACTATCCCAGAATGGTCTTTTCAAAACATTACAGAGTGGGTTTCATTCTAGTATTCTATCTTCGCAAGTTATTAGTAGGCTTTGAAACTCTAACTCTTCAGCCACGATTTCATGCCCCCATTTCGTCATGGGGTGTCGGGGGCATGGGGAACTGCAGGGTTGAATCGTTAAAATTTTTCTCCAGAGGTGCATCACTCGTTGTCTCTAGTGTGTTGGACCTTCCAGAAACCCGGAAGTAGATAGACGAACGTAATACATTTGAGACTTATATCATCCTAAAGCTCTTTCCCTTCTTTCCGGCTCAACATGAGAAATCCCACTGCACCCCGGCAAGCCGAGAGTCCCGTGACTCCCCACCGCCACTGCACCATATCTCATATAACCTATTATAGAGCCCATAAAAAACTCCAAAAAGGCAAAGGAAAAAAAAATCCTTCACAGGGATCGTACAAGTTGTGCAGCGGAAAACGGAAGAAGACACCACCCCATACAGCCGTAGACCTCTCATATATCTCGGAATACCCGCGTAATCTGAAGGCGTTACCCCCACCCCGTTCACCCAACATCCCTCTCTCTTACTGTTCCTAATCCCACAAACTTCCTTCCAGCCCATTTTCGAGGCATTTCTCTTTCTCTAGGTGCCCCGGGATTCTTTCTTTCCTTTTTACCCTTCTTCTCCACTCATTTTATTTATTTTCTTTTATTAAATTGCGTGCAGCGACTCCGCCTACGCCCGTTCCTCAGAAAACGATGAGAGGCCCGCATTTATAACGTGACGTAGAACGTTCCTGAATGAAGACGTCGTTCCCTTTCCATGCGACGGAGTTTGTGAGGCGACTTGGGAAGATGGAATCGCAGCGCCAGTGTTTGAGTAACAGGAGATATTACACTGAAGAATATTAGATCTGAATAATGGAGAAGACGACGAAAAATTGAGTCTCCAAGCCCAAGCTACATCACTGTGGGGAGAAAACGTGGATGTCCCATGAAAACAGTCAGAAATAATTCTGTATTGCAGGGTTGAGATCAACAGGAGCGCGCCACAACATGAATGCTTTAATTTGAGTTCACGGTTTCATATTTTATTTTGCTGCGTGATTGCTTTTGTTCATCATTTTCAATAATGATTCTTTGTGTCCGACCAAGAAAAAAATTTCTCAAAATTAGTTAGTTTACGTTTCAAAATAAGTTTAAAAAACTCCAACAGATCATCATTTTGGCTGGGGAATGGTGTTATTAAATTCAGAAAGAAAAAATTGATTAGAAAAGGGAGGAAAATTTTTCCATTCATGCAGCAATACCATTTTGACCGAATCCTCTAAATTCCCAAAACATCAAAATAATTTTTTTAAATGGCAAAACTACAAATTTTATTATAAAACCTTGATTGGATCATTCTAATTTTTTCAAATATGCACAAAAATGTGCAAAACTGTGTAAACTTATGTGCTAAAAATTCATTATGATCTTATTTATGGCCCAGGTAATTAATTCATTTTGCGTAAAAGTTCACAAAAAATGAACAATTTTTGGTTAGTTTTTGCCATTTTTGGCGATTTTTTTTTCATCTATAAGTGTCAAAGTCCCCTTCGATTTTCCATTTAAATGAATATAAAGACCGCTTCGCAGGTTCCGGAAGCTGAAAAGTTTACTGCAGGTTCGCCAATTTGTATACATCAACTTATATACATCCGTAGACCAACGCTTTGTAAACTTTTTTTTCGGACCCAAGATGTGTGAAAAACCATGATTTAATTACATAGTTTTTATAAAAGCATGAAGAAATCGTTTTACGTTTTTTTATTTCCCAAATAAAAAAATATGTTTAAAACTATCAAATGTTTTTTGAATATAAAAATATCTTGCAAATTTTAAATTCATTTTCGGGGACCGAAAACACAGTAGAAGAATTGAAAGCAGCAAATTTTTAGCAAAGCAATTAAGAAAAGCGAACTTTAAGTAGATTTTAGGTCTACCAAATTTTATTTCAAATTGGTCTGGAATTAGATACCCCATGCTTAGATATTTGAAAAAAAGAAGATAGTTATTTATAGCGTTTTTTTCTACCTAGGCCTTTCTGTGCGCCGTCCGAAGCTTTTATTCCAACACTATTGGACCAAATTTTATGAAATTTGGCTCAAAATCATACATCGGCCGGGGATGACCAGTAACATCGTGATCGATTTTGATCAACCCTAGAGGGTAGAAATCAAGGGCTGAATTATTTAAAAATCGAGACCTCGAAAACTCTTAGGCCGTGTCCTACGTGGACGACCAAAGCGCGCGAGCGAGCGACCCGCGCGTGCGAGCGAGCGACCAGCTGATTTCAAACAAGGTAAAACAAACGAAGTGTCCTACGTGCCACCGCCCGACGCCGCGATTCGCGATGAGGTCGCACGCTCGGGTTTGATTTTCAAACCGGTTTGATTTTGGTCGCGCGCTCGCCTGGTCGCGCTGCCGGGAGGTTACATTTTTGTGTTCAAATTATTGTTTGTGTTCCCGTATTCCTCTCATTTTCCTCCCTGGAAATGGCTGGGACAGTGAGACAAGAAGACGAAGACACATTTGTTTTTTTAATCGCTTCTCCCATACTTCAAAAAGCTGGGGGAAAAGTTTGAATGATTCCAAAGTATTTTGATAAGGGAGCTTTCTCGAAAAGACGATTAATAAACTAAATTAAAAATAAAACGTTTTATAATTTATTACGTGCGTACTTATTTATTTATTTACGGGCTAGTTAGCCCAATATACAAAAAGGAAACTATTCATGGAAAATACAGATAAAATGAAAATATAAATTTATACAGAGTAGAAAAAAAAATTAAATCAATTCACAAAAGATAATAATAGTACCTTTTACTAGGCTGGATTTCAATTATTCTCAGCTGTTACTAAATTATAATGTCTAGCCATACGATAAAGGGGGTTATTTAACAAATAATTAAACGGGACAAAAGGGACGGAAAATAAATCATTACTTCTAGCCTTGTACTTGCCTGATTGTCTACATCAATCTTTCCTCAGTTCCTACGGGCCTTTGAAAATTGGTAACTTGATGATTAAATTCTCCTTCAATATGTTCAACAATATAATCGAAGGTGGATATTTTCATCCTGGAGTAAGCAAAAAAGGCCGCCCCGTCCTTCCTGAGTTGCGGGAACAAATTGTGTAACTCACCGTATTATTCCCTCATTGAATAAATATTCGAAACTGGCTTCCGTCTCGACGAATTCTTTTTCGCCAAGTAATAAAGCATTGCTGCATTGTTTAAAAGAAATAAGTCGTTCATAATATCGCAAAAATAGAAAAAATTTTTACACTTAGCACGAAGCACAGGTTAACCTCGCAAGGATTCTAGACGCGTACTGTGGACGCCCACTGTGGACACACTCGCGGCGCGCGCGAGCGACTTGAGGTCGCTCGCACGCGCAGGTCGCTCGCTCGCGCTCGTTGGTCGTCCACGTAGGACACGGTGTTAAGGTAACATTAATGTTTTTTGGATCTCATGAATAAACATCATCCCGAAGAATCGGATGAAACCAACCGGGTCGCTGTTCGTACCTGAATCCATTTGCTCTCCCTAAGGGAAGCATTGGCAGCAAAAAAATAAATAAAATAAGATAAAAATAAGTAAATAAAAAATAATAATATTAATATTGATAAAAAATAAAAAAACAATAATAATAATCAACAACGTGGGAGCTAGACAGAGCTTCAGGAGTGAAATGCTGGAACTCTGTGGAGCTGCCCAGTATCACTTAATTTATAAAACTTTGCGACATGATGTGAAATATTATATTACAGAGACCACCCCCCTTGAGGATGCCACTCTTATATTCAAATGCAGATGCGAGCTTTCAGCTTAACTACCAGCCGTGGATGGTTGACAGAGTGTACCTCTGTTCACTATGCAACATGAACTGCATTGATGATATTTTCCGCTTTATTGCCAATTTTATCGTACTTCCGTATCAAACATTTTGGTCAGGGGACTCTTTCTGAGACGGTCTTTAGGGAGTATCTCAATGGCAAGTGTTAGGCGTCTCTTTGTTGTTACATTAGAGAGGCCTGGTCTTACCGTCATTTGCTGGTTGCAGAATTTAACTATAACCACGAATCATGAGCCCTGAGGTGAAAAATAATAATAATCAGACTAATGAATACAGTAATGAATATGTACAGGTAAACAAAAATGAAGATGACAGAGTTTCCTAGCATGTTTATTTAAATTGATGAACGAAATCTGATTTGTGTTTAACGTAATTATTTCGATGTACCTGACATAATGTGTTGTATTTAAATGAGTTGTGGTGAGTGTGTATTGTATTTAAATGAGTGTAGGATCGCTATGTTTTATATTATGCTTCTTTGTATCAAATAGTCTTCTTACCCTTACGAACTCTGTCCCAATCAAATCGAAAGTTTAACAAAACACAATGTGATACCCACTAATAAATCATTTTAATAATATTTACTAATATAGAATAACCTATGTATGGCCATTCATGCTACTATTGCCAACTTTTAGCACTATTAACGTTTTTATTGACTCTTATACGTCATAAGAGCAAACTAGAATGTAATAATATTAACAATCACAAGCCATGTTATTTGTTAAACAATTTCATAAATAAACCATCTCTCTCTCTCTCTCTCTCTCTCTCTCTCTCTCTCTCTCTCTCTCTCTCTCTCTCTCATGGGAGTTAGGCGGCGACGCTCGTATCAGCTGATATAATTCCAATGGAATTTTCGCTTCACAATACCGGGTTTATTACAACTTTTATGACCTGAAGAAGGAATACCCACTGAAGCATAATCAGGAGATTTATTCTATCTAAATAATTTCTATCCGGTGAATCAGCTGATATTAAATACCTACTAGGAAAGTGTAGGTGTGTTATTTAATTTACTTAATTTCTACTCGCTAGTCGTCTACACCTATGCAGATATATTTATTTACCTGTTAATTGTATAATAGCCTTCTTGTAATACGTACTATGATATACAAGCGCTCTGTATAGAAGGGCTGTCAAAAATTCAAACACCAACATAATAAGCATTTGTGTAATGATTTGCACAGTTTTTTACATGCATATGGCTCAGAGTGTGGAAAATGATTTCGTAAGGACACGAAGGGTTTGGCAAGGCAACTGATAAACAACGTTGTTGCTGGGTACAATTAGTTTGGGTAAGCATCAGTTGGAGTAGTCGCATTTAGTAGTTAATAGTCTTTAGTGAGCCTCTGAGTAAGCCTTAGTTGTTATAAGGATTAGCGCTGTTTCTTCTTATTATTTATTCTAGTTATATGTACTATTTGATTTATTCTTGTTTGTTTTTGTTCTGGTTAATAAATAAGGTGTTGTTCATTGACTGAGCTTGCTGAATTACGTATTATAGTTCCTGAAGAAGATGATAAATTTATCGAAAGTTGGCGAAGGAGGAGGTGGAAACAGATTTTCCTAAGTTTTGGCTTCCTCCCCCATGTTGACCCAGAGGGTGGAAATCGGTCGGGACGAGTGCTCTAAACAAGACGGAATTTCTGCTTTGTAAGCGGATTTTCCGTCTTTCATACTGAAAACGTATACCTGCTATATTGGTTGCAATTTTCTCCTGAGTGATCAGCGCCTTTTCTGAACCGTTAATAATTTTATAACCACCAGGGTCAAGAGGGAACTCGTTCAACGCTGTCGAATCTCGATCCGTCAATCCATTTATCAAACAAAGTCGAAAGTAGCATAATGGGGATTTTTCCGATGAAAGATTTTCGGTGCTGTTTCTCAATGATGGGATCTTCTCGCTCTTTGACTATATGTAGTCTGCATAAAGTGGTGCAGGGAAGGTCAAGTTTCTCAGGCGGGCATCGTTCGGCCTAATGGGAAAGGGAGATCCATCTTTCTCCCAGTGTGTCGGTTTGGATAAATAAATCTGAACGAATTTTAATATAGATATTTTGGAAGGTTTTCGGCTTTGGTCGAAGTGTGCTGACTTCCTGCTTGCAAATTGATTTTGTTGACTCTTCAACGATTCTCTGAAGAGAAATCTGGATGAATGAATCCAAGTGTTGACGGACGAGACCTTTCTCGTCAAAATAAGCGTTGATAACAATACAACAAGCCTCCTGTCACGGGTCGGACGATATCTCTTCCGCCTCATTCACTTCATACACATCTTCTTCCAATTCATATATGACGACTGGGTGATCTCACTTCCAAAGGCCTGGTACGAATTTAAAGTCCAAAATGATAGTGGATGATATCACTACAAAATATTTTTCTGTTAGTATTGGAGGTGAGGGTCCACTTCGAATTACGGAATGAAGAGGAAATAATAAATATTAGCTGAAGGCTATTTTCAACTTCTGGTCCCTATGTAGATCCGATGATACATTTAAAAGTCGAAACCAGTTGCTCGGAGTTCCCGTTTCTCATGATAACCGTGTTGAGACCCACCATACGCCACAGGCACCTATTTAACACAGTTTAACCAACGTATATTGCGTAGGAATCACCACAAAATATCCGAACTAAATCACTCGCGACGAAGTTGTGGAAACCCATTACAAAACGGAAGTTAGTGAAAAACGTTGTCTATTTCCACGAAAAATAAAGAGTCACAATGTTAATTCGATTTTGACGGTTAGGCCATCATCAGTAACAAACAATAGCAAACGTTATTGTTTGTTGCTGATGATGGCTAACCGTCGAAATCGATTTAACATTGTAACTCTTTATTTGTCGTGGAAATAGACAACGTTTTTCACTAACTTCCGTTTTACAAAATATCCGTCCAGTGGGAACTAAGGACTCGTTCATACCAGGTGATCTCTGACAGTGCCTACATAAATACCCCCCCCTCTATCGCAATACATTATATGATCGTAAACAAAAATCGGGTCATCGCTTGATCGCATTTTATGAAACTCATTTTTTTTTTATAACAAATTGTCCCGTTTCGGGCTAAATTACCCGAAGTAGGTACATAATAATCGTACACTACAACAACGATCGAAGAGCTGAACGTACAAAAATGTTTTTGAGTTGGTCTCGTTTGTATCGTTTTGCAAATCTACATAGGGTAGTGGCAGTTTTGTTACGTTCGAATAGAGAATAACAAAGTTGGCGAATCGTCATTTTCGTAGAATTTGGAATTTTTCTTAATCAATCATAAAGTAAACATAGCAACCGGGCAATTTTCTGTGCTGCGGGTGGAAAGACGTTACTACGGAAGGCCCCGTTCACGATGACAGTGTAGAGTTGGGCGATTTTAAACAGCCTACAGTGGTTATTGGAAAACGCTGACCAGTTTGCGAACCCGCTCCGAAATTGGTTCAGCCGTTAAGCCTTGATATTGGCAGATACATACATAGATACATTCTTTCTTTATTAATAGGTATATAATTGATAATAGACTAGCAGAAAAGCCCATTGTTTAAAATATAACGGACACTAGAATGAGTACACTCTAATAGAAAATGCCATTTCTCGAATCCAGCGATAAGTTAGACTTCCTCTTCCTCAGCATCATGCTCCTCCTGCACTATTCACCCTAATACAAATATTTTCACTCTATCCATACACTATTCGCGCACTGCCAACCAAAATAAATAATGTTAGAAATTTCCTGCACCCAAAAATCGACACCAATTTTTTTTAATCCCTACCTTTTTGTATAACAGTATTAAACATTATTCGAGGCCTTTTCTACTACTAAAAAGGCTCAATCAAACGAGATATCTTCCTATGCTGAAATTTGTCAATTGGCTGTCAACAAAGAGCCAAGAAACTACTATGTTTGTGATGAAAGATTCCTCTTTTGTGTGTGGCAAATAGTAAGGCGTTCTGAATATCAATTTTTAAAGATCCAACTTTGCCAACTACAACTGAATGGCTCAACCCAACAAAATCGTTTTGGTATATTTGGATTTTTAATAGTAAGTTCTACCTTACCTATCCAATCTCAACCCATTTGACGTGTAAAATATTTCAGCATATCGGGGTTTTTCTTACAACCTAGTTTACCGGGGCAACATCGTTAGGGAAGTCCGATCTGTTGACGAAGCAAAAGGTTTGGAGGTGTTCACAGTGCCCTAAATGTTAATCCGGAACTTTACAATAATTTTGCAAAAGCCCGCATCAAAATCGGTCAAGCCGTTCGGGCGTGAATCGACCTTATACTGGCAGATTGACATACTTCTCTCTTTTATATAGGAGGGCTTCCTATGTACAGCAGGCGCTTACAATGTACCTACATATGTATGCGGCTCCTATGTATGCAACAAGCAAATATTAGAAGCGATTTGTTTAGAATGATTCTCATTGTTTCTACAATCGTGTCAGTCGATCTTAGGTGCCCAGCAAGCCAAGGACGAATTCAGTATGAACGCTGCATGAGCGGAGGCACGAGCTTCAGGAAAGAATGGATATCTGAACACCAAAACACCCCAACATTTTCTGGATGGTGAATTGTACTATCCAAAGTTCAAAACTGATTATTCTGATTATTTTGTGTGCTCACGCTTGAAGTCACCCTTATCCCCGGGCCATGATAGCACGCTCTCCTTTTGGGTTTTCATCTACATATAAAGTTGCATACCTAAGTGATATTAGTTATTTTGTTGTATTGGTCCGTCGTTGAAATTGATGACATTTGAGCTATAAAACTTCTCGTAAGCACCCTAATAAAGGCGTTAAAGCGGTTCTTTTCCTCGGTCCCAGAGTTGTTAACTACTTGAATTAAGTGGAAACTTGTGGGTCTCTCAGCGGAGAACCGGTGAAGCAGCACCCGAGTTTCGGGGTTTTCGAGCCAAGTGGCAGAGTTCCAGCCAGCTCTTCTTCCCTCTTTCGCGCGTTTTCTATTTCAAAGTAGTATGCGGATTTATACCTTCCTTCCCCTTATCACAAATTGATATCTGGAAGTTCTCCATTAATTATGAACAAATTATAGTAATAAAGAAGGGTTCAAATTATGACTCCCCTTGAGAGCGAGACGCTTCAAAAGAAGATGCCGATTTGATATGATCATGCTCCGGACATAGTCTTAAAGTTGTATTTTAACTACATTACTACACTGAAATCGTAGATACATATTGGTAAGTGATGGATGCATTACAGGGACGTCCCAATGAATGGATTTTATATAATTTTGGCGAGAGTTAAAATGAGAGGGGTAAAAAAAACGATGCAAATTCTTACACAATGGTTTATTATTTTTCTGTTAAAACCCTTCAACACAGATAATTGGTCAATAATTATTAAGGCCCGTAAGTAATATATGATCAAAACATGGCGCCAGGGTTCGAAATTGGGTTATATTTATTTTTTGGAATCGCTCAATATCTCATTTTGAGTGTTATTTTTCCAACGAAATCGCTTCATATTTGATTTTGGGTTTTATTTTTCCGCACGCTGGTATTAGTTAGCGAATTTTCGTATAGAATGAAGCTAATTCATTGGCTTCGAAAATTTTAAAATCGAAATTCTTGAAAATTTACTTCATTGAGATCCGTTTTGAGACATTATGAAACGGATCCCAGAGTTTAACATTTTTTCATAAGTATATATATACCTATATATATATATATATATATATATATATATATATATATATATATAGGTTTTTTTTCATAAGTATATATAGCATTTCCCAATTGAGTTAAACTTTTTCCATTTAGGTTTAGTCCTTTTCCATTTAGGTTTAGTCCTTTTTCATTTTGGTTTAAACCTTTTCCATTTAGGTTTAGACCTTTTCCATTTAGATTTAAACCTTTTCCATTTAGATTAAACCATTTCCACTTAGATTTAAACCTTTTCCATTTGGATTTAAACCTTTTCCATTTGGATTTAAACTCAGGAAATTATCGTGGAGTTAGAGGTAAAAGTACCCAAGCCACAAATTCAACACGTGGGAAAATCAAATGCAGAATATTATGATTATTTAACTGTTGTTATTATTGGTGATCAATATCATAAACTATGTATCCAACCTAAGAAAATAATCATATTTACCAAACTAACTTTTGAAATTTTAATTTGATTTTTGCACAATATGAATTTACCTCTTCGGTACTTTTACCTCTAACCCGACGTTATTATGCCACAACTTGAAAATTAAATCATGCAAGTGTTTTTTTATGCACAGAAATGTAATATAATATAATAATGAACAAATATTTTTTGAACACAAGAATTTCTCATGAACGGAAGTTATAAATTAAGTTGAAACTATCCGTTTCCTTTTTTTTTTACTTCTAGCCTAATGAAATTTTAGTAGATAGGCACTTACTTACTATGATGGAGCTAACTACTGACGTTTTGATGGAGTTTAAATCCAAATGGAAAAGGTTTATATCTAAATGGAAAAGGTTTAAATCTAAATGGAAAAGGTTTAAATCTAAATGAAAAAGGTCTAAATCCAAATGGAAAAGGTTTAAATCTAAATGGAAAAGGTCTAAACCTAAGTGGAAAAGGTTTAAACCTAAATGGAAAAGAACTAAACCTAAATGGAAAAAGTTTAACTCAATTCGGAAATGCTATATATGGGGAATTGACCCCATTGACTTTACAATAATTCAGGACACCTTCTTATAGAAGTTAATTTCATATTTTCTTGGCTCCATTAATTTCAAGCTTTAGCTGTGTTTGTCTAAAATCCTGGAGGATCCTACTAAATCTTAATAATGCGGGATTTACTAAAATACGATCCCTGCAAGATTAAGCTTGAATCTCCCAACCACCGTCACTACCAATCTCATCCATTCTACGTAACACCCCCTCCATTCTTCATTTCTTACAGTTTAGGATCTCTCTCTCTCTCTCTCTCTCTCTCTCTCTCTCTCTCACCCTTTCTTTCTCTGAATCCCTCTTTCCTTCATAATTTTTCCAAGTCACTATCATCTGAATCTTTTCAGGAACTTGGTGTCAAACCGAGTGTTAATGTTACTCTGTACGCCAAGCCTTGTATGCAGACGAAACTATGGGATCGTACGCAGTCCGATTTCGAAGAAATGCTCATCGTTTTCACCGATAGTGGAAAGTTTTTTTTTTTCCCCACAAATTTTACCGTTGTTTTGCTGGAAGTAACCTCTGTATAAGCACAAACTTTTAAATTTCCTGGCATTGAGAGGATTTTATTTTCTTCTGAGAAAGGGAAATTCTATCTATTTTTATTTCAGTAATTATGAGCCAATCAGATACACTGATTGGGAGGTGAGGGGAGGAAAATTACATTGGCTGTTCCTCAAGGTTTATTCTGCTCATTTGAGTACTTTTGCTTTACAGCATCTTCGGGAACCTACAAATAAACATCAGGAGTACTATGGTATTTTTAGAGGAATATTCTATCACTTATAGGTACCAAACAACAAGTAAGACAAATGTTTAGATTAGTTTGAATAATAGATTAGTTAGCTTAATGTATTGTTATAGTTATTATATAGTTTAGTTATTCAAGGGTATTCTTACTCACGTATCTAGTTATGAAACATGTAGTTTATGCAATTGCATTCACAGAATATTATATTGGTTTGGAGACCTCCTGTAATTGAGACAACATTATGGGTGATGAAAAACGCATGAGTTTACTATTTATGCGCCTAAGTAATCATTGGGTATTGATACTTAACAGGTCTGTTTGGGACTCTATGTGGGAGGGCTTCCTATTTTACGAGTAGTTGAAGATGAGTTGGTTTTTTATTGTGGATTATATTACAGTGCATAGCTAAAGAGAATTACCTATAAGATTCAGTTAAAATATGTTTTTTTTTTTTTTTTTTTTTTTTTTTTTAAGGATTACGTTGGAAGTTGAGTAGTTGAGTCAAAAAGTATGGTTGGTTTATGGATACGAAATAGGTGGTAGTGGTTCAGATGCTAGTCATGATTATGTTGATAGGGTCGGTATTATTCTAGGGTATTATTTATTGGTTACGTTTCATTTTAAAGTAATTGGGGTATTACAAGGTATGCTATATTATTAGTGAGATGCTACGTTATGATAAAGATATGGTGTGATGGTGTACATGCTGGAGTTTCCAGGGTTTTCCTGGAAGGGATCTGTGACGATTAATATTTTTTGTAGTCGGGATAATTTTCTTAAATAGGGGGTCGAATTGTGAAGCGAAAGCAGTCGGACGAGCAGAATAAACTTTGAAAAACAGCCAATATAATCCCCGCCCATCCCCCACCCCCTCCCTCCCAACTAACCTATTTTATTTCATTCGATTCCCAGAAAGACCTCTAAGAGAGCTCTCGAAAATGCTTCAGCATCACAGGTATCAGTTGATCGAAGTGGAAAATCATCGGTGAAAAGAAAACAGAATAACGTCGTAGGGAAAAGACCTCACCCTCGCCCCCACATGTGGGTGTTCGGACCTCAGCATCGACTACATAAATATTACGTCAATTCATTTGTTTTCTTTATGTTCATTGGCCAAATCTCCAAGAGTTTTGAACTAAAAATTTGCAGTGGGGGATTATCAAGAAAGTAAAATCAGTTTCTGAGATAAAAAATCCCAACAAACGAAAATTGTTCATTGAGTTTGGATTGTTAGGAACCTTCCTCCGTAAAGTTCACACGTAGATGAGAGATTAGAAACTCAATTGGGACCCTCCTTGGAACCTGCAGTCACGACAAAGATGCTTGGAAACGGATAACTTAATCGGAAGCAGGGAAGCCAGGTCGAAAGAAAGTACGAATTACGGAAGTATCGTCGATCGGCGGAACTGAAAAAAAAAAAAAAAAACTGCTGCTTTCTCGAGCAATTTTCAATGAATGGTCGTAGGTGATTTATTATGGGGGGTTTTGGATGTTCAGAAACAAATCATGGTCACCAATCACAACACATTCGCTTGTCCGCCTTTAGGAATCTTCACTGAACGAAAATTCCGGCTTGTACGTTTCAAGTATATTCTACTAGCATTGTATTTATTTTAAACGTGTCACCAATGGTGATTTGCAACCTTATAAGATTCTGTGCTTTTGAATACCCTCTACTGCGAATTTTCTGCTCGGTTCACTGTTTAATTGCTATTGATAATATCAGAAAATTATGAGATTGTCTTGCATACGGTGGTCAGTACTTTAGGGGTCGATTGCAGAGCTCGTTTCATTCGAAAGTTTCTCGAAGAGAATCTTATATATTGAAAACAACTTGCGAAATCGTATGGCAGTTAGTACGGCCGTTCTGTCAGACCGATTTACTTCATTTTTTTAAATTAAAGGTATTTATGCATAAATTTGTCATCAAACATTGGAAATCAGATAACTCAAATTTTTATAGCTTTGTCCTTTGATGTCTCAGGTTGTAATTAAGATACATTGTAGGTTTTGGTCTAAGAACACTCAGTGAATCATTTGGTTGAGTTTCAACTCAATTGGGTGAGTTTGAAAGGATCTATGCGTGGAAAACCTATTTTTTTAAATCACGAAATTGTGTCAAAAAACGTAGATAGATCAAAAAACAATGGCCTTTGTTTGAAGAGAGGGCCACCTCCTCCGGCCCTCCGGCCGCCTCCTACTTCTGTCTTTGCCTGCACTCCCACCGCACCTCCGGCCCTTCAGGCCGCAACAGTTGGCCTGTCAGGCCACAATCTGTCAGAGCGTGATGGGCCCGTCAGGCCGCAATGGGCGTCCTGTCAGAGCGCAATGGTTGGCCTGTTTGGCCGCAACAGCAGGGGTTGGCAGAAAAATCCTGCAAGGGGTGGCCCCCCTAGTTCTTTTTAAACGCTTAGTTTTCGAGTAATTTAATTTATACGATTTTTGGCGTGTATTCAACCATATGTCACTAGAGAGTTCCTGGTTACCACGTTTTTAGTTCACACGGTGCACGTGAGCCCTGATCAGCTGATCTGGAAACAACTGACAGCTGACGAATTAGTAGAGGTGGACGGCGTGAATATGAGACCGTTTGATTGGCAACGCAAGATCGAGTCTTAGTACGTCCTCGTTACCACGTCTCCAACACTACGCCCGTAAATGTATTAAACCCGAGGAAGGTTTCAGTTATAAGCGTGTTCAGTTCATATTTTTCATATTCAAATCCAAACTAAATTAGTACATTAAATATATTATTTAAAATATAAATTAAATATATCTATAATTATATTAAAACATACTAAATTTATTAATATTCATCTTATTTTCACTCGAACCAGTCCATCCATCGAGTGCCTAAAAACAACTAGTCAACAAAACGGAGAATAAAGGTTTGCCGAAAAACGGATAAAATCTTTTCATTTCAATCATATCTCACTTTTTGAAGTCACAAACATCAAACTAATAAGATACAAACATGTTTAATTTTACTCAGTTTCTCCACAAAATGCATACAATCTGTATATACCAGCCTCTATACATCTACATATACCAATATTACCACTAACAAAGTTGAGCAAGAACTTACTTGAACTATCGCCGGTGTTCCTGACGAATGTGTCCTCAAGATGAATCTGGAACACTTTGTCGAAATCGTCTCGGCTCAATAAACTTGCGTGATATATAAGCCTACGAAGTTTAATACTTCTCGCTGAATTTCGCTGCACAAATAAAACGGCGGACAGACGGACGACGGACTGATTTGATTTTTGAAATCTACGTATCATGAAACGTAACCAAGAAAGTTTGAGAGACGGGTTAAAAAAATTTTCTTGTCCGAATACAAAGGTTCACTTTCCAAATACCATTACGAATCAAAAACAAAACAATAAAACAACACGATGGGATGATGGAAACTGAGATCAGGTTGAAGGAAAACATAGTCGGAGAAATACAAGATGGCGAATGTTGGAATCAGTGTCAGTCAGGTTACAAAACATTTGATAAGAGACGACGTGTGAAGACACGTGAAACTCCGAGCTTTCACCGTAGTAACAGCCAGCGTGTTAGCGAAATTTTGATTTTCCCTAGATTCACGTTCACCGTATTAGAACACCGTGGTAACCAGGAACTCTCTACTATAACGATCATTACTCCCTTAATTTGCTGTGTAACTTAAAATGCGAAGATGCTGGTTAAAAAAAAATCAAGTTTCCTACTGGATAGATGCCTGATTTTTTTTCTTTTAATGAATAAGATTTGAGACATAAAAACCCCTATGAAAAGCAAATTGAACCTAATTTGGGAAACATTGAGTTTTCTCCCAAAACGAAATTAAACTATGAGAACCAATATTTTTTCAAGATACCATAACGGTAAAAACAACGCCAAAATTTCCACCTTTAGAACGGTGTTGTCAATTTTACTTTTGCTTTGCCAATTAGGCGATAAAACTATGTTTTAATCTTGAAAAACATGATTTTTTTCAATAAAATGTATGGTTTACTGAAAAATTACCTTCTATCAAAATACGAATTTGGAGTCGGTTTCGACGTATTTTCTTATTAATATATATTTGTTTTACGCTGAATCGAATGGTAACACTTCCATACCTCCCCAACACCGTTATAACCTAGTTTTACACAATTTTACAGCTTAGATACTATACCCATAAAAACACATGTAATTTATCATACCAAATGAACTCAAATTTTTTAGTGATAGCGTAAAACTTGGTTATGGCGGAATCGGGGAGATATGCAACGCTATTCGATTCAGCCGTTCGTTTCGATTCATCGTAAAAAAAAAATACGTAGTAACCGACCCCAAACACAGAAGGTACTTTTTCAATAAAACCCTCAACTTAAGTGAAAAAACCAGTCATGAAACATGATCGTGTGAGCGAATTTTCGTAAATGATCGTACTACATTATTTTATGTAGATTGTTTTGAAAATTAAGGACTTTGAGGGAAAAAAAATTGTTTGCCACCAATTTTATGGCAAAAACTCGTTCTAAATAATATTCAGCGATTTAAAACAAATTTAAAATAAAAATAACTAAAATATGAATTTTAGCAATATTCTTCTAAAAAATACAAATTTAACCATTTTTAGCCGTTCTTTGCTATTTGTAGTGATTTTTTTGGCACTTTTTTTGAAATTTGACCAATTTAATGTGTGTGTTGAAAAAATGCTGGCCGAAGAACCCGTCCTTTCGTTTGGAAAGCTTGATTTTTTTGGGCATGAACGGAATTTTTATCTCAATCTAAGGAGAATTATCGTCTGGAATGACACACACACACACACACACACATTATTGGTCGCCGCTCCTTTTAGCTCGGAATTCGCTTGACGCAGGTCATTTCTGTCATACTTATTTATTTTAAGCCCGCCAGGTCTGCTCAATGTCCATGCTGTCACTGACAACCTGGACATCCAGGATTATGGCAGACCCATTGGGCTTAACGGCAACGATATCCGGCTTCTTGCCCCGGTCACTCGGCATATGATATGATATAGCCTCTCTCTTTCAACATCCCAACCGCTAGATGACAAAGCGCCTGCTATCTGCTTGGCGACCGCATCGTGACGGAGTATGCGGCCACCGTGAGTACGAGGACACTGCTGCACCACATGATAGAGATTCTCATTTTTACCCCGACAGGCACGGCAAAGGGTGTCTACTGTCCCACGACTACTCCGTGAACACCTCACCGAGGTGGCTAGTGTAGCCACTCGGACGGCATGAAAACGGCAGTAGTCGCGGGCCCCAATGCCCTCCGAAGCCCATTCCACCCACTGGGAAGAAATGGGGGATTCAGAGCACTGTCGGAGTTCTTTACCATCTACTGAATCATGGAGTGCAGCAGCGAACTCAGCAGATGAGCTGGGTTTTGGAGCTGTTGGTGTTGCTCGGTCGCACCACAACAACTGCTGCCTGACAAAGTCCAGGTCAGCAGCAGTGCGGGCGACCTCCCAGCTCGAGCCCCTAAGGGCGAGCAAGCGCTGGCGGCGTATTGATGGGATGCTGGCTGAGAGAGAGACAATACCGAGCCCACCGGCCTTGACCGGTGCGTGGATATAGGCACTTGGGACACCAGGTGGAAAGCCTAGCCAAGAGCGCACAGCAGAGCGAACTTCGCGATCTAACTCTAGCAGCCTCCCCGCAGTAAGCCTACCAAAGACTAGCCCATAGGTTAGCTTTGGCAGTAAGTACGTGCGAAGGAGGCGCAGCTTCTGCTGTGGCTTCAATGGAGCCTTGGTGATACGAGCTAGTGCTCCACCAAGGTCCACACGGCTTGCGGCAATGGTGGCCACACCCATGAAGTCAACTCCAAGGTACCGCCAAACCTCCAGCACGGATCGAGTGGGGATGGGTGACTGTCCTATGACAAAACACTCCTCATCCACCACCTTCACCTGATGCTGGCGACCCGACGGGACCAAGGAGACTGACCCACACTTATGTGGGTTAACCACCAAACCACACCTGGCTAGCTGCTCAGCAAAGGCATTGAGGGCAATCTGCAAGCCCTCACGGGTTTCGGCGAGTAGGATCACATCATCGGCAAAAGCCAGTGCACCTACTCGCACCCCAGGGGCGAGATCGAACCCTATTTCAGCTGGCAGCTTACCCAAGGCCGTGTCCACGACCAGGTTAAAGAGGAGTGGCGACAGAGGATCCCCCTGGCGTACCCCCGCGCCCAATGACAACATCCCCCGACATCTCCCCTCGTGCCTCGAGGACCGTCACGCCTTCGTGGTACAGGCGAGCAACGTACTCAATTAAACGAGCAGGTGCCCCGACACCACGAAGACAATCGGTCAGGGCAAAATGGCTAACGGTGTCAAAGGCCTTAGCGACGTCCAGAGCGGCAAGATGGAGTTGCCGCTTCTTAATACGGGCCAGCGAAATGACAGTTTGGAGAACTGTTAGGTTCTCCGCTGTGCCATCCGCTGGCCGAAATGCTCTCTGGAAGTCACCCATGACACCAGCAGCTTGGAGGCGAGATGCCAGAACCTTTTGGAAGTGGCGGAAGACCACCGACGAAATAGATATCGGACGGTAGCCTCCAGGCCACTTAACCCTTTTTTTGGGATGAAAACTGTCCTGGCGCGGGTCAACGCTTTCGGGGGTCTTCCTGATAGAAGCAGCAGGTTGAGGATGAGCAGCTTGACTGTTTTTGGTGTCTTGTTCCAACGTTGGGCAGAAACACCATCAGGTCCAGCAGAGGTGGAGTTCTTGACACGGCACTTATGTGCCTCGTCATGAAGCACCGGCGTGCACATGATGCTGCGCAAGGAATCCCTGGTGGAAGCTGGGGGTACCACTGGTTCACCAGGGTTGTGGCTAGGAGCACTCAAGAGTGGCTCCCAATACTCCACAAACTCCTGGAGAGGGGGCAAAACTTGCTCATCGCCAGCTGCTTCCAGTACCTCCGCAGCCACACAAGCCGGATGCTTTCCTCCACAGCTTCTGGACCCGCTGATATTCCCGCCTTCTCGCTTGTTTTGCTGCTCTGCGACCTCCACGAGGCACCAAAGTAGGAGGAACAGCTCCCTGATGCCCCGTCACGGTCGCTTCCTCAACCCGTGGGAAGATCCTCTGTATATAGGCTGCAACCTCGTCCTCCAAGCCTTCATGCCTCTCAACAGCCCGCCTCGCCAGATCCTGCAGGTAGGCACTCTCATAACCATTAATACGGCCTACCTGCTCCCCGAGCCTCAACACTTCAGTCTTCAAGTCTTCAAGAAGACCGGAGGTCCCGGGGGAGGATTGCTGAACGGCGGGCTGTTGCCCCACGCCTGTAGGAGATGCGGGAGAGGCCCCACGGCTATTTGCCAGGATCGCATCCTGGACAAGCTGCTTGTAGTGGGGCCTCAGGCGAAGAGATTGGATGGCAGAAAGCGTGCGCATGGGAAAACGTGCTTGAAGGAATACATTAATATTTCGTACCCCATTACGCACAGCCTCTGCCTCCTCTGCTGCCATTCGCCGCAAATCCTCAGAAGCATACCTCGGCCGCTCTCGCTCTATATCAATTGCAGCGTTGGCCTGTACAGGATGCTTCTGCCAGACGTGGGCACTGAGGCCTCGCTTGGAGCTGAAGGCTCTCTCACAGTGGGCACACTGGTGGGTATTTACAGGGGTCGTGGAAGAGGATGAGGGATAGGAAGACGAGGATGATGAAGAGGGAGAGGATGGCCGACGCCCCTGCCTGGGGCGCCCCGAGCGCCTCCCCTAGAACCCCGGCAGCCAATGGGCTGGCGGGGGTTATGAGGCTCGGCGTAGTTTGGCTGCATAACGGGGAGACACATTTAAAAGGGACAGGAGACTCGTTGACACGAGCCTCCCCCCTAATCGCCAGCGGGTCATTCTGCCACCCTCTGTTCACCCAGAGGGTGCCCGGGTTGCGCGACGGGGACGCATGACCATGACTTGGGTAGGGATATGAAGGAGCTCCGAAGAGATAAAAACACCGACAGTTACCCTACCCCAGCAACCCACACACACACACACACACACGCACGCACGCACACACACACACACACACACACACACACACACACACACACACACACACACACACACACACACACACACACACACACACACACACACACACACACACACACACACACACACACACACACACACACACACACACACACACACACACACACACACACACACACACACACACACACACAACACACACACACACACACACACACACACACACCACACACACACACACACACACACACACACACACATATATATATATATATATATATATATATATATATATATATATATGAAAAAGCGTTAAACTGTAGGATTCGTTTCAGGAAGTCTCAAAACGGATTTCAATGGAGAAAATTTTCGAAAATGATTTTAAAAATTTTGTAGCCATTACAATAGCTTCATTTTTATGAAATTCATTATACGAATTCGCTAATGTAAAAACACCAGCCATACGCTTTCATTTCCGCTGACACATCTCAACGAGCGGATTACATACTCGTATTTCCTCGCAGAGAACGTTGAAATCGTAAATTATCGTACGAGCTCCCTCGGTCCCTAATAAAGAATATGAAAACCGACTGAAGCTTCAGGTGTTGTTTCCACGACCCCAACAAGGTATTACCTTCCGGAGAGCTTGAAAACGCCTTGTTCCTTAAAGAAAAAATGATAATAATGGGCGCTTCCAACAATAGCTGGAAAACTTTCGATGGAGGGGTTTTTCCCTCGCATTTTCACCACCACAAAAGGAAAATATTCTTCGGTCTGCCCCGCGAATGGATTTTCATATCAACGTAGTTCGAGCCAACCTTTCATCCGTCTTAACAACCCTCGACGAACAAAAAATAATAAAAGAATTTCCTCGCTTTATGGTTTTTTATCTGTAATTTTTTTCCTCCGCCCAGAGCTGGGGGTATTCAGGAACCGGAGGGAGTGAAAGTGTTTGGAAGGGCTCTTTTGTAAGTCGAGCTCAAGTAGGGGGTTACTTGTATTGTTTGGAGAAGCCACCTTGAAAACTGAGAGGTGATTATTATGGAAATTCAGGGGATTAAAACCGTTTTTGAGATTATGCAGGGAAGAATGACAGAGGGGACGGAGTGGCCGAGTTGAACTGTTGATTATGGAGAGACTCTGAAATATGTTGAAAGACAGATTATGAATCTCTTGAGTTAATCTCGATTGGAGCCCAATAGAGCGTTGGGTTCGATCGGCCTATTTATTCTGTAAACCTTTTCTGTCATCGTTGAATGATATAATATTGCAGTTGTTCGAACTAAATCACTCGCGACGAAGTTGTGGAAACCCATTTCAAAACTGAAGTTAGTGAAAAACGTTGTATATTTCCACGAAAAATAAAGAGTTACAATGTTAAATCGATTTCGACGGTTAGGCTATCATCAGTAACAAACAATAGCTTTGTTTGTTGCTGCAACAAACTCGTTGTTGTTTGTTACTGATGATGGCCTAACCGTCAAAATTGATTTAACATTGTAACTCTTTATTTTTCGTGGAAGTAGACAACCTTTTTCACTAACTTCAGTATTGCAGTTGTACTGTAATACAGATATGTAATACTGTAATGATGACCGTCGAATATTAGAAAGATACGCTTCAAATTATTATATAAATGTCCATCAATATTACATTAGATAACCTTTCAACGCAGATCATCGATTATAACTTTTCGCACCTAACCTAGAATAAGGGTACAACTCAAAAATTGTCATTTTCGGCAAATCGCATTCAAATTTTTCCTTCCACACCATTGGCTACCCGTTCTTTGGAACACGATGAACATAATTTATCTTTGCGAAACTTGTTTCCTACATTATTACTCTAACGCCCCATGGTAAATAAATAGTTTTTTTGCCAGTGGGAAGGGAGTGGGGGGAACGGTTTTGTTGATTTTTTAAGAATTTTTGAGTTGTTCCAAATCAAACACTGAAATCTCACCAGTCAGGATCAAAAATGTTCAGAAAAGAAATACACAAGTTAAAATTGTCCACACAAAAAGGAAACAACTCAAAACGAGACACAGACTGCGTGAACTCAACTGAGTTGTGTCTTTCTTTCTAGGACGTGAATTGGTTACTCCCTCCATAGAAGAAAGACTCACGCACTCTCTAGCGGAATTAGAGTACGGTTCAATAGTCCATCTATAGTTGGTGATTTGATTGATAATCCCATATCAAGTTCAACATTATTGTATCAATAATAGTTACTTCGCATGCGCCAAGGTGAAATCCTTGTACCTAACGACTTTAATTTTCACAGTTTGCATTCGATTTTGATGAAATGTTCAGTGAATGTGCGGGTTGGGTTGTAAAAGGTCCCTTACCTATTTCATTGTACTCAATTATCATTTTATTCTGCGCATGCGCAAACGTTAATTACATTAAGTAGGTATCATTTTTTTCGTTTCTTAACTGACCAATTTTGAAGTTTCACGCTACTTGTTGATTTACTCTTTTTCGCTATGGAGTTTTTCAAGATCATTTGAAACTTTGCAATGATATATATATATATATATATATCTATATATCTAATAATATATATATATATATATATATATATATATATATATATATATATATATATATATATATTTTTAAAAAAAGGAATCAAGGAAACTATGTGCCACACCTAACTTGGCAGACTTAGGGAGAGCGAACGGTTTAACGTGAAGTGATCCGGGTGGTTTCATTCGATTCATAGTGATCATATCTGTTAATGACAAACAAAAATAGTCCGCCGTTGGGTGTGGCACATGGCTTCCTCGTACTGGTAATATGAGTGTATAGTTTGTGGTGAGGGTTAAAATTGCCTTTCTTGGTAAATTATTTTCAAACTTATTTGGGTTGAATGACCACACCAGTCTTGGAAGTTTTGTTTGTTTATTTTTTCATTTGCGATATTTCGGCGCCGTGATGGCCGCCCTCATCAGGCATAGTATAAAACCTATCAGCAAAGATAAAAATTGGCATCACATTTTTTAAAAATTATATTTATAGGAACTAATATTATCTACATTTAACTAACCTAGCTGGGGAATAACATGATTTGGAGCGTAAGATAATTTATATGTGGTAGGTACTTACAATAATACTTTTTCGTGCTATCATCACCCAGAGCCGTCTTTATGGAAAACTGGTTTTTACATTTGTATTGGTGGGAGGAGGGAACGTGTACTAGTATGTTTTGGTGGGATGAAGTGTCTGGGAAATTTTTTTGGGAGCAAAAGCACTTCAAAACTTGTCAACTGTGATGCACTTGAAAACTTGTCACGGAAGTAATGCTGTCAAGGAAGGTTGTTTTCTACATGGACTGTTTTCTCATGGTTGCTCTGGGTAGTGGTGACACTTGTACATAGTACATTGTACATAGATGTACATACATAGTACACATAGTACATTGTACATAGATGTACATACATAGTACACATAGTACATTGTACATAGATGATAGCACGAAAAAGTATTATTGTAAGTACCTACCACATATAAATTATCTTACGCTCCAAATCATGTTATTCCCCAGCTAGGTTAGTTAAATGTAGATAATATTAGTTCCTATAAATATAATTTTTAAAAAATGTGATGCCAATTTTTACCTTTCTGATAGGTTTTATACTATGCCTGATGAGGGCGGCCATCACGGCGCCGAAATATCGCAAATGAAAAAATAAACAAACAAAACTTCCAAGACTGGTGTGGTCATTCAACCCAAATAAAACTGAACATCGACCGAGTCAAAAAACCAACAACAAAGTATTATTTTCAAACGATTATAATTGAAGGTAGTGAAACAACAACTAGTTCTCCCATGGATGGTCCGAGACCCCAAAGTTGCCGGGAATTATTTCGAAGGGGTCCTACAGTGAACAAAAACCTTTCCTAGAAGGCCCCAGAGATCTAATATACGGAATTTGTCACAGTCGCGCTCAAGAACGCAGAAGCTATAGCTGTTTAGGGAATCAATATTGTTATTACGACGAGAAGGCAATTAACTTTCAAGGCGTTCAAGCATGTTCAGCGTTGTCAAAAAGTAGTGAACAACGCATTAGAATAACAGCAGCACATCGAATGAAACAATAAAACAACATTGATACTTCATTATGTCGCTATCCTTCTTCGTTCACGCGACGCACGGATTAACTCGCTCTAGACGTTTCCGACATCACAACGTACGGTACGATAGGTACGACAAACGATATAAGTCACTACATGATCGTATATAAGCAATGTTTCTTAATTTTTGACAATATGGTCATATCCTAATTTTTTGAAGTTTCACCACTTTCTAAGCTCAGAAACTGTGGACTATGCTAAGTTATGTTTTTAAATGTTTTTTCTCCAAATATTATTCTGTTATGAAAACATTCTGTTGAATTTTAAACAATTTTTGCAGTTTGATCAATTATCTGAAGAGATTTTGTCTGAAATGACACACACACACACACACACACACAAACACTCTTATTATGTACTTACATACATAATGACTACGTATTAGCCAGAAATCGTTTCAGAATGTCTCAGAACTGATTTCCACGAAAGAAATTTTGGAATAGTTTGCTTTTTCAATACATTTGTTTTCTTCAAAAATTAGCAAAAAAATTATAAAAATGAACTGTTATATTGAAATTTATCGAGAATTACTGGTTATCAGAAATCGCTCTCATATGGGTACCTCCTATTGTTCGTATGCCGTACATTAGATGCAACAATTATTTGTGCAACAAAAGTGTTGATTCTGATAGAATGAGTTCCGTAATTTGTTGTACTATTGTCATAATTTTATAAATTGTCCACAATTCATTCCAACAGCACAATTTCTATATCAAACTCCACAAAAATGCTAATAAAAAAACTTTGATTTGAATGAGTCATTTATCTCATGTTTGGAAATTTAAAATTTGAATTATTGGAAATGTTTAAGATTCAAGTTCTTGAAAAGTAAATGATATTTTAATGTTTCAGTGTATCTGAACGAGTTCTTGGGGTAAATGTTAATATTAGGTTGGTTTAAGGTCTGATCAAGGTAGTAAATCCGGTGCAGATTACTGTGTACTAACTATCCAATAATCTATCATACGAATAAACGTTCATGTTATTGACCCTATCATCGGATGAGCTAATGAAAACTGGAGATCGATTTCGAAATTTACTGGATATTGAATAGACCGAAGAGTTAGAAACAGCGGTTGTCATGTATGACGAAGCGTGATGCCAATGAGCTCTATCTACATCCAATTCTAGTACTAAATCTTGTCCTAATACTCATTCTAGTATATCAATCCTAACGAATATTGGTTGTAATAGCCGAGGTAATGGAATATCGGCGCTTCCAACCACTGAATATATTATACACGGATGAACGTACAGATCTATTATATGCGGATATTGCTTATTAAACTCTGATGGTCTTATTCAACTCATCGAAATGATATCTTAAATTTCTGACGAATCGGTGTGTCATATGATAGCTTCCTCATTTCTGTAACATGATTGTATGGGAGAACATTCAAATTATCTTTAAATATTTCCCGGATGTTTCTGTAGAGTTGGAGCAAAATCTCCAATCAGGTGGTGGGAAAATGAAGATTGAGATATTACGTTTGCGCATGCTCGAAAACTACCAGAGATTCTCAAGAGATATAGTTCATTGGGGACAATCTACAGTCTAGACAGTTCAATCCCTGAAAATTTCATCGGATGGAAACTATACATTTCATGCATATTACGAAGATTTGATGTTCACGCATGCGCTCAAGTTATAAGTGATACGACCATGATGAAACTCATATGAGGTATTTAAATCCTTATTTCCCCACTCCTTTCCCAATTTCCGACTGTACCATGAGCAAATGACGCTGGATTGATTTTACATTTGTGTATGATCAGTGAAAACAATGAATTCCTTAATGATGAAATTTACAGGGGGCCATTTTCGGCATAACCCACTTATTCCCTGAAAATGTTATCGAAACGGATGAAAAATGTAAAAGTTATGCGTTTTGCAAGGATTACACATTCTAGCATACGCAGCAACTAATAATGATGCTGTTCAATGAAATTTATAAGGGGTGAATAAACAGTATTCTTCTAACCACCCTTCAAATTTGAACGAGACCGGACAACTAGAACGTGAGAAAATGATGTTTTATGGAATTCACGCTTCCGCATGCGTACAGTGGAGTTTTGATTTGTAAGCAATGAAATCGACAGGGCACCATCTACAGTCTACCACGCATCACATTCCCTGAAAATGTCATTGAAATCGGATGAAAACTGTAGACCTACCTAATTGGAAACGTGAAATGCAAGTAGAAATTTTTGCTTATCATCTCCCAAAAATGAAAACAATGCTTTCGCTATCAAACGTTGACTCGGAAGCAAAATAAGGAACCTATGAACACTAGTGTTATTTAGAATGTTTTTGAGATCTCAACTATTGATATTTTTTCATGTTCAATCCTCCAATTTTAAGGATGATTGAAAGTGCCAAGGATTCAGGCCGAAGTAGATCGCATATGTGATTGACGACCCGATTTAATAAACATTGGCCTAATAGTTTCGGTATTGGTTAGTTAATCTGGTTCTACATAGGGTAGAAACAAAACCTCCACTTATCTTTACACCACCTTAATTCTTTGTCATCAAGGTTTTGCCTGAAGATGGGCCTAGATGTGGCCTGAAACGTAGCACAAAGAACAGAGTTGGAGTCGAAATGAATTGAGGTTTTGTGTCTACACTTGGCTGAACCCTGATTAAGTAACCAATACACTGATTATGCAGCTGACTAATTCCACAACAGTAGTTTGGACCAATATAAAAAGTTGAAAATTGAAAAATTAAATTTTCCTGAATATAGGAAATGAAATAATTAAGGGGAAAAAAATGTTTTATGAAAATGTAAACGTTTATAAAGTTTGAACTCAGAATGTACTTGGATTCCGGGAGAAATGTTTTGTGAGAGGAACAACTGAAATTCGGTCATTAGATGTACCTCTGTGATTATTCAATATACCTAGATTTCTTACGAATATAAAAGTGAAACGCTGCAAATTATTTCACATAGGTTTATTATTTTTTCAATTGAGTATGATCGGAGTTTTAGTTGGCTTGCGTTCGTCATAAGGCCCGTCCAGACTACTTGGCGTGACCTATTTCGAGTTGCCACAACCTATACTTCTATAATTATAATATAATTAAAGAATAAATGCGTATGTTACCTATCTATTCAAATAGTTATTGCCTTAATAAGATCCTCGCAGTATATTCGTGTAAGGTTATAATGGTCTGAGTACATCCAATAACAATATACTCGTACAAACCAGACACAAGGACGTCCCTGTAATGCATGCATTACTTACCAATATGTTTAAACTTTTGATCCAAAAAAAAAAAAAAAAAAAGATGCCGTAAAAGTTTCATCACCGCAATTAATTAAATTTTGAAGTCATTAAAGTTAGACATCAAACATTTCTATTCCTCTAGCATTTTTTTTTTTCCAAGAAGGGAACTACAGGTTAAATTTTGGCGCACGTGAAGATTATGTTTACATTAATATATTACCTTATATATACATATTTACTAGGGGCCTGTTGGGTATCGGCAAGCCCTGATGTACCCATCTAGTGGGTAAGTTAGGACATCGTTTATTGTATTGTTTAATTGTATGAGGCCAAGGCCTCAACGAAGTGTGGATTGGTTCGTGTGGCAAAATAGTAGGTACGTACCCGAACAAAAAAATTGCGTACTTAAATATTCAACAGTGCGCTACAACATCCAACTACTTTTTACTTTATTACCTTCCTACTGTAATTCACCCTCACTTTAGTTGAGATCGGAACTTGTTCTCTTCATGCGGGAACTGGTTGCCTTATTTTTTTGCTAAAAGTAGTTGCCATTATATTAACGTCTGCCACTTTTACGTTTACCTCAGTTTATCGTGGTAACGTTGTGATATCACTAGATCTCGTAGATATAGCTCCAACTTCATAGATGTAGCAATTGCGTGGACTGTTGAATCGTGAATTCATTTAACAGCTGCATCCCAAAAACATCCATGATACATACACGATACTTGATTTTCGGGGATGCGGTGAACGATTCTGAGGTGTTAAATTACAGTTTTTTGGTGTAATAAAAATATACATTTCGAAGAATTATCGAATATAAACTTTATTCATTTTCTACACACCTGCTACTGTTAATATTACTACTGATTAAAGTGGTCAATGCTTCTATTTATTAATAGAAGCACTGCATTTTGATACAACATTGTCACCGATGTATAGCTAGTGGAGTGTCGCGTTCTGCCAAATATTTATTGACGGTTCATATCAGAAAGGTGAATTCCAAAATTACAGATGTCGTCGCAAAAGCTCTCAGAATACAACTCTAGTTCTCTCAACTCGACCGGAATATAGAGGGAAAATCTTCAATCCGCCCTCAGCCGACCGTCTCCGCGCGATTCGGGAAGCCACTTTTCATATATTTCCCACCCTCCTATCACGCAGTTGAGAGGCCGTGGCCCCGAGGCGGAATTCATGAGATGTTCTTCTACCTCGGGAAAGTTCTTGGGATTCCAAAAATAAAAAGAAAACGGAGGTTATTGGGATTGGGTAGGGAATGGGGATCTCTGCTCAGACCAGCTCTTCCTTTGGGGGGTTTCGCTCCCATAATTTTGAGGCTGAAAAACAAGCGGGTTAGAAGCGACGAGATCCACTCCGTGAGAAATGTTTCAATTGATCCTCCTGAGAGAAGGAATTCTCCGGAACGGTTTTCATCTCCTTGTCTTTAAAATTTCGACCACAACGTCAATCTTGTATTATCGTTAGCGAATTTTAGATGAAATTGAAGATATTAATACGACTCTAACAATAAACGCAGGAAGATGTACACGAAACAGATGCTTGGTAAGCCGTCATCTCCATCTCATCTAGGTATCCACCTGCACCGCCTCATGCATGCGTCGATTCTATCATGCGACTGGAGATCGTCAGAAAACGTGGTGGGCGAGTGATGACATTGGTAGATGCTTTGGGCATCTTTCACATTTCGTACAGTGAGTAATAAAAATAAGTCTTTTTAGAATGGAAATCTTTATTAATAATAATGTGAAGTGATGGGACGGCTGTGGGAAGTTCAGGTCATGAGGTTACCCATTCCTAGCCATGTCAAAACGTTCCGAATGATCAATTCCCAATGTCTAACAAATCCAAAAATACATTGACCGCCCTCTAATCTACAGACCTAACCATTCCCAGTTAGGAAGGCGGCTGCAGGATATCCTGGATGTGTCTCCTCAGGACGTGAAACCTGAGTTAGTAGTACCTGGCCAAAATGTTTGAACGAGATCAACTGTATATTCATGTTGAAGGCTCCTTACAGAAAAATATCATCCATACGAGGGAAGAGGAAGATGAGAGACCATTATATGGAAGGTGAAGATAGTAATTACTCAAAGACTCGACTTGAAGTGATTGTGTTCATATTAAATTCAATTGTGGGAGCCCAATTCTGTTGGGAAAACTTTCGTCTTTGTCTGACAAGTAATTAAGTAATGTAATCAGGGTCAAGGCTGAGTTGCAACCATTTGACCGCGAAGATTGATATTGAAACCAACTAAAACGTCATCTTCCTTTTCCCACGTTGCAGCTCAGCCTAGACCTTGCTTAACACATTGCATTATTACTTGGACACGTATGGTGATACCACGGAGCACTCTTGCCGAGATGCCAAACTCGAGTAACTCTGTGGCACTTTTCCCGCGCCACATCCGTGCCATGACAGGGACACGGACATGAATTTGGTGTTGTTTTTCGCCACTCTTAGCTCAGATATAGCTTGCAGCAGATCATTTCTATCATATTTACTTATCTTAGCCCGCCAGGTCTACTCCAATTTCCATGCTGCTGGTGACAACCTTTAAATCCAGGATTTTGACAGGCCCATCGGGCTTGATAGCAACGATATCTGGCTTCATGCTCCGGTCACTCGGCATGTGATATATTGTCTCCTTTTCGACACATGTCACCAACACACCCACACACACATGCTCACACACAAAAATACACCTATGGATTTTCTCGAATTCGGTCTTAAAATGGTCTGGAAGGGATTTGTTTGCCGTTATTTTTTTCTCATGCTTGGGTTGTCCTCCATCCCCGTGGATCAACTCCAATAGATCCTCCCTCTATTGACAAAGCTTAGCTTCAAAGAGACGTCCTAAAAATCAAAGTAAACGCGTTTTGAATTGGGAGCGATCAGAGTACGTAGTTGAAAAACAACTGCGGAAGACGGAGAGACTATAATATGCTGATGAGCAGAATGCTTTGTTTTCTTGAATAAAGTTGTTTCTCTCCCAGGGATGAGATCAATTCGTAGATGCGATTCCCACATCACGGTCACGTGATTACATATTACGATAGCAAAATATCTAGTCTGTAGATCACACCAGAAATGACATTAGTGCCTTATCCGTTTTATCCTCATCGGCCTTTTGGTATGTCTGGCATGTAATATTGTCTATTCCATATTAATGATGTTGAATAGTTTGAAATGAAGTTCACCTGTAAGGATTTGAATGTAGATATATTTTTCATATACCAATGTTCAAGAGGACACTCTCCACACAGTACTAGTACTACCCTTGTGCGAATTAATGGAATCAAGCCGATTTTCTTTATAAAAACACCTTTATTCACATGATTATCGAAATATTGGTACTTGGATGGAATTTACCTCTTAGTGTGCCCACCCTTATTTTCTGTAACAGATTTAACCCGTTAAGGCATTGAGTCATCCTAGGTTCGTCACTGTTCGAGGAATTTTTCATCGCAGAACCAGATCTTCAGAAGTGCTGAAATCATCCTATATTTTTTGGTGCAGTCCATCTTCCTCCTCGTCCTTTGCAGATGGCCCAAAGATTTTCAATGGGATTCAAGTCAGGTGAGTCCCCGGGTCATTCTAACACTTGTACACCAGTTCGTGAGAAGAATTGCTTCACTTTTTTTGAAGTATGGCAGTGTGCCAAATCTAGCTGAAGCACACCGCTACCATCTGGATACAGTCGCTGGAGCAGTGAAACCACTGTGGAACGAAGTACTTCAATGTATTTATCTCCATTCATCATCTCTTCAACTGATACAGGTAGCACTGGTCCAAAATAGGAAAAACTGCCCCAGAACATCTTCTTTTGGTGGTGTTTTACGAACTGAGCAATATGCTTAGGGGAGACTTTCTTGTCAACACCTCTGCGCACATGCTGCACTCCCTGCACCAGAAAATGACTTTCATCCGAGAATAAAACTTTTCTCCAACGTTCCTAGCTCCAGTCCTTGTATTTTTCTGCCCAATTCAGTTTTTTCTCTAACATTACCTTCGCCAGAAGTTGGTTTTTCAATGGCCGCCTGGCTCGCTGACCACCTTCCAATAAACGTCGGCAGACTGTTGAGTCATGAATTGTAGTTTCTGTTGCTGCTAAATCTCTGAAGGTTAAAACTAGTTTTAGTTGGATAAATCTTACTTTTTATTTGCAGAAAGGCATCATTTCTGGCTGAAGTTGCTCTTTTTCCTCACAATTTCCAACTCATTGTGAGTTAAATGAGCCGGAGGTTATCTTCAGCTTCAAAATCTTGCGGACTGCACTTTCACTCGCACAACACTTACTGGCTATGTCCTTTTGAGTTAAGAAAGTGTTTTCACACAACGTCACCTCTCTTCCTTGGGATGATATCCATGACACACAAAGATGTGAAATCAGCTGTGTATAGCAAAAAACAGGCTCATGGAGAGAAACTAAGAAAACAAAATAGCTTCCTTGAAACACAGAAAATGGCTTCCTTGAATGCAAATCACAGTGGGAGATAATAGCTGTGGACTTTTGACAGCCGTATCAGCTGATTACAGAGTTGGAAAAATGATGCCAACAAAACATAACTCCAAAACTCAGATTTTTCAGTTTGATTCCATTAATTCGTACAAGGGTAACTACCAGCACATTATTGAACAATTTACCAGGGAAATTATTTTTTTCTGGGTCGATCCCAATGATTCATTAATGGTTACAATAAACCTAATTTAACTACATATTCTCTCTCATAAAACTTCTCATGTTTGTGGTCCATGTACTCCGTATGGTCAATCTCGCCAACTACCCACCGGTTGAATAAACGTTTGTTGCCCCTCCAGAAATGCAGAAAAGACCCTCACGCTTCTCGCTTGTGGTTTTACTCGGAAGCCGGATTACATCCTTTATTCAGGTGTTGGCGTGTGAGAACGCAAGCACCTCGGGTTACTTAGTCGGATACCGTCTGTGCCGTAAAGTAAGATACGCGAGAGTCAGAAATTGTCGCCGTAACGAGGATAGTAACGCATTCTTGCCTTTTTTTATTTACTGTAGGGGTTGAATGTCTCCTTCATAAAAACAATAAGCGACTGCATGCAAGTGAAGGAAATGGTAGGATGAGCCACGGTAGTACCCTTTAAAAGTAAATCCCCCATGGCCCTTTGGGATGCTATATATGCTCAATGCTAAAATAGAAATGTAGGAAATAGAACTATAAACCATAAAATTGTGAGAGAAATTAGGAGTTCCCAACGAATGATAGATAGGTTAGATTTCTCGAGCATTATTTCTTCATGATGTTTTTCTGTGCGAAACCACGTTAGTGAGGAGTTTAATCAGTACACCGATGCACCTTGTTCAATCATATGTTCCTTGGTTTACCTATCCTGATTTATTTCCATTTTTTATATAAAACATGATGTGCTCATATATTATATGAAACATAATGTGTTTCATATATTATATGAGCACATTCTTTACTTCTTGAACTACCTACTTTACGTAATATATCTTCTGCCTGCGTGAGCTCGATATCAAAACTCAAATTTCTATTTTGAATGGTTTTACAGGTTCTCGCTAACCCTTAATGAACTGATGATCAATGAGTTACCAATAGGTAACATATATGATAGTTGAAATCTCATGGAATATAACAGTAATACCATATTGGTAAGTGAGGGAAGGGTATTCGTTTGTTTACAGCAGACCTGCAATCTGGGGAATCGGCCAACTGATTCAGCTATGAAATTCATGTTATAAATATACGGAACGTGCTTGAAATTTATTGTAAAAATCGTCCATGTTTACGGTATTTCCTGGAGTAGGCCATCCATGGTGGATAATTTGGAGTGCTAGTAGGTATACGCTTTCTTAAGGGTGTGTTGATTCAGGAGTCGTTTGACTCTTTAGTTCTTGGATTATAATTTCCAAGTCTATCTGAATTTGAGAGGAAACTGGGTGTGGACTAAACATTTTCATTGAGACCATCTTGCTTGGGGTTTGTTAATTCCAAAGTTTGTTGAATAACCCAACTATTCAAGAACTCAATCCATACTTTTCATCTTCATCTTTTTAATGTTTGAAATCCTTATTCGACTCCTGAAATGCCTATAGATGGCACTTCAAACCTCAGAAGGCGCCATAACGAATACGAGATCCTTCTCCGTCATTTGAGGTTTTGAGAAAAGCTTCGAAGTCGCAGACTACATTATTATTCGTCAAGTGTTGGATTAGCATAATTATCAACCGATTCATTTACCTGGCTGATTATGCGCCGTTAAATCCCCTCCCGGCGAAAAAGGTCCCATGCAAATGGAAGCAGGTCCCGCATCTCCTGAATATGCAATGCCTCGCCGCTACCTTTGCCAAACTTGGAGGGAAAGTGACGTGGAAACTCGATGGCGAGAACTTTTCAGATGTCGGATAAAACACAGCACGCTGATGTGGCTTTCAGCATTTTTAATTACAATTTAATCGTGTTTGGAGGACGGGATTTGGTATAATTTATTCGACGAACATTGTGGAAAATAGAGTTTACTCGCCGGTTACTTGGGAGCACGATTGTTATAAATTCCTTCGGATAAGCTTGCATGAGTAATTTTAGGATGCTTTGTGAATTTTAAGATTGACCTGGTGGTCCACCACGTGTATAATCATAGGTACCTAGTATGCTCTCCTGGAGATAAACATTGTTAGACGGAAAGAGCAATCAATGGGCTTTCGGCTCGACAACATGGCAGCATGACTATTTTCAGTACGGTTATTCAATAAAACTCATCACTTTCCACCTAATTGTATCGAATGGGAATGTATTACTTTCGCGTTTGCATGGATTTCGTGGTCATTAAAGTAATATCTAAAACACCACAACTGTTGGTAATACATTGCATATAACGAGAGAGTTCTGCCGATTGCTCACTAAAAGACATAATAAACGATTTACCGATTTACATGTTACACAAAGCTGTTAAGAAAGGTCAAAATTAAATGTGGTCGTGAATTATGAGTCTGATTGTGCTGAACTGCAGTTGGCGATCGCTCGTCTGGAGGGCTGGTGCTCTCATAATAACCTATTTCTCAACCCATCTAAATGTTCGGTGGTCACTTTTCACCGTTGCGCCCAGCCTCTCGAGTTCGATTATGTTCTGCAGGGTGACCAGCTTCGGAGACTTACGGAACTAATTGATTTGGGAGTACTGTGTGACGGGCGAATGACATTCTCAAAACACATAGAGGACCTATCGAGTAGAGCAATGCGGGTCTTGGGGTTCGTAAAGCGCAACACTCGAGAGTTTACGAGTATTCCAGCCATTGTTTTGCTTTATAAGGCCCTGGTGCTCCCGATCTTGGAATACGCCTCTCCTGTTTGGTCTCCTGGTTGTTGATGAAGGTTTGGATACGCCGTTCATCAGTTCACCCTGGAGAGAGTGCACAATAAGTTTCTGCGATATGTTGCATTCAAGTTGGGCATTCCCTCCAGTGAGGTATGTTATGCCAGTCTTCTTGATGCTTGTGGTATGTTGCCTCTGGAGAGGCGTCGCTCTATGGCCGACCTCGCTCTTCTGCACAAGCTATTAAATGACCAGCTCGATTGCCCAGTCTTGCTCTCCATGATCGGTCTCCGGGTGCCTCGTCTGTCGGCCCGCTCTCCTCTCCTCTTCCACGTCCCTTTCTCATCGACGAACTACGTACGGAACAGTCCTCTGCAACGGCTGCCTCGCTCCGCTAACCTACTTATTGGTTTACACCCAGAATTTGACTTTTTTCACCATTCTCTTGCTTCTCTCAAAAAGCTGATCACCTCCTCCCCGCTGAGCTTTTCTTAATATATTTTATTGTTGGCAGTGTTGTTTGCCGGAACTGTTATTTTCCATATATCCATATTTATCTGGTTTCACTAGTTGTTAATTTCCTCATTAAATTCTGAATTATTATTTTATTATTGTGTTATGTATTGTATTTCTTGTATGTTCTTTGGTTTTTTGTTTCTATGTGTCATTGGGCTTGCCCGTAAATAAATAAATAAATAAATTACTTATTATTCTCATTACACTACATGACTACTGACCACAAGGCCTCTGCACTCTTGTATGATTTGTAAACAAAAACGTGAAAAAAAGCCTGATTGCTTATTTTCCAGTTCTCCACAAACCTGATAAAAGATTCCACATCATATATCACATCATATATCATCTACACCATCGTACTAAACCACACACGTCTAAGCTGTCATCACCTCCTTCCTCCTGCTATCACCCTCCTTATAAAAGACTCCGCGAAGACAGAGATCGAAGTATTGTTTTATCTACCAAACAACAGTCCTATGATGCATTAACGAAACTTCTAAAAAATCCCGTAATCATCTTCACCCCTGTGCTGTAGATTCTGATTTTGCCTCCCTCGAGCAGCAATTTTGGCACTGAATGCGGCCAGAACAGTCATTACGTCGTAGTTACAGTTTTATTTCCCACTACATGGTAAGTCTTACCTGCTGGTAAGCAGCAAACATATTTGTCATTATGGTTGGTCCACTTGCGTCATTATGAAGAATTATTTATTTGCCCTTTGATGAAGGAGTATGAGTTTCTCCGAGTTGGATTACGTCCATTGTAATTTATTACGTTGAACAGGGAAATCACTGAACTCATTATTTTTCAGGTTTAACCTGTGCGTGTGAACTTGGATTCGGTCGTTGCATCCTTGCTCTGATTAAAATTTGTCATTAATCGAAAACGTCATTTCATGGAGTCTTACAATCTTTTCTAATTTCCAGGTAGATGCTTCCCTGAGAGTGTAGCTATTTGTTGTGTGTAGATACCCTCGAGCGAATGGATGCTTCTAACCGAAAAGTGAATTGATTACTGATTCTACTGATGCAGCGTGACACTAGTCTCGCGCTGTCCAGCATTCAATAAACCACTGCTACGAGACGCGCCGAGATAAGTAACAAAGTAGAACTTCGGCCTAACATTGGACTCCTCCCGACTTCACCCTGTCGGCTCACACTTAATTTTCTTTGCATATCCTGGGAGGGGCATGCCCCTGAATCACTTGAAGCCGAATAGGGTTCTATATAAGCTAAAACGAGGCGTCCTTCCTAATGGATGTTTTCGGACTTCTACTATTTCTCCTCGGCCAATTTTGATGAAATTTGAAACATGGGCTACATTTGACTTGACAAAATGCCATCTGGGGTTCTTGAGCCGCTACCACTAAGTCCTAATCATCTGAGTGAATTATATTCTCTTCTATTCACCCTAGGAAGTTGAAATTTGATAGGGCTCTTTCCTGATTAGCTGAGTGAACTAAATTCTCTCCTTTTTACTGTATAAAGTTGAAATTTGGTAGGGGGACTCTCTGGCACAATATGAGACGAGTGAATTTATGGGCTCTATTCTGATCAGCTGAGTTACCTATTCACCCTAGGAATGTGAAATTCGTTAGCGACCTTCTCTTCGGCATTAAGGGATGAACAAAATTACGGGTTCTATCTTGATCTGCTGTGTGAGCTGAATTCTGTCCCGGTCACCCTAGGAAATTTAATTTGACAGAGAGCTTCATTCGGACAACAAAAGTCGAATGAAATTACTGACTCCATCTTGAGCAGCCTGTAATTCCAACCTTTCCCTCCTAGATCACAAAAAATGTGTCATATCCTCTGAAAAAGACGCCTCGCGTGCTAAAGACGCATAACCACAAAATGCATATCATCCGAATCAGGAAAAACCAATTGCCGGATTCGCCATTCACCATCGAGTGAGTCGCACTTTACTCAATAAATACCACTACTGTTTTCCAAATGTGGTGGGAGAATATCTCCTTTGAACGTACTTCTTGCTAAAGCGGGTTGTAACCAGCGTGTACTTATCCACAGTAACATAAAAGGGCCCCCCTCCCCCCCTATAATTTATAAATGATATAATAAAAAATAAAATATAAATTTATAAATCACCAGTACGGTTGTGCGATAGGCGAAAATCGGCCAAGCCGATAAAGAGCAGGTTAACTCCCAAACGTAGTCAAAAAGGGTAGGGAAATCCGACTATAAATAATTGGCTCGGCCCTGCATTTTTGTGGCTTGGCATCTTTTGTATGCGGGTGTCTTTTTGGGGATTTCAAATAAAGCCATTCATAATATACATAGCATAGTAGGTTCTATATGTAAAACATCACGGTTCTTGCTGAATCATTCAAGTAGGTACTAGATATGTACTTTAAAGATTAGGTACCCCTATACTACATAACAATTTTACGTATATATTATACACGTATGTTTGGTATATACGTACAGTAGTGGAATCTAATATCCCACTAATCTAATAAAACTGTTTAACTTTTACGAGGTAAACTTACACAATTTACACCCTTAAGCACGTCTTTTAAACCAATCAGTTCCTCATGAACATTTCGAACCCGGGCTGTTAACCGTTACATGACGCTTAAATTAATATAAATTAATAAATGACTAAGTTCAAACAGCTCTTGTAAGTTCGGATGAGAGTGATGGATGACCCTTGTTTCCAGAGGGATAACTTCATCAGTCAACTATCTCACGCTCTTGGACAGGGGGTCTCCTGGCCGGTTTCAGAAAGTTTAGAGCAGAAGGTTGAGGTATGGAATATTAAAAGGGGTCGCTGGACGTAATGGAGAATTAAGCGGTTGGAGTTAAAGCGCCGCCTAGGCCTAGATCGATATACAGAAACCTGCATGCTCATCATATACGCCGAATAAATCCATGTCAATACTTTTGTTTGTAATAACTCAGTTACATATACCTCCAAAACCTTTGAAATGTCACGTTTTACATGCCTCTAATATGTATTAACATTGTTTTTAGGAAAGTAAAATATTGTTATTCCTGATCAAAGATGGATACAAGCGCTGGTAGGGATATTACCTGTATAGCTATTAAGACAATACAATGTAAAATTAGATTAACCTGTTAGTTTGTTTCTCCTCAATGAATATGCAGATGCTTTTCAGTGATATGCACATACCATCTGACTGTATAGTATCCGCTGATCTTGCAGCCTCCTTTGGTCTACCGAAATTGGAAAAACGACGTATTGTAGCCGATTTGCTATCTTACAATAATCAGGTAAATGGCTCCCTTCCGTGTACAGCTCTTCTAGCCAAAGAATGTACCAGCTTAGCGAACTCGTCAAAATATTCTTGTTGATGTGCCATTTGCTAGTTGCGAAGAAGAACTTGAGTGTGCTTGAATTTCATTCTTTTGGCCTCAGATTCGAATTCAGCGCATTTGAAACCCCCCTAGTACCAATTTTCAGCTCAAAAGACCGTTTAGCTTGGCCAATTGGCATATTTTATTCATTCAGTTTTTTTTCCTTAGCCAATTTTCGTGAAAAATGAGATTATCGCAATGGCTCCGAAAATTTTTGAAAATGTCTTCATCAATTTTGAGACATCCTGAAACAAATCATAGAGTAACGGATGTTTGTATTTTTCCAGAATATATCTCTTCTAGGATTGAGAAAGGTTCTTGCGCCGAAAAATCAAGCTTTCCAAATGGAACGATTAGCTCGTATGCCAGAACTTTTTGAACAAATTAACTTGCTCAAATTAAAAAAAAAAAAAAAAAAAAAAAAAAAAAAAAAAAAACCGCAAAACAAAACACTAAAAACAGTAAAACAATTTTATATATATATATATATATATATATATTTTTTTTTTTTTAGCAGAATTATAATCAAGAAAAGTTTATCAACGATGGACAAGAATATTAAATATTAAATACTAAAACATATAATATTAAAAGTATTGAAAATACTAGCCGAGTTACTCGCCCAACGGGTGGGAAAATTATCGAAGTATCGATGTCCGATGCTTAGAGGAAGAAGTTTATAGCCGTATTGGTTGTAGAATACATTTTAATAATTTAGTCAAATAAACTGGAGGCAAGAAAATGGTACCTAATGAAAATGAAAAAAGGTAAAAGGTGCAGGGACGCGTGGTATGACGGATGATATTTATGATAGGGGTATAATGCTCCGGATGAGATGCTGGATATCAGAAATAACAACTCCAAGAAGCCTTAGATGAGAATCATGTTTTTCATGGCCCTCTTGGCTCTTTATATAGGGTGATTCCCTCGCAGATGCAAAAAAAAAAAAAAAAAAAAAAAAATGGGTGAAATTACATCAAAAATGGAGTAAAATGCCGCTAACTGCATATTTTTATCTCAATCCGTTCTCGAGATATGATTTTTTAAAGGTTTTTTCAGGAAAACTGTGTTTTTTTCCTTTTAAACTCAGATTTCCCCACTTTACTTCATTCAATTTTAACTTTTGACCACATTTTCGGAATCAGTATTGAATTTACTATAAGAATAGTGTACTTGGGTTCTTAAAAAGTACCATCCAAAGGCCCTCACATCAGCTCAAACATTGACGATTTTGAAAAAATAATATTTCTGAAAATCTATAAAACTTTACTACTCTTTTAAAAAGAATCCTGAAAACTGGCAAATCTCATGAAAACTGCTTCATCTAATATGCTTTCCAACGGTATTATCAATTTTACTTTTATTTTGTCATTTAGGGGAGAAAATAATATTTTAATGTTAAAAAATGTTTGTTTTTCAATGAAATTGTTGGTTTTCTCGAAGAATGACCCTCCACAAACCTACGAGTATGGGGTCGGTTTCTATGTATTTTTTCACGCTGTATCGAATGGTAACATTTGTAGATCTCTCAAACTCCGTTATAACCGAGTTTTACAATTAAAATCGCAAATGTTTAGTTTGTTTGTTACGATTAAATGTATGTGTGTTATGGGGTAAAACTAGTTAATTAAAGTGTAAAACTCGATTATAACGTAGTTGAGAGATCTGCAAGAGTTTCCATTCGATCCAGCGAGAAAAAATACATAGAAACCGACCCCATACTCGTTGGTTCATGGAGGGTTATCTTTCGAGAAAACCAACAATTTCATTGAAAAACCCAAATTTTTTAACATTAAAACATTATTTTCTCCCCTAAATAACAAAATAAAAGGAAAATTGATAATACCGTTGGAAAGCATATTAGATGGTGCTGGCCTGGTGAGGGGGGACACACCCCAGGCCAGATAACAGTGACAAGTTTCCACGGGTCCGGGTGTATACTATAAGGTGTAGACAACGGGGGATTATAATTTTGATTCATAATGCTTCAATTCAAAAAATTAAGCAACGCTTCTTAATTTGTGTCTGTTCCTCTTCCCTATTAGTGGCCTCCGATTCTCTTGATGGACGCTGTGATGTCGTTGTGTATCATCCGTTTCAGTAGATGACGTCGTATGTACAGGAAGCTCACCTCTTCGTTTCTTCGTTCAGACAGTTGTTAAAACATCGGGTCTTTTTCTTCTGCCAGTATCAGGTTTTTTTTTAGCGTTAGGCATTTTGTACATTTGCACTAGACCTCTTCTAAATTCAACAGCAACTAATTTTTGGTTGAGTTGCACCTGGTTACCAATAATCAACAAAACAATGGTTTCATGTTGAACAGTTGAACATTTTAAAAACCCGCATTGATGAGAAACGTTTTGCTAGAAGACAATGGGAAACGACCAGACTTCGTCAACACAAAACCGAATACAACAAGGCCACCGAAAACCTTAAATTCGCTCTTGCTAATATTAAACATTTGGAGAAAGAAAATGAAATAGAATCACTGGCTACTGAAGATTGCTCTCTATGGCTTAAAACCAAACGCCTCACCCATGATAACCCTCCGATTCCTCCAATCAAACACCTAAACCAGATAATCACTACTTCCACTGATAAAGTCAAAAAATTCAGTTTGGTGCTGATAGAGCAGTTTTCGCCCAATCCTTCGTCATGTCCCACACACGATGCTATGGTTAGAGAAATTCTTCAGCAACCACTCCAACTTTCTATCCACACTACATTTTTCACTCCTAAGGATGTGGCTAAAGTAATTAAAAGAACCCCTAAGAAAAATACTCCAGGCATAGATGGTATTTCGAAAAAACCCCTCGTACACATTTCCTGGAAAGCACTTGTTTTACTAACTCAGATTTTCAACTCCATACTACGTCTAGGTTACTTCCCCAAACCCAAACAATGGAAATTAGCTAAAATCATCATGATTCGCAAAAAAGGCAAACGAGCTGACGAAATTGGTAGCTACAGGCCCATTAGCCTCTTGCCTGTCATGTCAAAAATCTTTGAGCGCTCAATATTCCCAATCATCCTTTCTCAGATCGAGCACGTGCTACCATCGACACGATTCGGATTTCGCAACCTCCACTCTTGTCCTCTTCAACTTCATCGCGTCCTGGACCACATTTTACTGAGCTTGGAGGAGAAAGCAATAAGTTTAGGCATGTTTCTGGATGTAGAGAAGGCTTTTGACAAGCTTTGGCATGATGGTCTCCAGGTGAAACTCAAAGTACACCTCAATGATACCTGCTACCGTCTGATCCAATCTTTCCTCAATAACCGTGCTTTTCAAGTCTCCATTCACCATTCCATTGGAACAAAGCAACCCATCCACGCAGGTGTACCACAGGGCAGCGTCTTGGGACCCCTGTTGTACATATTCTATGTTCATGACCTTCCTGAGATCGATGGAATATTGACAGCACAGTTCGCTGACGACGTGGCGCTGCTATCAAAAAGTCCTTCTGGTGAACTGGCTGGAGAAAAGCTACAGCATGCTGCTGACGCAATCACTGACTGGTCAACCAAATGGAGAATAGCCATCAACCCTAACAAATCATCACCAGTCCCATTCACTAACAGGAAAAATTTATCTGTTCCAAACAACAATAAACGGAACCACTATTGCAACTCAGAACAAAGTGACATATAGCATTGGTAGGAAGGCAATGGTCAATCAAGGTGGTTTAAGGTCAATCAATATAGCATTTTCAAGTCAAATTAACCTTTTTACAAGTCAATTTAACCTTTTTACAAGTCAAATTAACCTTTTTACAAATCAAAATAACCCTTTTACAAATCAAAATAACCCTTTTACAAATCAAAATAACCCTTTTACAATTCAAAATAACCTTTTTACAAATCAAAATAACCCTCCTTGAGCAATGAGCATAAATCGTTGAAGGGCAAAGAAAAGAAACTGAATACATTGAATACGACAAAGTAGGTGTAATAATGAAAAATTAAAAAATATCAATTTTCCAAAAAAAAATATATCAAAATGTTCCATCAAAAACTCAATCAACAAAAATATCAAATTTCGAACTAAAAATTCATCAAAATTTTCCAACAAAAAAATGAGGTAGGAAGGCAATGAGGTCAATCAATATATAGAGTTCAATATATAGTGAGTGAGGATATGAAAATTACTTGAAGATCACAGTGAGAAGGAATACTGGTGTAGAAATTCATGAAAAAGGAATGCCAGTTAAACCCGTACTCCTATTTCTTTGCCCTTCAACGATTTTCACGCATTGCTCAAGGAGGGTTATTTTGATTTGTTAAAGGGTTATTTTGATTTGTAAAAAGGTTAAATTGACTTGTAAAAAGGTTAATTTGACTTGTAAAAAGGTTAATTTGATTTGTAAAAAGGTTAATTTGACTTGTAAAAAGGTTAATTTGACTTGTAAAAAGGTTAATTTGACTTGTAAAAAGGTTAATTTGACTTGTAAATGCTATATATAGAGTTCCGAAAGTAGGTTGAGCAATATAAGTCCTATGAGTGAGGATATGAAAATTACTTGAAGATCACAGTGAGAAGGAATACTGGGGTAGGTATTCATGAAGATCACACTGAGAAGGGATACTGGTGTAGAAATTCATGAAAAAGGAATGCCAGTTAAACCCGTACTCCTATTTCTTTGCACTTCAACGATTTTCGCGCATTGCTCAAGGAGGGTTATTTTGATTTGTAAAAGGGTTATTTTGATTTGTAAAAGGGTTATTTTGATTTGTAAAAAGGTTAAATTGACTTGTAAAAAGGTTAATTTGACTTGTAAAAAGGTTAATTTGATTTGTAAAAAGGTTAATTTGACTTGTATAAAGGTTAATTTGACTTGTAAATGCTATATCTCGAACTAACTTTGGATCAAAAAGTAATTTGGCATCAACACATCACCACCCTCCAAATTAAAATCAGGGACAGACTTTCTCAACTAAAACCTCTTCTCAGCCACCCCAAGCTCCCTTTGCACCTAAAGGTAATGCTGTTTAAAACCCTTACACGCCCGATCTGGCTGTATGGCAGAGGCCTGTGGATATCAGCGAGTGCCACTCAGATTAACAAAATCCATGTGCTGCAAAATCGTATACCGAGATTAATTGTGAACGCTCCCTGGTATGTACGTAACGATGAACTACACAAAGACCTGAACATTCCCACTGTAAACGATTCCCTCATTGCGGCCTACCACTCAATGCACCAAAGAACCTCATCCCATCCCAACGACCTCATCAAGATGATACCGAATCAACGTCCACTCCCTCGCCTCGAACGTCGTTTGAAGAGAAAACACCATGGTGACTTTGTGAATGGTTTCAACTAAACATCAACAACTCAACATCTAAACAGTTCCGATCCACGTACTTTCATAACATTGACATTCTCATAGTTCCTTAACACTTCATTTCCACTATTCCAAAATTCAGACTTTACTAGGATAAGACATTGGACTTATACCTAGATTCCTAACTACATGTGAATCACGCTCAGCGTGCTATTAGACATATTGCATGTTCACACAATGAGAGTGCTTAGCACAATGTTGTTTCTTAATGAACGTCATAAAAATAAAAAAAAGTTGCAGTCATGTTGCTCTGCGATTCCTAGAAACCAAACTATCGGGGTCGCAAAGCCGGTTACCCGTGCGTTGCATGGACCCACATGTACATGTAGGAAAGAGTCTATAATTTTATTCGTTTCCCGATGTCCCGCAGAGGGGCACCCCATCAAATTTCAAATTTCTCGGGTGAATAGGAGAGAATTTAGCAAAGTCAGCTGATCTATTTTGAACCCTTCATTTGATTCGTCTCTTAATGTCCCAGTGAAGCGCCCTATCGAATTTCAAATTCCTAGGGTGATAAGTAGAGAATTTAGATGAGTCAGCTGATCTGGACGTGTTTTTTAAATTTTCTTTTACACAAACCTTTCCCGTACCATGTCGATTCATATTGCTAAAAAACCCGTTCAAATCCGTCCATGAGTTTGGGCGTGAAGGTGCTGACATTACTGTTCTATAGATTAGATGCATGCACAGAATTATGTTGAAAAATGTACTCGAACTTTACTGATATTTGCTTAAAAATCAATCAAAACTTTAAGAAACTAAAAATTAATTTTTTCTTCTTGAATCATAGAATATTGCTATTTAGTGCTAGCACTTTTACCGTACAATAGTTGTAACAAGAGCTGAGGGCCTGTTGTACCAAATTTTGCTATGCGACTATTCCTTACTCTGATGAATCTATTTTTATAGGTATAGGTGAATAAATACCAGAAATAAGGTAACAAAATTGGTCCACAGATTAAATGGGGATCATTTTGAGATTTTATTCAAAGATGTAAGTATTGTTCCAAAAGGATACTACGCGATTCTTTGTATAACTAACCGGAGAGGAATTTACCAATAGCTTGTTTTATAGTTTGAATAAGAAATCACCGCAGGTTTTATTTTTTTATTTTATTTATTTATTTATTTTTTTTTGGTAGATGGATTAAATCAGGTGGGATTGCAAGAGAGGATAATCATTGGGTATGTAATGTATGCTTTATCAAAATAGTCGTGCAAAATGGAGATGGATCAAGTATAACTTATGCAAGCTTGCTGTCGTCGTCACATAGTTAACTTTTTCTTTCACTTCAAATGCTCAAATTCCAAAACATTGAACATAATAATAATATAACAATTTACGAAAACGATCATGCTGGATGACTGGAAATTTGTTTCTCATGATTGATTATTGAAAAATCCTAAGGAAATCACTCCAACTCCGTTCAACTTAAATTCTATTCTGGCATCATCATTGCAGGTGATCTAGATATAAAAAAATTAACAAATACCTACCTCAGTGTTACTAAGTGAGTACTGTGAACAGTTGTGCTCGTAATTATCATTATCTTTAATATGACGTAGGAAAAACCTAGAGCCAATATCAATTTAAAAAAGGTTTGGAGTGGCACATAGCTTCCCGGTATTCGTCACAGAAATGTATAGATCATTGAATTGTTTTTTGTTTTCAATTTATTATCTCAAAAAAAAAAAAAAAAAAGGAAATCACTCCAACTCCGTTCAACTTAAATTCTATTCTGGCATCATCATTGCAGGTGATCTAGATATAAAAAAATTAACAAATACCTACCTCAGTGTTACTAAGTGAGTACTGTGAACAGTTGTGCTCGTAATTATCATTATCTTTAATATGACGTAGGAAAAACCTAGAGCCAATATAAATTTAAAAAGGTTTGGAGTGGCAAATAGCTTCCCGGTATTCGTAACAGAAATGAATAGATCATTGAATTGTTTTTTGTTTTCAATTTATTATCTCAAAAAAAATCCATAGCATGAAAATGCTGCGTAAATTGCCAAAATCCCTCAATTCAGAACCGAGAAAATGATGCTTGATGAAATTTACGTTTGCGCTTGTGCAGAGTGAAGTATTGATTTGAGAATAATGAAAATAATACGGGACCGTCTACTCAACTCGCACATTCCCAGAGATTTTCAAATCCGATATGAAAACTATAGAAATTAAGCATTTTACAAGGACTTCACATTCACACAGGACTTCACAATCATGTCGAAATTAGTATGGAATGATCAAATCATCGTGTCCCCTCTATCCTCATAATTTGAGCAAGATCGGACAACAAGCGCGTGCCAATGATGCTTAATGGAATTTACGTTTGCACATGCGCAGATGCAAGTATTGATTTGGAAACAATGAAACATGAAGAGGACTATCTACAGCCTAACTCAAAAACCCCTTCAGAACGTCATCAATATTGGATGAAAACTGTAGAAGTTAACCTTGTTACCAGGATTCACAAGAATCGTCAGAGACACGGACGCACAGATAGTCAGACAAAAAGACCCGGAAAGAAAGTTGATCCGATTTGGATATATCGTAAAATGAGAGTGAAAATTTTGATTTTTAACGCGAAAAATTTTTGATCCCCAGAAATATCAACAAATGCTTCGATACCTATAACAGGTTATTAGTAGGAATTATGGATAAAATGTGGAGCTCATTGTAGTATGTGAGCGGGAAGCTTGGTGTAAATAATATTGTAGTCACTACTCAGTAGTATGATGTTTTAAATTATTTTTGATTCCTAATTAACACCTTCATGGCCTTCAAACGGGAAAAATGGTTCAACCCCATCAAAATATGATGTTTATGTTTCAAGACGCGTTGACACCAAAATCTCGGAGGAAACGAAATCACGAGACGTTCTTGACAAATCAAGTCGACTCATGAGACTCTAGTCGCTCTACTCCCAGCACTCCAGTCGCCGTGTTATCGTTGTTATTTTCCACCAGGCCCCCCACTGTTATCGATCCGCTACCCTGATACTAATCTATTTGTCCAACTAATCTGAATTTTACTTAAGCAATACAAGTCGGATTTTTGGCGTGGGAATGAGTGATGAAATGACGCCAGTACGCCCTGGCGGATGTTTTGAGAAGGTAGATCAGCTGTTTTGTGTGTGTACGTGTGTGTATTAGGTACTTGATGTTTTGTGGTTTTGTGATGCGAGCATCCAGACCACTGATTTAAGCAAAAAACTGATCTGTGTAAAATCGAATGGCGACTGGAGCGCTGGGAATGTCACGTGGTGGGTAGTCGAACTAAAGAGCAAGTCAGGTTCTAGAGTCTCGTGACTCGACTTGATTGTTCTAGAACGTCTAGTAACGAATTCGGATTATGTTTATGTATTATTATTTCATCAATATCAGTACCCAAAAGAATTTATTGTGATGTTATACGGAAATCCGGTGGGAATTCTTCGACGTAAATTCCAACTATCTCGAGCATAACGTGAAACAGTGGAATGAAAGGAAAACAACCGTGATTCTAACTGTGGCTATAAAACGTTTGAAAAGGTCACAATGGTCCCACATTCCTTTTTTTCTTCTTTTTACTCATTTTTTTCCAACGTATGAAAACCCTGGAAGAGTGATGATGTCATGATTAGAAAAACGATATAAAAAGGACAAAAATCGTCTCTCCTCTGTACTCAAATAAAAGGTCGGAAATGAAAAGGGAGGAAGACGGATCGTGTTATCAGAGTCCCATCCATTCCGAAACAATATAACGCGGAGGTCGGGGGCTGAAGTTCAAGGGACGATGAGACGGTTCAGAGGGTTAGCCAAGTAATGGGTGGGGCTAATGTCAGGGGGGTCTGGAAGGACAAGGGTAGCCCGGAAAGGGTTATAAATCTTTTGTCCTCCCATTCCTAGGGACCATTCAGTCTCAAATTCCGCCTCCCACCTCTCGGTTCTGTTCCGCGCTGTTCCGTTCTTTTTTTGCCGTTTTTTTTTCTCTCGGCCCAGTAAGAAGGAAACCTTGAGATTGAGAGAGGAAAGATCCAATTAGCGGTAAATTGTCTCCGACGGCTCTTAATGAATTCTTATCCTTTTTCCTACACCCTCACCTTCTCCTCCTACCACTTCCTTTTCGGACCATTTGAAAGGAGGAGGCGGGGAAGTTCATCAAGTCGAGGCTCCACTTCTTTCTGTGTTCGTTTCGTATTATCCTCACGTTTCAAGGAGGGGGGACGAGATTGATGAGATTACTCTTTCGAAATCCATCAACACCCAAAGCAAGGTGATCAGAACACTCCTACGCCCTTACCACATCTGTATACCACTCCCATTCAGTAATTTGTTGGTATATGAAAGGAGTGAGCAAAATAAATTCACCTGTTTGGCAATGTTTTAGAGAAATATAGAGAAACATACTGGTAAGTAATGCAAGCAATACAGGAACGTCCCTATGAATGGATTTTATTTATGTAATTTTGGTGAGAATTAAAACAAGAAAAAAAAAAAGTATCGTGATTTCTCGGGAATACCCCCCCCCCCCCCCCCCAATTAAACCCATTTGCCAACAGTAAATTTGAAACATGAAAGGTTGCATTACTAGACTATGTTATGGATCGAACAAACAATATAAACTGTCACGGAAATCTGATGAATATAATAAAAATATCCCGATTAGTCGAAATTATTTCCTCCATTCACCACCTTCCATCATGAAATTTGAAACTCCTGACACAATTTCCAGAACTAGACTGAATTCATTGTTGAATAAAAAAGAATCAAAATCATCAGACGAGAATAATTAAAACATCATCATTTATCAGCATCTCCTTCCATTAATCCCCTCTCATGATGGAATTGGAAAAACCTGACATACATTCCAAAACTGTATCGAATTCTCAACGGAACAAAATATGAATCACCAATATGTATAGGAATTTGTAGCTTAGGCAGCGCTTGAAAAAATCCGTAATTATCGGGTTCCATCCCCCACCTCGACAGCAAATACAAAATTTTCGAGGTTTGTCACACAACTAAACTAAAATTCGGATCAAACAAAGAAAGAATCTCGACAATCTTTAGGAAATTGTAGCCTGGGCAGTGTCGACAAAAGTTGTCACACACATACAGACTTTTTTTTACAAAACTCACCCCAACGGCAGCAGGAAGCACACCAATAAACTGAAAAAATAAAAATAAATAAATAAATTCAAAAAAGAAGTGGGGAGGGCGCCCAGGTTTACCCGACGTGGGCTCTTGGAATGAGGGTAGTTGCAAAAAGATGAGGAGAAAGAATGGGATGGAAGGAAGTTCCCCTAAAAAATGACCACCAGTTCAAGTAAGAACCCCACAGGACGCGGGTGGTGATACAAGGGAGTACTCCCACTGAGATGCCCAACTCGAGTAACTCCGAGGCAGTTTTCCTGCACCACACCTCGCGTCATGTTCCGTGTTAGCTACCTTTTTTTGGAAGACCATGTAAAATCCGGCGGTGGCAATATTTTTCTTTTTGGGTTAGTAAACATTTGTACTTGCCCTCCCTATTTATTTAATTTTATTGGTCTATTTTTTAACAATAAATACAATGCAATAAATAAATGCAATAAATAACAATGCATATTTGAAAACGCACCACGTATACTTTCCAATTAAGTGGTGGCTGATTTGAGCAAAAGAAAAGAAAGTTGACAGGTAATCTCGTGCCGGACCTTTGTGACTCATAACTTTGCCAAATAAACACGATAAGAGCCTGAGGGGGAAGCCAAGTTATTTAATTGATTAATCATCTCACTTTTTATAAGTTTATAAAAAGCTACGTCCTAAGTGGTCTAGCAATTAGATTAGAACTACAGGTCCAAGCGGTCTGGCTATTAGATTAGTGCTAAACGGAATGAGTCTGGCAATTAGAGAGAGAGAGAGTGTGTCTGTGGAAGCGTTTATTAATATAAAGCAGTTCATACAAGTACCTATACAAATAATTTTATTGATATAATTAGATACATTAAACATTGTTATAAGTAAAACAAAATAGTTTTTCTCTTTTAAGGTAAATTTAATTATTTTCTTCAAGTATATGAGTTAGCAATTATAATAGCCTGTCAACGCTTATACTGTTGATCCAATAAGTTCGTCACAGGGAATCGATAACTTGAATCATTACTTCGAACAAGTAAGTAAATTAGCCTCCTGTAAAACTATAAAAAATAAATGACTCCACTGCCATAAAGAACTTCCATTAATTGTCTGTAAAATTAAATTACTCTACCAAGAACTAACCTCCAGTACGTCGCAAATATTTCACCAATCCGAATAAAACCTTATTCCCATTCAATATGGATACTAACTGTTCCATCGTCAGTCTAGCCGTTGAGCGCCATAGCTTTTTATGTAACTCACTCAATGACGTGTATAGTTTATTGTTGCATTTATACATTTCTTCTCATTTGAGTGCTGTTCACAATACTATTCCTTTTTTCCAACGGTAGTATTTCCGAAGGAACTTGTAGAATTCCACCTACTGCCGAAATTTGCTTATCTTGCGTGTGTCCCACATGTGTTACACGTGGCCCACTGATGAAAAATTGCATCCAGTTTCTCCCCTACAGGCCACGTGTCCCTACTTGGGTCACGCGCCATTTTTGATCAAAATGAGTCAAAACTTGCAAATAATTTTCTACATTACTTAAAAATAATTCAGTAAATGAAAGGCAAGAAAAAATGTGCTTGGCCCTGGGAGAGGTTTCTACTTTTTTACCTTAGCGCTCAACGTGCTAGGCTCACCCAGACAAACAACCCGAAACTCACCCAACACTGGGCAGACTGCTACCAAGTGAAAGGTGGTCTCCGATTAAGCCAAGTTGCAAAGTGAGCATTTATTTGTCATGCCCTCTCTCCTCCATCTGTAATCAACATTGAGCATCTCAGCTCTGGTTCTGAACATAAAACGATAAACCGAAAAATCCACACTAGACAAGTATTTCCTTCCTCCCTCCACTGACCGGTCCAAGTGCGAGTATAACCCATGATGCTGCGGAGCTCTGAACCGCCCATCACACGTCCATCCACCAATAGCTCTCAACCGCTCCCTCACCACCTCCAAGACCTGCGCCCATTTTATATTTCCACAATCTCCTCCCAAATACAAACCAAACCTTTCTGCTAAGCCCCGGTAGTCCTGGAACCAACATACCTTGTTCCTTACAACTTCATCAGCTACAATCTTCGGGTACCTCTATGCTGAAAGCTTAACAGCTCTGATGGTATAATCCATTTGTAATTCCAAATTAGCACCAAATTAGCAATTAGTACCATGGGCATAATGCCTAGCAATTACAGCGGCGGTTTAATGTCTGGTTATTACGTAGGATTCTATAGCCAAAAGACAATCCGGTCATATGCGGTTCACATCCATTTTGGGTTTTATTAGTCCAGAAGACTAACTCACATTCAACGTCATTCCTTCGAGTCAATATTTGAACTCATCACACGTAGCCACAGCCGCACATTTTAAATATGAAACTCGTTAGTCGCGAGTCTGGAAAATCTCTGCTTGTGGGTCACAGTGAAAGTTGAGTTGGGAACCAGTGCTTTGTGCAATAGGATTTTAACATCTCCTCACTAGTGTTAGGTATAGAATAATTTCGGAACAAGTAAATCCCATTCTTATCCAAATAACGTTGATCTTTTCAACACTGATCACCTGGAGTTACACCAGAAACACTCGTGTTAGTAAACCTTACAACAGTATAAAATAAACATTTCTGTATCCCTCCAAGAATGATAGATACAGGTTAGTCTTGAATCATACCGTGCTTAGCTATCTCAAATAAATTTGGTTTTTGATATAGGATTACTCGTATTCGAAAATCTGGCTCTGTTACTGAGTTGAATAAAACTGGAAAGCGCCATGGTTGAGAAGATCTTTGCTGGAGAATTCGTCAAGTCTTAGGTACCTCTATTCCAATACGAATAATGTTACATATCCGATCACAAACTGAGGAACAAAACTTGGAGAAAACAAAAGGCTTGGAGCAATGTCATGAGTGATAATATTATTATCCCTTTAAGACATGAGATCCTAACTTACCTCCATGAGTTAGCTGCAGAATAATGTTGAATCTCACCTTGCGTTACTCTCACTGTTAAATTTGTCAATTGAGACTCTCCGTCTGTGTGAGTCTGAAATAAGATCTACTCTCTGGAAGCTGATAATACAGCTCTATAACTGAGTGGGAATAAGGTCGAGGATGGGGACTCGGTCGGGGGGGGGGGCGGGGGGGGGGGTTGCTTGCCGGAGAACTCATTAGGAACTACCCCCGTTCCCAACAGTTTTGCCGCTAATTGGATCTCTCTGACTCGCCCTTTATCCCTCATCTCGGCCCAACCGGGAGTTCTTCTGCTCGGAATAGCATCAGCTCCCCATTGATAATGTTATGAGATGGAAAGTGGATTTGTCATTATACAAAGCAGTGGCCGTAATTCTGAGGGAGGCCTGCGTTTATAGAGAATAAATTATGACGTCTCGTTCACTTGCAGCCACTCAAATTTTCTGAGAAGCAATTCAAAAGTTCAGAGCCGCCGCAATAAGTTATTTA